>JAPDNY010000011.1:11178497-11625997 GCA_029375565.1 Gekko gecko
CCACCTTCCTCCCCAAGGGGGACCCAAACCGGCTCACCCCTTTCCCTGCAAATTTTATCCTCATAACAACCCTGCGAGGTAAGCTAGGATGAGAGCGGGCGACTGGACCAAGGTCACCCAGCGAGCTTCTGTGGCACCAGTAGAAATCCGAACCCGGGTCTCCCCGATCAACCAACCACTACCCCCGCCCCCCCGCCCCGGCTGGCTCTGCAGCAAACATGCCCTCAGGGTCCTTCTCGGGACCCGGCCATGCCCAGGGGGGCGCGGGGCTCTGCAGGAGGAGGATCAGGCTTCCCGGCGCAGAGGACCCCCCCCCTGGCCCAGCGGCCCACCCCGGCCCCCGCCCGCGGCAGGAGGGTTTGCCAGGGCCCCGCAGGCACTCACCGATCTTGGCCAGGCTGGCCACCAGGATCCAGAGGGCGATGATGTAGGGGTCCTGGACGTGGTGCCACTTGAAGGTGACGATCTGGTAGGTGACGTTGCCGGTGCCGTTGCCCTCGCCGTGCCCGCCCGGGCTCTCCGCGCTGCCCAGCGCGCCGGGGAGGAGGGGCGGCGGCAGGAGGAGGAGGAGGAGGAGGAGGAGCGCCCCCAAGAGCCCCCCGGGGGGCGCCTGCCAGGGCCAAGCCATCGGGGCAGAGACCTCCACGGGCGGCCGAGCGCGACTCCTCCGGCGGCGGCGATGCTGTTGCTGCTGCTGCTGCTGCCCGAGGGGGCGCCGTCAGATCATCCCACGCCGGCGGCTGCCCTCTCGGCCGCGTCTTCCCGTCGCCTGCGCTCGGCCGGCAGGGGTCGGCCGCTCCCCGGCTGCAGCCGCCTTTATGCGCCGGGCCCCCGGCGGGTCGGGCCGGGGCGGGGCTTGCCCGGCAGAGCCGTCCCGGCCACTTGGGCCGGCCTCGGTCGGAGGAGTCCGCGGGCGGCCGCGGGGGCGGGCGGCCATGTGCGCGGGGAGCCGGCCTCCCGAGGGCCGCGGAGGTTGGGGCGCCGCTCCCGTGCGCGCCGGCGGGGGAGGCGGGGAGTCCGGCCCGGCTGGGTGGGAAGGGGCTCCGGCCGAATTGCCGGCGGCCCCCCTGCTCGGCGTGGCGGGGGAAGGAGGGACGGAAGCGGCTTCTCCGCCGCCGGCCGGGCACGCGTTGGCCCGGCCGCCCGGGGCACGCACAGCCCCCTTCCTCCTCCGCCGGCGCGGCCCGGCTCCAGGCGCCTCCCCGACGGCCGAGTGGAGAAACTCTCGGAGCCCGTCGCCGCCGCCGCCGCCGCGCAAAAGGCCCCGCCGGCCGCGTTGGAGTGCAAAAAGGGCCCGGGCGGAGGAGGGCAGATAAGGCCGGGCGCCGGCCTGCTCTTGGCCCGCCCGCAAGGGGGGGTGGGGGAGATGATTATTATTGTTATTAGCCATCTCGGTGTCTGGCGGGCTCTTAAATTTATTCTCTTTCGCTCAGCATTTAAAAGGCGGGGGGGGGGCGTCCTGCGGAGAAAGGCGCCGGTAGCTCAGCGGCCTGGCCAAGGGAGTTTCTTGGACTGTCCAAAGCGGATGCCCCGAAAATCTGGTTGCTCTGGAAGGTGCTTCTGGACCTGAATCCAGCTTTTCCCTCTGGAACTGCCTTTAGAATATCTGACCGAGGGAGCGTCGATTCTCAAAGGCTCAGACCCTGAGACTGTCCTCGGTCTAAAGTGCTGCTAGACTCGAATCCGGCTCTTCCGCTGCTGACCAAGGCCACAGCCATAGGGGGGATCCCCCCCAAGGAAACCCCCCAAGGAAAATCCGTGAAATCAGAACTAAATCGACATGAGGTTTCGTCCTGGAGTTATCAAATGACACAGAACCGAGTGCAAGCTCGCTAGTTCGCTTGAACCCTTCATCCAGTGCGATATTAAATTAATTTTCTAAAAAATGCTTAAAAGGAGAAAGGAGAATCCTTCAGGCCCCAATGGGGGACTCCTGGGCATGCAGCTTTGTTTATCTAATTCATTTGTACACCACCCCCTTTCTCCCCAATGTTCTCCATTTTATTCTCACAACAGCCCTGTGAGGTGGGTCAGGCTGAGAGTGCGTGACGAGCCCCAGGTTCGAGGTTGACATGATCGAGGTTTATAAGATTATGCATGGGATAGAACAGGTCGAGAAAGAAGTATTTTCTCCCTTTCTCACAATACAAGAACTCGTGGGCACTCCATGAAATTGCTGAGCAGTCAGGTTAGAACAGATAAAAGGATGTACTTCTTCACCCAAAGAGTGATTAACCTATGGAATTCACTGCTACGGGAGGTGGTGGCAGCTACAAGCATAGACAGCTTCAAGAGGGAATTAGATAAACATATGGAGCAGAGGTCCATCAGTGGCTATTAGCCACAGGGTATAGATGGGAATTCTAAGTCTGGGGCAGGTGATGCACTCTATTCTTGGTGCTGGAGGGGGCAGCAGTGGGAGGGCTTCTAGTGTCCTGGCCCCACTGCTGGACCTCCTGGTAGCACCTGGTATATTTTGGCTGCTGTGTGACAGAGTGTTGGACTAGATGGGCCATTGGCCTGATCCAATATTGGCTTCTCTTATGTTCTTATGTCACCCAGAGAGTTTCCATGGCACAAGTGAGGATTTGAACCTGGGTCTCCCAGACCCTAGTCCAGCACCCTGAACTACGACACCACACCGGCTCTTTCCTGGCTTCTACTGCATCAGCAGCCTTGCCTGCTCAGAAATGTCCGGCTGAGGCCTTTGGCGTCACCTGCTCCCCCCCAGCCTTGGAAGTGGGGATGCTGCCAGGAACTGAACCGGGGACTCCCTGCAGCAGGCTGCAGGCCAAGCAGATGCTTCCCTCCCCCGTCCAGGTATCTTACTTGGAAATGGCCAGTTTGAATGCCTCAGCTCCCTCCCCCGCCACACCCACCCAGTGGGGGCTCTTTTATTGAGGATAAAAGTTTTCTCATCTTGAAAGAAAGAGAAGAAGCCACTCCAGCCTCCACCCCGTACAATCATTCTCACAATCGGAAACCAAGCCTGCCCCTTGACCCACCCACCGCCTGTTTGCCCGGGGCTGCCTGGGACGTTCCTCAGCAGCAGATCGGCACTTCCAGATTGGGCCAGCTAGAGGTTGCAAGGAGGACGCCAGCGGCACAGGGCTGTCAACTCCAGGAGGGTACATTCCTGGAGATTTGGGGGTGGAGCCCAGGGAGGGAATAATGTCACGCGGCCCACCCTCTGAGGAAGCCATTTTCTCTGGGGGAACGGTTGTGATTCTGGTAGATCTCCAGGCCCCACCTGGAGGTTGGCAGCTGTGTGCTGGCAGAACGGTAATGCAGCTGATGAGATTGCAGGTGCATCCTTCTCTGACAAACTCCCGGGCAAGCCTGTCTGCCTCTCAGGTTACTTGCTTGGCCAGTGAGGGGCACATTGCGAAAGTTTCTCGTCTCATGGGGGGGACTCCCATAGACCTGATCTGACTAGACTTAAATAATAATCCTTCACGTTTACACAATTATATCGGAAGGATAGGGGGGGAAGGGTTGGAGGTGGGGTGGCTCTGAATGTCAGAGAGGGTATACAGTCCAGTAAGATTGAGAGGGAAAGAGAATTGGATTCACTTCTGGAAATACTATGGGTTGAAATAGTGGGTCCAAAAGGAGGCTTAACAGTGGGAGTTTGTTATCGCCCACCAGATCAAAAGGTAGAGGAGGATTATAAAATGATGAATGAATTAAAGGTAGCGGCTAGGCGAAATAACTGTCGTAATAGACGACTTTAACTACCCACACATCGATTGGGTCCAGGGGTCTTTTCGTAGAAAAACAGCTGCAGGAGCTCATTAGCATATGGTATGCTAATGAGCCATTAGGCTATTAGCATATGCCACACCCCCTGACATCACCGGAAGTGATGTCAGAAGGGGAAGCAAAAGGGGGGAAGGCATCTTCAAAAGCCTCCCCTTCCCTTCCCCAGCTGGTCTGGGTGGGGGAGCTAAGGGAGAAGGGGTTTAAACTTTAAACTCCTTCTCATGAGAGTTGGGCCACAGAAGGAGGAAAGAGGGAAGGAAAGAGAGAGAGAGAAGGAAAGAGGGAAAGAAAGAGAAGGAAAGGGGAGGGGAGGGAAAGAGAGGGAAGAAGGAGGGAAACGGAAAGGAGGAAGAAAGAGAAGAGAAGAAGGTGGGACAGAAAGAGAGAAGAGAAGAAGGAGGGACAGAGGAAAAAGAGAGAAGGAAAGGAGGGAATGAAAGAAATTCGGCAGCAATTTGGCCCCATTATATCTTATGGGCCATTGAGGTCAATGGTGAAAACATAGGGTATATTCTGGGGGCTGGAGGGGAGGGGGTTTGGAGAAGAGGCTCCAAACTCACAGGGTAGCTGTTGGAGCCTCTCCCCAAGATACCCACCATGTTTCAAGAACATTGGACCAGGGGGTCCAATTCGATGGGCCCCCAAACAGGTTGCCCCTATTTCCTCCATTGTTCTCTATGGTGGGAAAAAAACTTACTTTTTCCCCACCATAGAGAACAATGGAGGGAATAGGGGCAACCTGCTTGGGGGCCCATAGAATTGGACCCCCTGATCCAATGTTCTTGCAACATGGTGGGTATCTTGGGGAGAGGCTCCAACAGCTACCCTGTGAGTTTGGAGCCTCTCCCTCAAACCCCCTCCCCTCCAGCCCCCAGAATATACCCTATGTTTTCACCATTGACTTCAATGGCCCATAGGAGATAATGGAGCTGAAATTGACATTCGGCTGCCTGAAAGACTCCCCTGGACACCAGCTGGGGGCGGGGCTTGGCTCCTGAGCTCCCAGAGCTCTGCTCAGGTGCATTCCCCCCAAAAAAAACCCCCTGATTGGGTCAATATGAGTTCTAGTCGGGAAAAAGAGATTGCGTTTTTAGACACTCTCAATGACTGTGCTATGGAACAGATGGTCACAGATCCTACTACGGGAGAGGCGATCCTGGATTTGGTCCTAAGTAACGCCCAAGACCTGGTGAGAGATGTAAAAGTGATTGCACCGCTTGGGAACAGTGACCATAATGTTAATGAGTTTAACATTTGTATAAATAGGGAGTTGCCCAAAAAGACTGACACAACCACTTTTAACTTTAAAAGGGGTAACTCCTCTGGTACGAGGGGACATGTGAGGAAGAAATGGAAAGGAAAAGTGGAAAAGGTCCAAACCATTGGGGAAGCTTGGAGACTATTTAAAAAGACAATCCTAGAAGCTCAGAAAATATATATACCACAAGTTAGGAAAGGCACAAATAGGTATAGAAAAAAGCCTGCATGGTTAACAAATAAAGTAATGGAAGCTGTAAAAGTTAAGAAGGATTCCTTTAAGCAATGGAAAGCTAGTCTCAGTGAAGTTGATAAAAAGGAACACAGGCTGTGGCAAATAAAATGCAAGTCTGTGATCAGGCAAGCAAAAAGGGAATATGAGGAGCATATCGCAAAAAACAAAAAGGCCAACAAAAAAACTTTCTTCAAATACATTAGAAGTAGGAAGCCAGCCAGGGAGGCAGTGGGGCCCTTGGATGACCAAGGGGTAAAAGGACTACTGAAGGATGATAGGGAAATGGCTGAGAAGCTGAATGCATTTTTTGCCTCTGTCTTCACTGTGGAAGAGGAGAAGTGCTTGCCCACTCCAGAAGCACCGATTTCAAGAGGGGGTTTGAAAGACCTGAATCAGATTGAGGTGACAAGAGAGGAAGTCCTCTGACTGATGGACAATTTAAAAACTAATAAATCACCAGGCCCGGATGGCATTCATCCGAGAGTTCTGAAAGAACTCAAATGCAAACTAGTGGATCTCCTTACATTAATATGTAATCTTTCTTTAAAATCTGCCTCCATTCCTGAGGACTGGAAGGTAGCTAATGTCACTCCCATCTTTAAAAAAGGTTCCAGGGGAGATCCGGAAAATTATAGGCCAGTCAGTCTGACATCGATACCAGGTAAGATGGTGGAAACTGTTATTAAGGAAAGAATTAGTAGGCACATTGATGAACAAAAACACTTGAGGCAGACTCAGCATGGGTTCTGTAAGGGAAGATCTTGTCTCACTAACCTGTTAGTGTTTTTTGAGGGAGTGAACAAACAGGTGGACAAGGGGGACCCAATAAATGTTGTTTATCTTGACTTCCAGAAAGCTTTTGATAAAATTCCTCATCAAAGGCTCCTAAGTAAGCTCAATAGTCACGGGATAAAAGGACAAGTCCTCTTGTGGATCAAAAACTGGCTTATAAATAGGAAACAGAGAGTGAGTATAAATGGGAAACTTTCTCAGTAGAGGGTGGTAAGCAGTGGGGTACCACAGGGATCAGTACTCGGTCCGATGCTTTTTAACTTGTTTATTAATGATTTGGAATTGGGAGTAAGCAGTGAAGTGGCTAAATTTGCAGATGACACGAAGTTGTTCAGGGTGGTGAAAACCAGGGAGGAGTGTGAGGCACTCCAAAGGGATCTGTCGAGGATGGGTGAGTGGGCATCAACGTGGCAAATGGGGTTCAATGTGGCCAAGTGCGAAGTGATGCACATTGGAGCCAAAAATCCTAAATATAAATACACGTTGATGGGGTCCGAACTGGCAGAGACGGACCAAGAGAGAGATCTTGGAGTCATAGTAGATAACTCGATGAAAATGTCTAGACAGTGTGTATCTGCAATAAAGAAGGCCAACGCTATGCTGGGGATTATTAGGAAGGGAATTGAAAACAAATCAGCCAGTATCATAATGCCCTTGTATAAATCATTGGTGCAACCTCATTTGGAATACTGTATACAGTTCTGGTCGCCACGTCTCAAAAAGGATATTATAGCATTGGAAAAAGTGCAGAGAAGGGCAACTAGAATGATAAAAGGATTGGAACACTTTCCCTATGAAGAAAGGTTAAAACGCTTGGGGTTCTTTAGCTTGGAGAAACGACGGCTGAGGGGTGACATGATCGAGGTTTATAAGATTATGCATGGGATAGAGCAGGTTGAGAAAGAAGTACTTTTCTCCCTTTCTCACAATACAAGAACTCGTGGGCACTCCATGAAATTGCTGAGCTGTCGGGTTAGAACAGATAAAAGGAAGTCCTTCTTCACCCAAAGAGTGATTAACACGTGGAATTCACTGCCCCAGGAGGTGGTGGCAGCTGCAAGCATGGACAGTTACAAGAGGGAATTAGATAAACATATGGAGCAGAAGTCCACCAGTGGCTATTAGCCACAGGGTATAGAATGAGAACTCTCAGTCTGGGGCAGGTGATGCACTCTATTCTTGGTGCTGGAGGGGGCAGCAGTGGGAGGGCTTCTAGTGTCCTGGTCCCACTGCTGGACCTCCTGATGGCACCTGGTATATTTTGGCCGCTGTGTGACAGAGTGTTGGACTAGATGGGCCATTGGCCTGATCCAACATTGGCTTCTCTTATGTTCTTATGTTCTTACGTTCACAATCGTTTTCTGTGTTCAAAGCACTTCACAGGGACATTACCTGATTGCCATCTTCACGACAAGCCTGTAAGGCGGGCTGGGATTGCCAATCCCATATTGTAAAAGTGGGGGAGGGGCCAAGGCTGCAAGAAAGTGGGTTGCCGAAGAGCCCTCCAGAACTCGTGGCTGTGGAGAGATTGGAACCCAGGATCCTTTCGGAACGTGAACAGTCATGCACTACTGCTGTGCCGGCTCCTGGACTCTGAAGAAACGGATCAGATCGTGGGCGGGGGAGCCCTGCGGCCAGGAATGGCGTTCCCTACGGATATGTCTAGAGGGTTGCGCATGCAACAAGGCTAATGGGAGAGCAGAGGAAACGTTGGCCGTGGTGCTGAGTGAAGACTTTGGCTCCCGGAGAATCTATGCTTTTCGTCCGAAAAGAGCCCCGACAGGTTTGTAGCCCTGTGATATTGCGCATTGGCAAAGCCTGTGGAAACGTCAAGGGTGAATTTCCAGTAACTGGCTTCTGCATCCCGTAGCGCATTGTTTTCCCCTACGGTCAACAGAACCAAAATAAAACATGCCAAGGAGTTACAGCTGCAAAACGAAGGCTGCCGCAAGTAAGAGAAATGAGGCACATATGCTCAGTTTGTACAGTGGGTGCCAGACTCGGTGTTCCCTCTAAGCTAGCGGTGCGCGTGAGCGGCGGATCGTTAACACAGGAAGCCCCGCTCCGCAGCCATCTGGAGCCGCACAGGAGGGTCTTGCACTGCTCAGGGTGTGGGCTGCTCCACTCCGGAGGGGGGGGAAACCAGAGGGAACACTGGCATGCCGGTCCAAGAATTTCGTTTTTCTTAGCACAGGATAGCCCTGGCCTGGATGGCCCAGGCTGGCCTGATCCCGGAAGCAACACGGCATTGCTACCCAGAGGCGGGAAGCGGCCAACCACCTCTTGTTTGTCTGTTGCCTTGAACACCCTGACTGGGCTGCCACTTGACCGCACTTCCCCAGTGTTCACACGGGGGTTGCCAGGCGCAATCGTTGCACCGGCAGCAGGGGGATTGGGGGGGCAGTCTGGGAGTGGGCGGCAACATCCCTGACGTGGTGACATCACGCAGAAGTGATGTCATCGTGTTGGCAACTCTGGTTAAAATTGGGCTCACACCAGAGCTTTGCCCCAAAAGCAGAGCATTGGCGCACAACATTGCCAATGCAATGACATCACTTTTCACGTGACATCACCATGTGATATCGCTGTTCAGGGGTGGGGCTTCCCCCACCAGCCAGCTGGCCGATGGCAAGCAGAACTGCCCAAAATCAGGATTCCCTGCCCCGGACTGGGGGTCTGGGAACCCTATTTCACACACACTACTCAACAGGCTTTCAATGCACTTTGCAACTGGTGTTGCTGTGCGAAATAAGTCCACGTGCAAAGGGGTCATTGAGTGGATTGGAACTGCATTATTTCACACATGTGGAAGCGCCCTCAGAATACAGGCTGTGAGTTTTAAGGCACAAAATGCAGTCCCGTGTGAGAGTCCCTGTCGAAGGAAGAAGAAGCCCTCAATTTGGGAAGGCATTTTTAAGTCATTAAAAGTGAGGACTCGGCCCCTCCTTCCCAGTGCAAAGGTGTACCTGTGACAGGAGGGGTCACCTGCAGAAAGTAGGTGCAGAACCCAAAGGCGCTGGGGGCCTCTGCCCAATGGCCCCACATGGCCCAGTCCCGGGCGTGAGAAATGCAACCGTCCGCGTCCCCCGTGGCCAAAGGACGGCCTGCCAGGCTGGGCTTCTGAGGGGCAGGCAGCCTCGGGCCCCTCTCATCTCTCCCCGAGTCCCTTCGCTCAGGGCCTGTTTGTGCAGTTTTAGGCTCAGGGTTGTCAAACCTGGCAGGCAGCAAGTCCTATGCAGTGTTCCCTCTGAGCTGAGTTAGTGTGAGCTGGCTCACAGTTTTTTAGCCTCCAGCTCATACGTTTTTGTCTTAGCTCAGGGAAGGAGGGCTCCAGAGCAAACTAATCTATGCAGTAGCCAAATCACTTGCTCACAACTTCAATGCCTGTAGCTCACAAAGCAGAATGTTTCCTCACAAGACTCCGCAGCTGAGGGGGAGCACTATGCCGGCACTGTTTCCATCGCCACTGAATCAGCCGACAGGCAGAGCAGGCGCTTGTGGACCTAGCCCTGATCCCGCTCTTTGCCATTCTGAAGAGTCCTGGGAGGCAGGTAATTAATTAATTAATTGGCACACACATTTTATGCACGTGGTTTGCCTCGGTCCTTGGAAGAGGCAGGATCTGAACCTGGGACGCTCTGGATCTACAGCTCAAGCGCTCAGGCACTGTGCGGGGAGCCAGTGTGGCGCAGTGGTTGGACTAGGATCTGGGAGACCCAGGTTCAAATCCCCGCTGGGTGGCCTTGGGCCAGTCGCCTGCTCCCGGCCTGGTGCGCACTCTCAGCCTGACCGTCCTTGCAGGGTTCTTGTGAGGATAAAATTGGAGGGGAGGGGAATGATGTGAAGCACTTTGGGTCTCCCCTGGGGAGGAAGGCGAGATAGAAATTAAGAAAACAAATGACTAAGTGAAACAGCGTCGCCCCGACCTTCGCCTCAGGCGGGTGCTGCTGAAGAGACAAGAGAACAGGAAGCTTGCTGGACAATCTCCGGCCAGTCGCCTCTGTCGCGGCCTAACCTACTTCACGGGGCTGTCGTGAGGACAGAAACGGAGGAGGGGAGTGTGCTGTATGCTGCCGGCGGCTCCTTGGAGGTAGGAGTGGTTCAAGATTTCCTAAACCGAGACGACATGCGTATAGGGTGGGGTGTTGCGTAAATCAGGTGCAGCAGAAAAGCGGAAAGCTCTGGAGTAGCCTGGTGTTGGCAACATCCCAAGAATCTGCCGGTGCCTGCTTCTGACACACCATCAAGGATGTCTCTGGAGATCATTGTTTGGAAATGGCTCCCCCCCCTTGTTTGTGTTAACCTAATTTTTACAAGGGGTAATCTGTCGTGCCTGCCTCTACGGAGAACGTGTGACATTGAGGCTATTATTAGTTACGGGCGCTCTCACTAGCAGGTCATGGATGGAAGCTCTGATGTTTTTTCAGCGGAATATGAATGGGTGCCTGCCGTTCCCGGGGCGGTGGATTTCAAAACACGGGCGCGGCAAAGGTGCCAGGAAGAAACTGCCATTCTGGCATCATCGCCACACAATCGCCTGCCCACGGAAGCTTCTTCCTTATACGCAGTTGCAGGCACACAAGAGCTTGTACCTTGAATAAAACTTTGTTGGTCTTAAAGGTGCCCTGCTGGACTCAAGCTTAGGAGGATGTAACTCTGTTTAGGATTGCACTGGGCATTATGTAAACAGTATCTCTTTGTACCAGGATAAAATTAGGGGTGCAGAATACAGACAGATAGATAGATATAGATACAGACAGGGCTTTTTTCCTGGGGGAATGCTCTGGAATAGAGTTCTAGAACCTTTTTTACAAAATTCTTTTAAAAATGTTTAAAAGTTCAAGACTTCTCAGCAGGGCTTTTTTTTGGGGGGGGGGTGAGGTGCCGGAACTTTCAAGAGGGAAATGAAGTTTTCAACCTGTGTAATGAAAACTCATGAAGTTTTAAACATTTTAAAAAGAATTTTGTCAAAGAGGTTCTGGGACTTTGTTCTGGCGTGTTCCCGCAGAAAAGAAAGCCCTGGTTTTCAGTACACGGATTGAAAACTTCATTTCCCTCTTGAGAGTTCTGGCGCCTCTTTTTCCAAAGAGAAGACCTGGATACAGATATAGAGAAATAACTCTCCCTAGAATCTAAAATTACTAAACTGAGGCTGTAGTCGTTTGGTCACATTATAAGACAGCAGCCACTGGAAAAGACAAGGAAATTTAGAAGGCAGCAGGGGAAGAACACCCAACCTGCAGAGGGTTGACTCAATAAAAGAAGCCGAAAACCTGAGCCAGACCGGCTGTTTTAGGGGTCATTCTTTCATAGAGTCGCCAGAAGTCAGAAGTGACTGGATGGCACATAACCCACACACCGACATTTATACGAGAGCCAGCCTGGTGTAGTGGTTAGTTAACGTGTCGGCCTAGGATCTGGGAAATCCAGGTTCGAATCCCTGGTCATGCCATGGAAGCCGGCTGGGTGATCCTGGGCCAGTCACTCTCTGCCTCACTGTGGTTGTAACGATTAAAACAGGGTAGGGGGAGACCGATGTAGGCCGCTTTGGGTCCCCATTGGGGTGAACGGCGGGATATAAATAAATAAAATATTGATTTTGCCACAGTGGTAATTGTCCTTGCTTCTCTGTCTGTCTGTACAGGTAGGCTGTGCTGTATCATGCCAACGACAACGGACATTTTCTAGGCTTTTTTTTAAAAAAAATCAAGGACAGGCTGGGGTAGGCCAGGAAACCCACACACATTCCAAGCGCCGAGCTCTTAATCGGGTGAATCAAGGATCCGCCCACATAATAAAGAAGCAAACCTTTGAAAGCTTCCAGGGCCTCGGCCTACCTGCCTCCAGGGCACAGTCTACAGAAGGAGCTGGGCAGGCTGGCACAGGCCTGGCTGCCCTTATCAGGAGTTCCAGGAGGGTCTGAGCTCTCCTCGGAGTAGGAAGCCTTCAGGGACACAACGGGCAGATTGCCCACACAAGCCTCGTGCCAGCATGCCCACAGGTGGGGCACCTGCCAGGACCCCGGGTTTCTGGGGGGGCACTTCTGCTGGCACCCCCACCCACCCACCCACTGGCTTGCTAGCCCTCCCCTCTCTGTGCTCCCTGCGGCACACACTGGCCAGCGCTGGTGAGGGAGGGGCTGCAGGCAATGTTCCCTCTAAGCGGTGGAGTCTTGTGAGCAAAAATTCTACTTTGCAAGCTATTGGCATTAAAGCTGTGAGCAAGTGATTTGGCTGCGGCATAAATTAGTTTGCTCTGGAGCCTTCCTTCATGAGCAAAGACAAAAATATGTGAGCTGGAGGCTCAAAAGCTGTGAGCTAGCTCACACTCACTCATCTTAGAGGGAGCACTGGCTGCAGGTAGTGAAGAGCGTGGGCAGCGGGAGTCCTTGTGGGCCGACAAGGGAAGGACATGGAGGGCATGAGTGGTGGAAGGCAGCAAGACTGTCTGCCCGGGGCCATCCAAAGCCTGGAGCTGGTCTGGGCTCACAGCCTGCAGAAGGAGTCGGTCAGTGGGGCAGACATTTTGGTCCTGTGCCCGGGGAGCCTTGCTCTGGCGGCTGGCGTGAGCCTTGGAGGGTAACGGAGGGGACTCTGCCTGTTCCCCGCCTGGCTGCCCGTGTTTGCATGGCCAGATCTGAGCTGGCAAAGTGGCTTCTGGAGGGTGTGGTGGGCAGCCAGCAGCATGCCAAGGGTCCCCAGGCAGGGCTCACCCCCGTCCTCTGACGTACGAGCCTCAACTACTCCCTTGTCTCAAAAGGCAAACGCTGAGAGAGCCGCATTGGATGCTCCCTGACATCTCCACCCGGAGGCTGCCAAACTTCTCTTTTAACCAGAGCTACTTCTGAGTAACGAAAAGTGCCACAAACAACTCACTTTGTCCCTCCCCTCCGGGGTGAATGGCGGCTTCCCTGGGAGAATTTACCTTCCTCCTCCCCCCCCCCGGCATTTTAGAATTTTTCTGCCCACCTGGGCAAGGTCCCACAAAACTGGAGAAAAATCTCCCTTCTCTCAAAGTGAGCCCAATCTGTGGATTTAAGTATCCACAGACGGGTCCATGTTGAGAATTAGATATATAGATAGGAGGAAGACATTCCTCTGCAGGACTGGTGTGGGTACAAAAACCAAGACTCAGGATAATAGTGCTTGGAATGCGCTGTTACCCCTCCACACATCCCGACCAAAACTCTCCGTTTTCAGGGCATTAAAGAAGAAGAGAAAGAAGATCTCAGATCTATACTAGCGAATGCCTTGGCACCCGTAACTGGCAGAGAGCAGCGAGAGTTAAAAGAAGAGATGGATAAGGTTTATAGAGCCTATTCCACCTTTACAAAGAAAAATAATCTGCCAGCAGAAGTGGTTGTCAAGTTTATTAAGCAGAGTACTAGAGATCAAATTCTGCGTGCAGTCTCAGCGGTGCCCTTGAAGATTGGGGAGCAGACTATCAGAATATTGAAAGATGTGCCTTATGAAATCCGTATGAAAAGGAAAGCATACAAAGGATTGACCACCTTTCTACAAAGACATCAGACTATTTACAGATGGACTTTCCCTGAAGGCCTGGTGTTCAAGTATAAGGATAAAAGAGAAAAGATTGACTCCATCTTCAAAGCACAAGAATTTCTGAAGAGACACGCCAGTTCAGAGGAAGAGGCAGCACTCGCAACTTGGACAGATTTGAGCAGTGAAGACGACAGCGGCCCAGAAGAGGGAGGTGCCAGAGCGGGAGACGTGAAAACCAAAGAGGGCCCATCCTATAACCTGAGGGATACCAAAAGAAGACAACCTAAGAAATAATTGTTCGAGAAGCGTCAGAAAGGAGTTGATTAACAACTAACCCCAAAGGACATTACTAACCTTGTTAACAGAGTTATTTTGGACTTTTGTTAGATGAAAAGAAGACTCTCTAATCACGGTGATTGCCAAAAACTGTATTTATACTGACTAAAACTAACTCTTTTTAACAGAATACTCACTCTACTCTTTTCTTAATCCCTCTATATACCCTACCTCTTTCCATTTATAAAAAGAATAAACTCCTCTCCTTTTTAGGAGGGTTTTGTTAAAAAACAAACAAACTCTTAAGCGTAATCTAAAGGTAGAGCAAGAAATCAAAGCGGCTGCTAAAGGACGTGATGTCGCAGTCCTGTGGGGCTACAACGGCCCTCATATCGCCTGCTACAACGCAACTAGAGGATAGGTCTAGACGTGGTGAATGACTGTGCCAAAGTATGGTTGGTTGTGGAGCCGATTAGAGAGGAAGTAACTTGGATCCTGATGGTACTCAGGATATGGTAGGGGAAGCACCAGAGGTCAAACTACTAGGAAAGTGACCTTGGAGCTATCTAATTCAGCAAACATATGAGCAGTGAGTTGCTGGGAAAATTCCAACAGAGCCTCATTTTATTTCAAGAGGCAACTTCTGAAAGATGAAGGGATTTATTAAAAGGAAATTGAAAGGAAGTGTCGGGAGGGTCATTCAGGGTGCTTAGAGAATAAAATTGTGTCGGTCTTACAGGTGTCACTGGACTCGAAGTTTGTTTGAAAGCTACAGTCGTAGAAATTTGGGTAGAATATACCACTGGCTAGGAAGGGAAGAAACTGCGCCAGGAAGAAGTTGTATGGAGTGACCTGCCCTTGTGACCTGGTAGTCCAAGTTAAGAAAATCTGAGGGAACACAAACTCTGGCACAAGGAATGCCAGGCAACAGTAAGGCAAGAAAAACTAGGAGTGGGAGAAGCACGTTGGTAGAAGAAGCATATAGACAAACAACCAGATAGTCTTCAAATAGGTTAGGAGCAAAAAAGCAGCAGTGGAAGAGGACAAAGATGTGAAAGGATAGCGGAAGGGGGAGAAGGGATTCTTTGTATCTGTCTTTGTAGAGGACATTATGCAGAAACCTTCCCCTGGACCAAAATTTTCAGGGAGGGTGTGTGAAGAATGGAGTCAAATAGAGGTGTTTAAAAAAAAACCCATCATATTCGTAGGACTGATTGACAGATAATAATTAACAGGGATTCAAAGAACTAAGATTCAGGGGGGTGGCCGTGTTGATCTGAAGCAACAGAGCAAAGTTTGAGTCCAGCCGGGCACCCTGAAGACCAACAAAAGTTAAATTCTGAAAAACTGAAATTGCTGACTTTCTAACTTAAAGATGCTGTTTCCAGTGGACGCTAGCTATGCACGATTAACAAACACACAAAAATGGAAATACAGCTCAGGCAGATATACAAACAAACAGAATAGTCTGTCGCGCTGTACAAATCACACTAGAGAATACTGTCTTCGTGTACAGTTCTACTTACAACCAAAATTAATAGACATAACAAATGCATAAATGCATAAATGACAACTGCACCAGTTGAATAGCGACCTAATAGTCCTTGAAAGTACAAGTCTCTCTTTAGATTGATGCGGCCACCGGCTCCTTGTGCAGAGAAGAGTTTCCAGAAGAAAGTGTGCAGTAGACCGCATGAGCTCTGGACTAGCTGTAGCGTGAACCAAAGGAGCGGCGATGGCACACCTATGTTGCTTTGCCGTTTCCTAGGGCTTCATCAGGCCGCATTTCTTTAGTGATGGAGCTCAACCCAGCTCTGGCAAGATTCAAAATGATACGAAGTCTACAAGTATGTTCCAAGGAGCTAGGAATCTGAGCCTGATTCCTAGCTACTTGGAACATCCTTGTAGACTTCATGTCATTTTGGGTCTTACCAGAGCTGGAGAGAGACTTGTACTTTCAAGGACTATTAGGTCGCTGTTCAACTGGTGCTGTTGTCATTTATGCATGATGGCAAAACTATTTGTCATGTGTACTAATTTTGGATGTAAGTAGAACCGTATAAGACAGTCTCTAGTGTGACTTGTACAGCGCAACAGATTATTCTGTTTATTTGTTTGTATAGCTACGCATGATTGGCTAGCTCCCATGACACCACAAAGTTACCTCCTTGGAACAGTTTTGTAAGTTTCTAAGGAGTTTTTTTAAGATACCAAACAAATATTTAACCAGAAAAATAAGCCTCCTTGGAAATAACAACAGCAACAACTACTATTGTTACTAGAACAGTAGATATCCCCACACACACACACACCTGAAGCACAGAGTTGCTAAGAAAAATATGAAATCCGTACCAAGTTCAGAGGGGGAAAGCTGGAGGGGTGCCTTCATCCCATGGGAGAGGGGAAAAAATCTTAATCCACGCTTTATCTGCATTTTCAAAAACTGCTTGTCTGCTAAATATTAGCACCTTTCATTTAAAACTAGCATTTCAAATGCAAAATTACGAAACATTCAGACTCCAGCAAGTTTTCTTTGTCTTTTGAGGAATAATATTTACTTGCAGAATCCAAAAATAGCTCTACCTTTTCTCTGTTATACAAACCTTAAAAAAAAAACACAACCCTATGCATTCCTTTTCCCGCATATCTGTTATCTTTTATCGGCCACGAGGCTGCTTGCTTTTGCTTTGCAATAGGACGATAACATTTTTAGTGAATTCTTGGCAAGCTAACAAATGCAACAACCAACCCGCTTCTTCTAAAACCATTTCCTCCAACTCGCTACTTCCCAAATATCAAGTAGAGGGCAAACAACTTCACATTTGGGGGGGGGGGGGCAAGAAATTGCAATAGGTACCACTTTGGTGGGAAGGTAACAGCGTTCCGTGCGCCTCGGCGTCTAGTCATGCCAGCCACATGACCACGGAAATGTCTTTGGACAGCGCTGGCTCTTCGGCTTGGAAACGGAGATGAGCACTGCATCCCTAGAGTCGGATTCGATTGGCTTTCGAGCAAGGGAAACCTTGTAATGCCTACAGGTCTAGGGAGCCAAATCTTGTGATTGGTTCTCTAGGGAGATGCTTTCCCATTTGGGGCCTTTGTCATGCCTATCAGTTTAGGAAGTTGGTTCTGTAGAGAGGAGAGGAAGAGAGAGAGAGAAAAGAGACTGGATTTATACTCCGCCCGAAGGAGTCTCAGAGCGGTTCACAATCTCTTCTCCCTCCCCCACAACAGACACCCTGCAAGGCAGGTGGAGCTGAGAGAGCTCTTTCGAAAACTGCTGGTGAGAGAACAGCACTGAAATAACTTGTGACTGAACTAAGGTCACACCAGCAGCTGCATGTGGAGGAGTGGGAAATCAAACCCAGCCCCCCAGATTAGAGTCTGCGCTCCTAACCACTACACCAGACTGGCTCTCAGGAGAAGTGGGGGCAGGAAAATGAATTCAGTGGTAAGAAATACAATTTCCAGCATACCTTCAGGAGATATAGTAATCTCACCAAAATCTGAAAAGTTCCAAGATTTCACTTGTATTGTCATTTGAATGCTGCCTCTTCTATTAGAGGCTCAGATATTCTACAGCGGGGGGGTCCCCAGCGTGGTGCCCGTGGGGGTCATGGCGCCTTCTGCTACCTTTCCTGGTTGCCACCAAGTGATCCTAGAAAGCGGGTGGGGCTGGATGAGGCCTGGACGTTGGCAACCCGTGAGAACCACTGCATTACCACCCACTTGTATCCTATGCATCCCATCCTGGCTGTATATTGACAGTAGGAACCGGAGAGTTCTGTGATTAGGTGTATGGAAGGGAGCAATTCCGGGGAACGCCAGCAGAGCCCTGAGACCTAAGGCAGCAGCCATCTTGAGAAAAGCTGTCATTAAGAATTGCCCAGGGTCGCGTTTGTTTGACAAGCAGAGACTTGTTGATATTGAAATGCAGGGACTTAGAAGTCTTGCCTTTGGTAGGCGCTCCCCTCTGAGGTGGGGGATGCCCTCTAAAGCCTCTTTGCCTGAATATTTTGCTTGTCTGACAACCCCTGATCTGCAAAGAGCATTCATGTTAGCTCGTTTCAACGTTCTCCCTTCTGGTGTATTGTACGGGAGGTTCAAGAAAATCCCATACGCGTCGAGGTTTTGTGCCTGTGGCTTGGGAGAGATCAAAAGTATCAAACATGTTCTCCTGTATTGCTCTTTTTACTGTGATATTTGTGCTGTTTTTCTAGAACCTCTTTATCAGAGTCAAGTAGGGCAATCCGATGAGTATAAGATCACTTCACTATTATCTTCCCATAATCCCGAGATCATAGAATCTGTAGCTAAATTTCTCTGTTGTGCTACGAAGAGGAGAAGATTGTTTCAGTTGCAAAGGTAAAGGACGTATCCTTGTCTCCCTGCTGTATGCTCTGTCGCTATGCCCATAAAGGTTTTGATTGATTGATCGATCGATCGATGGTTCCATTGTCCATTCTCTGGTGGCATCATTTTACAAAGTGGGTGGCAGCAAAGACTTTATTGAAAAGTATTTCGTTTGTGGTAATGAGAAGTGGTTTGAAAGTTGTCTTGTTCGGCAGTGGCTCATTCAGGGACGCAGTCGCCACTGACACGTGGTCAAGATGTAGAACGGACAAACCCCAGTCAGTCGCTTATCAAATATCCTTGAAAGATCTTCTGAAGAGGGAGAGGGAAGAGAAAAGGGCACACAAAAGGAAATACTATCTTACACAGAGCGAGATTAAAATGTGGAATTCGCTGCCAGAGGATGTCGTGATGGCCACAGGAATATTGCTGTTGTTCAGTCGCACAGTCGAGTCCGACTCTTCATGACCCCACGGACCACATCACGCCAGGCCCTCCTGTTTTCTGCCATCCTCCGGAGTTTGCTCAATTTCATGTTCGTTGCATTGGTGACACTGTCTACCCATCTCATCCTTTGCCGTCCCCTTCTTTGACCTTCAATGTTTCCCAGCATCAGGGTCTTCTCCAGTGTGGGCTCCCTTCTCATTTGGGGGCCACAGGAACACACAGCTTTAAAAGGGAGATTAGATGGATTCATGAGGAGAAGTCTGTCAATGGCTACTAGCCGTGCTGCCTGAGGGGAATCTCCACATTCAGAAGCACTAATCCTCCGAATCTCAGAGCCAGGAGGCAACATCAGAGGAAGGCCTCAGCTTCTATACCCTGTTCGTGGCTCTCCAGAGGAATGGGTTGGCCACTGTGTGAGACAGAATGCTGGACTAGATGGACCACTGGTCTGATCCAGCAGGGCTCTTCCGATGTCCTTTAAGGAAAAATTTACTTCCTAGAAATCTTCATATAAACATTCACACAGCACACACAGAGCTGACAAAAGTCCACACAACACAATAACCGAGGTCATAGTTTCAAGGTCTACTTCAGTCACTAAAGCAATCATAAGACTTTGATAATCTAATCTAATTTTGATTATGGGAAACGAGGTAATTTCTTTTACATCCAGTATTTGTAGCAGGATGAACCAAAACATTTGTAAACTACACGACACTTCCTCTTCCCTAGACACAAATAGTCAAAAGAACAAAGTTTGAGTCCCGGGGCACCTTTAAGTCCAACGAAGTTTTATTCAAGGGATAAGCTTTCCTGTGCGTGCCCACTTCTTCCGATACATAGTCCAAATTAAGCATGGTCCACTCTACAATCCTTCATCTCACATTTCAGAAGGTACTGAGCAATCTGAGTACTCATTTTCTGAAATAGTCTACTGTGCCAAGACAGTGTCATCACTTAGTCAAAATGCAGTTCTCATTCTGAAACAAAAATCTTGCTGAGGGTATCAGTTAGGGATGTCAGACCCCTCCTCTGGTAGAGGTGGTGGTCTCCTGCTTTCAGCCCCCACTTCTCCACTGCTGGCCAGCTGAGAATTAATCTGACGTGACGATGTAACCCGGAAGTGATGTTGGCACATCAGGGAATGATGTTCTGGTTTGGGGGCAAAACTCTATGGTAGAAACTAATTCTACCATAAAGTTTTGCCCAAAAATCAGAGCAACCCCTGACGTGCCTACATTACTTCTGGGTCACATAGGCACATCACGTTAATTTCTGGTGTTCCTCTCCACTCCTGGTAAGTTCCTCCCCACTCCCCCGCCCCCCACTGGCTGGTCCAGGAGACCCAGCAACCCTGGTGTCAATGCAGGACTCTGTGGAGGAAGGAGAACTGGATAAATCTGAACACCTCTCTGCTGGATTCTGCACCAGCCCAGTATTGTGACATGTCTAAGTTCTGGTGCCAACCAACTAGAGAGCTCCAAGCAAGCTTAGGTCTCCAGTCTGCATTGATTTCTGATATCTGGTGGACTCCAAAATAAACCAAGTCCAGCCCTAAATGGATCTAGGAGAGGACTGGACTGGAAACCCTAAAGCAGGGGTCCCCAGTCTCTCTGAGCCTGTGGGCACCTTTGGAATTCAGTGCGCAAACCAGGGTTTATGTTATGTCTGAACCAGGGTTTTCAACTCCACCCTGGGAAATTCCTGAAGATTTGGGGGTGGTGCTGTGGAGGGGAGAATTTGCTGAGGGATTTCATGTGGAATTTTGGGAAAGGGTGCATGCACACAGAAGCTCATGCCTTGAATAAAACTTTGTTGGTCTTAAAGGTGTGACTGGAGGACTCTAATTTTGTTCTACTTAGAATCTGTGTTATACCATAGAGTCCACCTTCCGAACCTGCCATTTTCTCCAGAGGGACAGGTCTCTGTAGGCTGGAGATCAGTTGTCATTACAAGAGACCTCCAGGCCCCACCTGGAGGCTGGTACTCTGAACTGAGCCAGTGTCTTATTTTCTTTCCCACACTAATATGTTTCCTCAGGTTTTCTGACAAAGTGATTTTGCTGTAGAGCAGCATGGCCCTAACGTGGCCCATTAGCTGACAACGCATAGGAGGCTTAGCTGCAGTCACTCCTGAGAGACCCATTTAGCAACGATTATTAGGTTTCAGCTCCGGACTGGGAAATACCTGGCAATTTTGGGGGTGGAGCCTGTGGGGGGCAGGGTTTAGGGAGCGGGGTACAATGCTATAGAGTCCGCTTTCTGAATCGGCCATTTTCTCCATGTGAACTGATCTCATTGCTTGGAAATCAGCTGTGAATCCCAGAAGATCTCCAGTCACCACCTGCATGTTGGCAACCCTGACAATTATATGTGTCCAGCATTGTTTTGCTCCAGCTCACACAACCCCGCATCACTGTTGTGGCGTGGTTCACCGGCACTGAGCCCATGGGGAAACCGTGCGAGGGGCAGGCTATTCCAGAGGGGAAAGCCTTGGTGGGTTAGATGTAGCCCTTGCCCAGCTGAGGTTATTTTGAAGGTCGCATCGAGCAGGTATGCAGGGGAGGCGGCACAGACATTTTCTGAACCAATCAATAAATGTTGCCTATCTCAAAGTCTGAGTCCAGCGGCACCTTTGAGACCGAAAATGTTTAATTCTGGGTATAAGCTTTTGTGTGCAAGAGCACTTCTTCAGGTAGTTGCCTTTCCTGGTTGTGCATGGTTGAAGAAGAGAATTATCCAAAGACAAAGTCATTTAAGGTAAGATAAAAAAATGCCTTTTATGTAAATAATTGTAGAGAAATTGCTTCCCCGTCCATCATTTACTGACTTGAGAGCTTCTCTTTCTCTCCCTCTCCCTTACCAATAAAACTCTGGAATATCATGTTATAGATGGAGATTTAATTGGTCCACTAATTCTTGAAATATTTAAATGTATCTGACACAGGATTGGATCTAGCCAGCTTTTCCACACAATCTCACCCAGTTCTCCTCTCTACTGTAGCTCCTGTCCCGTGTGGCTTTTGGATATGGATTCTCAGAATACCCCCCTTTTATGTGCAAAGGGTATTCCTTCTTCCTTTTTCATCAGCGGATAAGCAGGTTGGATCCAACCCAGAATTCCATTAATTTGCAGTGTTAAATATTATGAAAAATTTAGTTTTAGGGCTTTTTTTAATGTCAGATCTGGGAAGCTAAGCAGGGTCAGTACGTGGAAGGGAGACCACCCAGGAGACACTGCAGGGGCAGGCAACGGGAAACCACCTCTGCTTTTCACTTTGCCTTGAGAATCCCTTGCTGGGGTCACCATAAGTCGGCTGCAATTTAAAGCACTTTAAACACACACAAAAGGCTGCGGTAGACGCTGAATCAGTACTCAGTCCGATGCTTTTTAACTTGTTTATTAATGATTTGGAACTGGGAGTAAGCAGTGAAGTGGCTAAATTTGCAGATGACACGAAGTTGTTCCGGGTGGTGAAAACCAGGGAGGATTATGAGGCACTCCAAAGGGATCTGTTGAGGATAGGTGAGTGGGCATCAACGTGGCAAATGGGGTTCAATGTGGCCAAGTGCAAAGTGATGCACATTGGAGCCAAAAATCCTAAATATAAATACATGGTGATGGGATCTGAACTGGCAGAGACGGACCAAGAGAGAGATCTTGGAGTTGTAGTGGATAACTCAATGAAAATGTCTATACAGTGTGTAGCTGCAATAAAGAAGGCCAACGCTATGCTGGAGATTATTAGGAAGGGAATTGAAAACAAATCAGCCAGTATCATCATGCCCCTGTATAAATCATTGGTGCGACCTCATTTGGAATACTGTGTACAGTTCTGGTCACCACATCTCAAAAAGGATATTATAGCATTGGAAAAAGTGCAGAGAAGGGCAACTAGAATGATAAAAGGGTTGGAACACCTTCCCTATGAAGAAAGGTTAAAATGCTTGGGGCTCTTCAGCTTGGAGAAACGACGGCTGAGGGGTGACATGATCGAGGTTTATAAGATTATGAATGGGATTGAGCAGGTTGAGAAAGAAGTACTTTTCTCCCTTTCTCACAGTACAAGAACTCGTGGGCACTCCATGAAATTGCTGAGCAGTCGGGTTAGAACAGATAAAAGGAAATACTTCTTCACCCAAAGAGTGATTAACATATGGAATTCACTGCCACAGGAGGTGGTGGCAGCTACAAGCATGGACAGTTTCAAGAGGGAATTAGATAAACATATGGAGCAGAAGTCCATCAGTGGCTATTAGCCACAGGGTATAGATGGGAATTCTCAGTCTGGGGCAGGTGATGCACTCTATTCTTGGTGCTGGAGGGGGCAGCAGTGGGAGGGCTTCTAGTGTCCTGGCCCCACTGCTGGACCTCCTGATGGCACCTGGTATATTTTGGCTGCTGTGTGACAGAGTGTTGGACTAGATGGGCCATTGGCCTGATTCAACATTGGCTTCTCTTATGTTCTTATGTTTAGACTGGAAGATCGGTAGTTCAGCAGTTCGAGACCCAAGTGCCACATGATGGAGTGAGCGCCGATCTCTGGCCCCAGCTCCTGCCAACCTAGCAGTTTGAAAGCAAGAAATTGCAAGTAGATAAATAGGTACCACTTCAGTGGGAAGGTAGCAGTGTTCTGTGCACCTCGGCGTCTAGTCATGCTGGCTACATGACCACAGAAACATCTTTGGACAGCACTGGTTCTTTGGCTTGGAAACGGAGACGAGCACTGCATCTCTAAAGTTGGATTCGACTGGCTTTTGAGCAAGGGAACCCTTTACCTCTATCTTTTTACACACACGCACACAAGGTCCTGTTCCAGAATCATCAGTGCCTGGTTGCTCCGGGAAGGGCCTTGCTAGAGAAGATATGAACCAAAGTTCTGAACATTTAAGTGTTTCTGTTGAGGTTGGAACTATAGAACTGTTTGGCAAGCAGCGTTCCCTCTCAGCTGAGTTAGTGTGAGCTAGCTCACACTTTCTTTAGCTTCCAGCTCGCACATTTTTTGTCTTAGCTCAGGAAGGAGGGCTCCAGAGCAAACTAATTGATGCAGCAGCCAAATCACTCGCTCACCACTTGAATGCCAGTCGCTCACCAAGCAAAATTTTTGCTCACAAGACTCCAT
Organism: Gekko gecko; assembly: GCA_029375565.1. NCBI lineage: Eukaryota > Metazoa > Chordata > Lepidosauria > Squamata > Gekkonidae > Gekko > Gekko gecko. The sequence continues at coordinate 11,202,244 of JAPDNY010000011.1, forward strand.
GGCTTAGAGGGAGCATTGTTGGCGAGTCTCTGTTCCAACTCCCTGTATTGGAAGATGTCCTTAAGTGCACAAAACATGGAGAGTAACAACACAAGACGTTGGGCACCTGTGATGGGGTCCCCAGATGTATAATTTAGCTACAAAGAGGAGTGGGAAGAAGGACACATGGATCAAGGCAGTGGTTCCAGGGAAGGGTTTTTTAATTAGGACATAAGAGAAACCACATTGGGTCAGGCCAATGGCCCATCCAGTCCAACATTCGGTGTGTCACACAGTGGCCAAAACCCATCAGGAGGTCCATCAGCAGGGCCCGTACCCCAGAAGCCCTCCCTCTGCCCCCCCCCCATTTTCTTATCTCCAGTGCCTCAAAGGAAGCGAGGAGACAACCTTAGGGCCCTGTTCTTATTGCTACGTATCTCTGATAGGAAATGCCCCCCTCCTCCAGCTCTGGGAGGGAGGGGGGGGGAGACATGTACCTACCTAGCTGGTTTCTGTATCGTTCCTACCAATTTCCCCCAAAGGCTTCAAGTAATCCAAGTGAAACGGCGGCCCAGGGCGGAAGAATTAAATCCCTTTCCCCTACACCCAATCCCTGTGTCAGAAATGTCTGTTTGCTATTTCACACTGAGTCCGTTGTTCTGTGTTCCCTATCTCGTCCCTGCACTGCGCTTGCGTAGGTATGCTTGCTGTAACGTGGGAGCTTCTTCTCTGCCGCTCAGTCTTATCACGGTGGCCTTGAATGTGGGCTTTGGGCTATTCTTGAGCTTATGAGAATTTTCCAGTCCTGTGAAGACGAGGGGAGGAGGGAGTCGTCTCCCGCCCATTAAGTAACTCTCCCGCCGGGAGTTTCCCCCGCGCGCGCTTACATCTCATTTGCTAGTTGCACTTTGCATCACACTATAACCATGCTTGAGCAGCTTGTCCCGCCATTCCTGACAATGACCCTCCACTGTGGGTTTTAGCACTGTATTCCAATAAAGCCCTTCTTAACCAAAGAATGCTTGGATCTACTTGCTTTTGAACCTGACACCCTGATCCGTATTTCCCGTTGCAGCTACTTCTGGCAGTGAAGTCACAAATCTGGGGATTCAAGCCCGGATCCTGAGCATCCTCCAAAAAGATCCTCCAAAAAGATTCGAATCCAGTTGCACCTTAGAGAACAACAAGATTTTCTCGAAAGCTCATGTCCTGAAAATCTTGTTGGTCTCTAAGGTGCGACTAGACTCGAATCTAGGCCTCCTCTTGCAGACCAGCATGGCTGCCTTCTGAAACATGCTCCAAAAGCAGTGCTGAAACGGCCATGGAGCAAGTTTTTCTAGGTCAAGAGGTATATTTGCTACGACGTACCCAAAGGCCAGAGATAGGCAGGGTTTGCCCTGCAGGAGAGAATTGCCCTGAGCCAGCCAATCAGGTTTGGAGTCAGAATTCCTTCCCAGGCCTAAATTATGCTGGGCATCCAAGCGACGCCTGTCCATTGACTATTCAACCACCCTGGAGGCTATCCCGTTTGCTTATCTCCGATGCCTCAATGGAAGTGAGGAGACAGCCGTACGGCCCTATTTCTTTCAGATCTCGGTAACCCGCAGTAACCACTGGAGTGTTAGAAATTCACAAAACCAGATGAGTTAGATAAGAATCACAGATATTTTATTTCACATGTTATAACAGCTGCCAGAATTTTATTTGCAATGACATGGAGGATATTGAGTATTCCAACGCTGCATGACTTGATATTGAAGATTATGGAATGTGCTGAAATGGACAAGTGGACAAATATATTAAAAGGAAAAATAGAAGAAGAATTTATGGGACCCTGGAGGGCATTCTATGACTGGTTAAAACTTAAGTGGTGGCGGCTACAAGTATGGATGGCTTCAAGAGGGAATTAGATAAACATATGGAGCAGAGGTCCATCAGTGGCTATTAGCCACCTGTCTCTGGCCCCAGCTCCTGCCAACCTAGCAGTTCGAAAACAAGAAATTGCAAGTAGATCAATAGGCACCACTTCGGTAGGAAGGTAACAGTGTTCCACGCACCTCGGTGTCTAGTCATGCCGGCTACATGACCACGGAAATGTCTTCAGAAAGCGCTGGCTCTTTGGCTTGGAAATGGAGATGAGCACCGCACTGTGGAGTCCGATTCGACTGGCTTTTGAGCAAGGGAAACATTTACCTTTACCTTTATAGATAGGAACTCTTGGTCTGGGGCAAGTGACGCATTGTATTCTTGGTGCTTGGGGGACGGGGTGACAGTGGGAGGGCTTCTGGAGTTCTGGCTCCACTGCTGGACCTCCTGATGGCACCTGGTATTTTTGGCCACTGTGTGACACAGAGTGTTGGACAGGGTGGGCCATTGGCCTGATCCAACATTGGCTTCTCATGTTCTTAAGAAAATAAGATCAAGTGAAGAATAATGAAAATGATAGATGAAGGAGTTGTGAAATTGTAATGAGAAGAGATGCATGTAGAATGCTACATTTGAATTTTTAAATATTTCTGTATTTTTCTTTTCTTCTTCCTTTCCCCTTCCCCCCTTTCTGTGTATAAACTAATACAAAAATTCACAAAACTGGCCTGAGGAAATCCTCCCAATGTTTAGGATCTTTCCATTTTCAGCTGAAAGGGCAGGATATCTTCTGGGTTCTCATATTCAGTGGGAATTGCAAGTGACTCCCTCACGATACCTTGTATAGAGGAGTCAACAAGTTTCATATAGAGGTTTCATTGAACAAATCCTGGGCATTTCCTGCTTCTTCTGCGCAGCCCTGTAACTCTGGCAGTTCACCTCTTCTCATCAACACGACTCCTGGACTTCTCAGGCCATCAGTTAAGAATTAAACTTGGAATGTGGACAATCTGATTTGGGAAATAATCAATATACTATCTTTGCAAAGTTTTACACCATGTTCCCATGTGAAGACGGTGTCGAGCATAGTATACTTTGCAGAATCAGCAGTTTAGGCGTATGACTTCAAGGACTTGGGAGCTCCGAATTTTCACTGAATCGAAGAGCTGCCAGACCGCATGCAAGATCTGTCTTCAATGGTGCAGTTGTAAACAGAGCTGCCTACACCCTTCTTGGTCCGTTGAAGTCAACAGGTTTAGAAGGATGTGATTCTGCTTACGATGGTATGGCAAGACACCAAGTGATTGACTCGTACTAGTAAAATTTCAATCGATGCTTTTACTTCCATTCCTAAGGGCTGGTTTACAATGCAAAATTTCTTCCTGTGTGTGGCCAGTGGGCTAGCCCCATGGAGCCCGAGCTGCAAGTGGGGCTTTGATGGAGATGGGGCAAAGGGGGAGGAACCTCTCGCCTCTGGTATCAGGGAGGGCAAGGAGAGCTTAACGGAGACCTGCCTGTATGTGTGGCCATTGTGCCTGTCGTTGAAGTGGCTGGGGAGGATTATGGTCAGGTGACCCTGCTGAGAGGTGCAGAGGGGATCCCCTGGTCCGAGGCCATGCAAACTTTACAATGTGGTCATATACATGAATAGACAAATTCACTGATGATCATTCTACCAATGGCTATTAGTTCTGATCGCTAAATAGCCAGATACCATCGATTGTCAAATTGCTGGAGATCAGCAACAGGAGAAACCATCATGTTCTGCCTGGGTATGCTTAGGGGCATCTTCCCCCCGCCCCTTCAAGTCGCAGCCAACTTATGGTGACCCCTTCGTGGGGTTTTCAAGGCAAGAAACATTCAGAGGTGGTTGGCCATTGCCTGCCTCTGCGTAGCAACCCGGGACTTCCTTGGTGATCATCCATGTGGAAGAGCGGAAAAACACTGGGTGGGGAAGTGGAAAGATATAGGAAAATAAGTTTCTTTACTGTCTGTTCTTCTATGGAAAAAATTGGCTTTTGCCATACAGAGGATCTCTGGAGCCTGCTGGGAAATGTGGTCCTGCAATCTTCAGAAGCCCGAGAGCTGGCATCAGGCTTCCACCACCCAGCAGGCCCTTCCCACCACTGCTCAGCTGGGGAAATGACGTCATCCTGACATCACTTCCTATGTGACCTCCAAGGGACATCATTGCACCAGGCGTTGTTCTAGCATTTGCCCAGAACCAGAACTTGACACCCAGCAGAGAGAGGGGAAGAAGCCAGCTCAGGTTGTCCTTCGGTGTGATCCACTTCCTGTCTCCTCAGGCTCCTTCAGGCCCTGCTCCAGGGAACCAGCCAAAGGCCCTCCCCCCTCAGACCACTACGGCATTCTCTCCCCGAGCAGAACAAACGGCACAGCACGGCAATCCGCCCAGCACCTGTTGAATCTCCACCTGAGAGCCTGACATAGGCAGCAGGTAAGGAAAGGGGGGAGGTGCAGCCAGGTTTGACAGGTGCCCCCCTGGCCGTTGGTGGGGGCTGGGGGGTAGTGCTGAGAGATCCAGGTTGGGAAACTCCCGGAGATTTGGAGATGGTGCCTGGGGAGGACAGGTGCTTCAGTGGGGTATGATGCCTTAGAGCCCACCCTCCTAAGTCTCCATTTCTTCCAGGGGAACTGATCTCTGTAGTCTGGAGATGAGCTGTGATTCCGGGGGATCTCCAGGTCCCTCCTGGAGGCTTCCCCCCCAAATCTCCAGGGCTCTCCCAGCTTGGAGCTGGCTACCCTATCAGCTCCCCTTACTTGCCTACCCGTTTTGATGTTCACACACACAAGAAAGTGTGTTACAATCTCGTCTGGGGTTGCCAAATCCCCCCTGTTCACGGGGGGGGCAGGGATGCCAGACCCAGGTTGGGAGACCCCAGGAGATTTGAGGATGGAGTCAGAGGAGGATGGGGACGTCACCTCACTGGGGTACAGTGCCGTAGAGTCCCCCCTCCAAAGCCTCCATTTCCTCCAGGGGAACGGATTTCTGCAGTCTGGAGATGAGCTGTCATTCCGGGGGATCCCTGGGCCCCACTGGGGTACAGCACTGGTGACTGATTGTATTCAGGCTTGAGGGTGGAACTGGGGAAGGGGGTTAAGGCCCGGGCATGGATGGAGGCCAGAGGAGAAAGGGGCAAGAAGGGAGGGAGGGAGGCTGGCGGAGTGACCCCCTGGCGTGGCTGCAGAGGCAAGGTGGGGAAAGGTGCCGTGTTAGTGGGGAGGGGGGGGGTTGGATTGTTGGTTGGTTCTGGAAGCTCATCAGATCACTTTTGATCTGTCATGAAGAAATGTTTGAAAGGGGGATACAGTCAGTGTTCCCTCTAAGCTGACTTAGTGTGAGCTAGCTCACAGTTTTTTAGCCTCCAGGTCACAGATTTTTGTCTCGGCTCAGGAAGGGAGGGCTCCAGAGCAAACTAATCTATGCAGCCGCCAAATCGCTCGCTCACAGTTTTAATGCCAGCAGCTTACAAAGTAGAATTTTTGCTCACAAGACTCCACAGCTTGGAGGGAACATTGGATACAGTATATTTTTTAAAACTGTTTTCGAAGAAATAACTGAGCTGGTCTCAGTAGGACACTTTAAGGTAACGAGAGTAGCCTGATTAATTTTATTTGCTTACCTGTTAAAAAGAGTGCCCGTAACATAATAAAAGAAATTATGGTTGCGGGTACACACGCGCGAGATAACCGGGGGGGGGGGAGTGAGGCTATTTGCTCCGTAGGAATTTGACCCACCGTTGTGCGATCGCACAGTCCTTGGACGCTGTGGGGGCAGCCCTCCGCCGCATGATCAGACACAACCGAGGGTGAGTCATCTTTTTTTTTTTTTTTGGCATTTGTTCCCGATGCGCCTTCATGGGGGAATCGATGAATCACATCTCAGCATGAGGGCTCCCTATGGCAGTATGCAATGATGCGCATACTGAGAAGGGGGAAAAAACAACGGCACGGAGTCAGGATGGCCTGATGAGACCATCCTGATGCCATGAGAGCGCACTGGAGCGATCACACAGGGGAAAGTCCGTCCGTGGCCCATAGCAACCCGTTTGCTAGTGGACTTTCCCTGGTGTCTTTTTACTCCGCTTCTACAGCAGAGCAAAATGGGTTGCCGACAGATGCCGGACGCTTACCAGATGTTTGCGTCTGATTGCAGCCTTTAATCCACCTGGCATTCATGCCTATGGCACGGCTAATTGTATGTGTGATCGCAACCTCTGTTTTTTGATGTCCATGACAATTATACATATATACATACATATATATAAAACGTAGTTATACAGTGTATATACTATATATATTGTATCTATGTTACTATTTTAAATTAATTAATTGTAAATTAATGAAAACCACATTGCATTTTTCATAAGTGTTGCCCCTCCAATGAAGGACTAGGTCATCAGAACAGAAGACATGGGCTATTAGGTTTGGCGTGTGTGTAAAAGGCAGCGAGAGGGTGAGAGAGTGTTCAGTAAAATAGGAGAGGGCACTCCTCAAATGCCTCAGACTTGGTGGTTATAGATGCAGTTGTAACCAGTGTCAAACAAGTATCTGCTTATTTCGAATGGCCAAACTGACCCCGTATTCCAAAATTAGAATACTTACTTTGCAGCTTTTAACCTGGGCAGTGACTGGTGCTGCCAACTCCAGTAGGGAAATCCCTGGAGATTTGGGCGTGGAGCCTGCAGAGGATGGAGTTGTCGAGGGAGGGATCTGAGGAGGAGGTAACACCATAGGACCCGCCTTTCAAAGCTATGGTTTCCTCCCTGATCGGGAACTGATCTTTGTAGACCGGAGATCAGCTGTCTTTCCAGGAGAAGTCCAGGCTTCACCTGGATATTGGCATCCTTAGGAATACCAGTCATTCACTTTTAAACCCAAACAAAGGCGGCCACCCGGAGGGAACTGAGTCAAGGGAACTGACCCACCCAAAGAGGGATTAACACACGGAATTCACTGCCACAGGAGATGGCAGCAGCTACAAGCATGGACGGCTTCAAGAGGGAATTAGATAAGCATATGGAGCAGAGGCCCATCAGTGGCTATTAGCTACAAGGTATAGATAGGGACTCTGGGGCAAGTGAGGCTCTGTATTCTTGGTGCTTGGGGGGGGTCAACAGTGGGAGGGGCTTCTAGTGTCCTGGCCCCACTGCTGGACCTGCTGATGGCACCTGGTATTCTTGGCCGCTGTGTGACAGAGTGTTGGACTAGATGGGCCATTGGCCTGATCCAACATCGGCTTCCTTTGTGTTCTTATGTTCCTATGGGGTGTGGGATCGCCCTTGTCTCCTGTCTAGGGTTGCAACTTCCAGGCGGGGCCTGGAGATCGCCTGGAATGACCCTCGGATACTACAGATACCACTTCCGCTGGAGAAACTGGCAGCTTTGGAGGGTGGATTCTGTGGTATCAAAGCCCAGGGAGGTCTCTCCTCCCACCCAAACCCCACCTTTTCTAGGCTCCACCCCCGAAATCTGCAGGAATGTTCCAGCACAGAGTTGGCAGCCCCGCCCGTGGCTGTGCATTGAAGGGGGAGACTGAAAGCAATGGGCATGCTTGTCCTCCGTTTTCAGTGAGGAACCTCAGCGTTCTCTGGCATCCAGTCTGAGAAACACAGAAGTCAAGAAACAAACCGCGGGCTATACCAAAGGATGACAAATGCGTGCCCGCCTGTTTGCAGCCAGCCAGCTGCAGAGGTTTCCCCAGCCCAGCTAGTTGCTGAGGCACTTTAAACCCTTCCCACCCTTCCCACCTCTGTTCAAGGACAACTTGTCACTCTGCCACAATAAAGTAATTCGGGGGAAGAGACAGACACAGAGTTCAAGTTTAACGTGTACCAAGGAGGAGAGAGTTCACGAAAGGGCAATCGAGGCTCGATGCTGGTGTCTCAGGGATTGCTTTTCCAGGAGCAGCTGCGGAGAGACAGACGGCGCATCATCGAGGCTTGAGATTTTGCTTTATGGGAAGCTGAAGAGGAAACGGGTAGACAGGCAATATGGGGCTGGGGAAGTTGTTCCTCCGCCCTTGAGGCCTACGGTACAGGCTTTGCTCCACACACCAGGTTACCAGGATTAGGTGGGGCAGTCTCACATCTGTGTTGCCGTTGGTTGAATTATTTCTGTTCTTCTACATTTTTCTAACAAGCTGGCTGGCATCCCTAACATGGTGATACCTTTTTGTTCTTTTGTATGCAAAAAGGGGGTGTTATCCTTAAACAGGAAGATTTATTTGCATCTGTTTACATGCAAGGTTATGAGCAGGCTGGGTGATACTAGACACCCTAAAATTTGCCTTCAGAAACAGTATGACTTGCTCACGTCCACATTAGCAAAAATTCTACTGTATGAGTTACTGGCATTATAGTGGTGTGTGAGCGATTTGGCTACTGCATAGATTAGCCTGCTCTGGAGCCCTCCTTCCTGAGCTAAGACAAACAATGTGTGAGCCGGAGGCTAAAAAACTGTGAGCTAGTTCACACTGACTCAGCTTAGAGGGAACACTGACCGCCACCATGTTTTACTATATTTTGTGCTCCTCTAAAACGTATGCCTGAGCCCCAGCCAACCACCTCTCTCTTGAAAGCCCCTTGCTGGGGTGGCCATAATTCAGCCTGGCTCCTCCTTCAGGAGGGACAAGACATGAAACCAAAAAAACACTGCCCCCACTGGAAATACTGACACACCCTCCACCTGTCTGATCTCCTCATGCAGGCTGCCTTCTCCACCCCTCCCTCCGCCAAAATCAGCATCTCAAAAGGGAGCACCTGGGGTCAGGACTGGACCCAGAAGGACGAGATGCCAGCGAGATCAGATAAGGAAGGGAGGAGAAATGGTTTCAAGCAATGGGACAGCCCCTCTGTAGATAAGAGATCTCAGGAGTCCTTCATATCTTCCCACCTTCTCCTGAGCCCCTGTGCGTCCTCTTTGGAAATGCAAAGCCCCAGACACAGAAGGCTCTTTCAAAACATCAGCAGTTCTGGGACGGGAAGGCAGCGGGGTGGGGGGAGTCCACAAAGCTAGTTGAGGAGTGGTTCTTCTGGCCAGTGCCAGGTCTTTTTTACAAGGAAAAGCTACTGCTGTGGAACGACCAAAGTACCTTTCGGAAGGTACTTTGCAAAATCAAGATCCAGAGAGGACCATTCAGAATTGCAAAGGGTTCACACACCTTCTAGCTGGGTCTGCTGAGGGCTTCGTATGCCATTTTACCCTTTAAAGGGGCTATAAATTCCACCTAGCAGATATCACTGCCCTGTTGGTGGATCTAGAACAGCATTTTCTGAGCCTGTACCCATTGGCCTGTACCCTCTCCTTTACTGGCGATTCACTGGTGACATTTTCATTGTCTGGACCCATGGCAAAGAAGCCCACGAGAGATTCCACCAGGCTTCCCACAACTTCCGCCCCACCATCAATCTAACTATGAATGACTTTACACAAGAAACGGACTTCCTGGACGCCCAGCACAGATACACAACGGACACACTAGCAGCAGATTATACTGGAAACCGACAGATCGGCAAACGTATCTACATGCCTCCAGCTACCACCCCCGACCACATCAAAGAATCCACTGTCTATAGCCAAGCCCTGCACTACAGTCACATCTGCTCCAACCCCTCAGACAGAGATACTCGCTTGAAGGATCTACAGCGGGCGTTTTCGCAACTACAATATTCTCCTGACGGGAAGAAAGATGATTGCAAAGGCCAGAATGATACCCGGGGACAACTTGCCACAACACAAAGCCCAAAGAAAATGACACTGGTGGTCCCATAACAGTTCACAACTCAATCCAGTTCAATATTAACAACCTACAACCCATGCTGGAGTGTAACAGTTCCTTCACATAGGCACTGAAGGGCTGACCTTTTCTTGGTTATGGACAGCCTGCTAACCTAAAACAACTTCTCACCTGCAATGATAAACTACTTTGATTTTATTTATTTATTAGTCTTGTTACTTAACAGTAATGTGGCCTTTGGTGCCAAGGCCTGCAACAAACCAAGATGCCAACTTTGCTCTCATATAGACCCTAGCAACACCGTCACCGGACCCAGCAACATCAGCCAGACCATCTCAAGTTCATACTCCTGCTCGTCCTCTAACGTCAGTAATGCCCTTCCACCCTCTACACTGGGCAAAACAGGCCAGTCCCTACAACAAAGAATAAATGTATATAAGTCTGACATTAAAAATCACAACATTCAAAAAACAGTGAAGGAACATTTTAACCTTCTAGGACATTCAGTTGCTGACCTAAGAGTAGCAGTTCTCTTACAAAGGCATTTCAGAAGGAGATTAGAAAGACTGCTGAATTGCAACTGATATTGAAGCTCAAGACAATGCATCCTCCTGGACTGAATCGAGACTTAGGTTTCATGTCTCATTACCAATGCTGATTTCTCCACGTCTGCTTCCCCTCTGCATATCATACCTAATCCAATCACATCTGCTTTTGTCAGCTACCTGCTACTGTCATTTGGCATCTGAAATCACTCCAGGCTCCGAGATATATGGACAGGCAGACTCATGTTCTAGCTTTATATGAAGATGCGAGCAGTGACTCACAAAAGCTCATACCCTGCCACAAATTTGGTTAGTCTTTAAGGAGTTACTGGACTCTTGCTCTTTTTTTGTATTTTTTATTTGTGTGTGTGAGAGAAAGAGAGTGAGTGTGTGTGTGCACCTGGAAGTCATGGCGGCCTCTGGTGACTGACCCCTACTGGGGGACTGAAGGATATTCAGAGGGGGGGCTGAATAAAGCCTGTTCCCCGCCTCCCGTCTCTGGTATTTCAAAGAGGTCTCCCCTCCAAGTCCTTGCCAGAGTCGACCCTGCTTAGCTCCCAAGATCTGACCAGATTAGGCTTGCCTGGACTCTTGCTCTTTTCTGCAGCTACAGACAGACTAACATGGTTACCCATCTTGACTTACGCCTTCTTTTGTTTTTGCCGATTTTTTTTTTTAATCCTGAAATAAAAAAGAGGTTAGGAAAGAGCCTTGAATCTTCCCAGGACTTGTTCATTCTGCTCATTTCAGCATCGGGTTCTCCCCCCGGGGTTCCCACCCAGACGGAGTCATACCAGCTAGGCCAGAATTTAATTCACCAGGCTGGAAAAACTAGAAAACATCCCATGATAGGCCATTAAAGGCACACGTGTATTCTGAAGGCCTGGTGGTCCTTTCTCTCCAATCCAGTGCCATGCGTAGGGAACAGCAGTCAAAGGCTGCTGGCGATAGCAGCCTGGTCTTTTTAGAACTCGTTGTCTGTTGCTCGAAGTTAGTGGCTCTAGAGCTACGCCAAGAGCTAATATCCCATTACACAGTGCCCGACTTCTTCTGCATGCCCTACACTTTTTCTTAAAAATAATTAACATCAACAGGTATGGAACCAAGGAACTTAAGAGGGAAGAAAAGCAAATGTTAACATAACAGGGTGTGATCTTTTGCTCTATTTATTTATTTATTTGGTTACTTGTAGCCCACCCTTTTCGCTGACCCTCAAAGCAGATTACGTAGGGTAAGTCAAGTCTAGCCAACAGGACGGGACTTCCAATTGGGTTTTGGCTACAGAAATCTGAAAACAAACGGAGATCTCAAGCAGAGCTGAAACAAAACATGAGCTTTGAAGCATGATACATTAGATGGTATAGAAACTCCTCAAAAGGACGACAACCCTTATATATCTAAATTCGTGGCCGCTTGATTTCCTGTTGTAGAGTATTTAGCATCTAAGGCAAAGTTTAAATGTAATAGAAACTATTAATCTTATATAGGAAACATCTTTTTAGGATTTCTCCTTTTTGTATAATAAATCGTAAATAAGCCTTTTTTACTTAAGGCTGAAGCAAGCCTTAATACTAACTCATTTGGTTATTTAATTGATTGTTAAATCTAGAAGTTATATGGATAAGCAGATTACTCTTTGTACTCTATGAAAGTAAAATAAAATTATTTCTTTAAAAAGAAACTGCCTAATCTGGGGCATATGCACAGTGATAAGTAAAAAGACAGCAGTAGAGGCCACCGTCCCCGTCCCTTGACCAGTGCCGCTTTCTGACCATTTCATTACAGCCCAGGCCTACTTACCTGTGCAAAAAGCCCTCTTGATTAATTCTGTTCTGCACTGATTGCAGTGTAGTGCTCAAAATTGGTCACAGGAAGGCAGGTGGACCTGACGCCTGTCTCCTGTCCCACCCTCATGGATGTGATGCTGAGGTGTCCTAAGTGGTGCTTTTCCCAATCAGGCAACTTGCTTGAGTATGAGGCACGCATCACTGGTGGAGGAACACATTCGCTATAAATGCCAGTCCTTTCCCAGTCTTACAACCGTACGAGCCTGGAGCTTGCCGACAGAAGCATACGTGACCCACAAGACTTTCAACACGTGGCACAGCTGGCATTCTGTGTGAATAAGGCAACTCGTGGATCTTTCATGGGCACACATTGCCACTCCACAAAAACAATGCTGATCTTGTTTGCATGGATGTGAATGGAAGAATCTGCAGTTTTTCACACAAAGAGTATCAGCTCAAGTAGACAAAAGAGAAGCGGTTGTCTGAAACCAGGCACTGAGTTAAGAACATCAGAAGAGCCCTTCTGGTTCAGACCAGGGGTCCATCTCATCCAGCCTCCTGTCTTGCACCGTGAACAACCAGTTACCCTGGAGGTCCAGCAAAGGGTCACAGAGGCTGAGGCCTTCCCCTTACGCTCCTTCCTGGCTCTGGGATTCAGAGGCTGACTGCTTCTGAATGTGGAGGTTCCCATCAGTTCACCATGGCTAGTAGCCATTGACAGTGTTATCCTCCATGAATCTATCCAGTCCCCCTTTTAAACCTGCCTATGCCTGGGGCCATCACTTGTGCAAGGAAGTATTTCCTTTTGTCCATCCTGAATCTACTACCTAGAGATGCCAGCCTCCAGGTGGGGCCTGGAGACCTCCCCAGGATTACAACTGAACTCCTTGTTCTCCTGGACAGAATGCCTGGAGGATAGACTCTATGGCATTCTCAGCCCTAAGGTTGAGGGAGCATTGATTCTGTCAGAGCTGTCCTTGAAAGAGCAGTCCTCGAAAGAGCTCTCTCAGCCCCACCCACCTCACAGGGTGTCTGTTGTGGGGAGGGGAAGGGAAAGGAGATTGTAAGCCGCTCTGAGACTCTGAGTGAAGGCCGGGGTATAAATCCAATCTCTTCTCCTGTAGAGTTTCTGCCAGCTAATTGTATATATTTATAATCAGAAGCTCACATTTCCTAGAACCAGACACATTCCTGACTAAGTCCTAACAGGAGCCCTCCCTTTGCACTTCCTCAGGAGAGAAAAGCACAAGGCCCTTCCAACCACCCCCAGGCGCTGATTGCTCCCGACTGTGAATTTGTGCTTTGTCCCACTGCTGTGCAAACACACTTCACGCCGATCAATAAAAATATAAATGCAAGGCATGAGACAACCGGGGAAGAACGTTCCACGGAGGAGGAAACAATTGGCGCTCAATATTGTGGTAACCTTTAGCTCAGGAACATTGTCTTCTGGGGGGGGGGCGAGGACAATAGAGGAAGGACAATCCATGGGACTGTTTGCTAAATGTATAGATAACGCAACTGGACAGTTGTGCCCAGGTTGTTTTACTTTTCCCAGAAAAGGGTAAAATTTTATGGCCGCTAAGCAAATTAAACACTGGGCAAAACTAGATGGGATGAGAGCTAGGGATGCCAGCCTCCAGGTGGGACCTGGGGACCCCCCAGAATTACAGCTCATCTGCTGACTACCGAGATCAGTTCCCCTGGAGAAAAGGGATGCTTTGGAGGGGTGACTCTATGGCATTGTACCCTGCTGAGGTCCCTGTCCTCCCCAGGCTCCACCCCCAGATATCCAAGACTTTCCCAACCTGGGTCTGGCATCCCGACCCCCATCCCCCCCCCCAGTGACCAGGGGGATTTAGCAACCCCAGACATGTTTTCTTGTGTGTGCGAACATCAAAATGGGTAAGCAAGTAAGGGGAGCTGATAGGGTTGCCGGCTCTGAGCTGGGAAACCCCTGGAGATTTGGGAGGGAAGCCTGTGGGTTTGGAGAGGGAAGGGACCTCAGCAGGGTGCAATAATATGGAATCCCTCCTCCAACGCAGCCATGCTCTTCAGTGCTTGGTTCTCCTGGCCCTTTCTGACACACCCAGGGAAATGCTGGTCGCCACTTTGGGCCCAGGAAGCAATTTCCCTCCAAGCCAGTTTGGCTGGAGATCCTGCCTTGTGCAAGGGGTTGGACTGGATGACCCTGGAGGTCCCCTTCCAACTCGGTGATGCTATGGCTCTGTGATTCCAGGGGAACTGGAGATCAGCTGTAATTCCGGGCAGTCTCCGGGCTCCACCTGAAGGCTGGCAACCCTAGGAGCTGCACATAGCTTATCTTAGGGGCCTTATCTCCCACAGACCGTCACCCCAGGTCCTTTCTTCCCAGCCTAGCTCCAAGACGAGGGACTGTGGAGAGATAAGCCGGGAGGGGAGGAATGTGCGGTTCACCTCACCCGCGCACCCTTTTTGATGTTAAGATTAACCCTTTTTGATGTTAAGATTAACTCTTACGCCACCTGGCTTTGTACATGAATGGAACTGGTTAAGCAAGCCACTTCCTTTGGGACAGAGATCTTTCATCCCCAAATCTCCCTGTCTCTTTGAACCTCTTCTTGATGTAAATTGGCTCTTCTGGTGGTACCATTTACCCCATGAGAGAAAAATACGTCCCCTACCTTGGGAACTACCGCTGCCAGGGTACATCAGGGAAAGGAGGTGAGGGTAGGGCCGCCAGGTCTGGGCTGGAAAATACCTGGAGACTTTGGGGGTGGATCCAGGAGCGTGCTAGGTTTGGGGAGGGGAGGGGCCTCAGCATGGTGCAGTGCCATGGAGTCCCCCCCTTCAAAGCAGCCATTTTCTCCAGGGGAGCTGGTCTCTGTCAGCTGGCGGCCAGTTGTGAAAGCGGGAGATCCCCAGGCCCCACCTGGAGGCTGGCAACCCTTGGCGAGGGGAAAGGATTAAGCCTCCCTCATCCACTCCCACAGTCTGGAAATTCCAGGAGAGTTTGGAGAGAGGAGGTACCTCAGAAAGGCCTAACGCTCCAGGAGCCACCCTCCAAAGCAGCCATTGTCTCCACGGGGGCAGATCTCTGCGGTCGGGGGATCAGCTGTGATCCTGAGAGATCTCCAGGCCCTAACTGGCAAACCGACACCACGCCCATATTCCTCAGGTGGACAGATTTCTACTTTGAGATCTTTTAAACGAGACCAGAAATCCAGTCACGGATCCTTAAGGTATAGTCTGGTGTTTCATTTACAGGATCAAGTGATAGATAATGAAAGGTTTAACTTTCATTTGGGTTTCTTTGTTTTGTCCAAGTGTGAACACAGATAACCACTTCCCTAGTGGGAACTTAAGAAAATGGGTGTGGGATCAGCAGCAGGCCAGTTATCTATATGGCAGGGAGAACTTTACCCGTCCCCGCTCCTTCAGTTTCCCGATGGGGGAGCCTATGAAATGACTCAACTTTCTCACAAACTGTGGTAGCTCGAGCGAGAGGCTCATACAAACCCTGTTCACAAATTACAGTGACTGCACATACAACCTGAGCACAGCATGCACTTGATTTTTCTTTATACATGCGTTGAGTATTTCTCATGTTACATTCAACACATGTACAGCTGCACGTGTGATTCAAACCCTATATATATGGGCTGCCAGTTCTAGGTTGGGAAATATCTGGTGATTTGGGGGTGGACCCCAGGGAGGGCGGGGTTTGGGGAGGGGAGGGACCTCAGCTGGGTATAACGCCAGAGAGCCCACCCTCCAAAGGAGCCATTTTCTCCAGAGGAACTGATCTTGGTCGTCTGAAAGTCAATTGTAATAGCAGGAGATCTCCAGGTACTACCTGAAGGCTAGCAGCCCTAATACATATCAAGGTACTAGTCCTCAGTTTCAGTCAGTCAGTTTATTGTTTCAGTCAGCGGCCAGCACATATCAGTTTGAAACACAAATAGAAAAATTCCTGACAGTATCCTGGCTGATTACGAGCCAGGAAAAAAATCTTTAGTAACATAAAAGCTTATACGTTATATAGAATATAAAGGAAATAAGTAAAACTACTGTTCAAACCTTTTAAACCATTTAAAAAGTCAGTTTAAAACAATTTTAGTTAAAAGATAGAGATATGGTCTATTTGCCTCGCTTTTTGTGTTCCTTATATACCTGGGCGCAAAACCTAGCCACCTGTAAAGTAAACATATGTTGACTCTTTTTCTTACAAATAGATGTACATAATGTACTTGCAGGTTGTAGGAGTGTTCATTGTAACATGTGAAGGCACCTTTTAAACACATTCTACCACATGCTTTGCTGCACATCTGGACCTCATGTATGGTAAAATTCTCCTTATCACTTGACAGGATGATACAGGTGACCAAGTCTTCTGGGACTGAGCATAAGTAGGGATATGGCATCCGTCTGTGTGAGCTCTCTGTGTTATCCAACAGTAGAGAGAACTGTACCAGACATCAGGCAGAGATGTATGGTAAACTGTGAGGTATTTAACCACAGATGACCATTTCCCACGTGATCACCTTGTAAGCCACCTTGGTGGCCCCTGTAAAGGCAGAGAAGTGGGATATAATTTTTGTAAAAACAAATAAATGAATAAGCCGGCTGTATGGCAGCAGTTGAGAATGAGAAGATGGCCCGTTATCTACATTAGTAGACTGTTTCATATTGCAACGCATGACATGGGTTTCCCAGCTATTGGATGAGAGCCCAGGCAGTGTACATAAGCATATCAGTTTCTACTGTCATAGAATGGATCATTGATTCCCCACCCCCCCCACAGTGACTGTGCATGCGGTCGCCCATCTGTCATTAACTAATGCAAGGCACAATTTTCACAAGATCTCTCTTCTTTCTTGATGATGCTCCTGACTGTACTACCACTACTGCTAAAAAAATGGCATGAATGAACAGGAAGAAACTCACTCATTAAGACAAATGTGTGCACATTTTAGTATATTATGGGTATATTATACATTTTAGTATATGGGTATATTTACATATATTATACATGGGTATATTATACATTTACATCATATACATTTTAGTATATTGTGGGTATATTATATTATTTAGTATATTAATATACTTTCAGGAGTATATTAAGAATAACATTCCCAGGAGGCGTGTGGGGCAACGTGAGTGGCAAAGGAACTGCTGGCACGTGATGAGGCTCCTCACTGCCTGGCAAGCCCCCAAAATTATATCGGAAGGGCCCCCTCTCATCCACTCTTGACCTCTCTCCAGGTCCTGCCTGGGTTGGGAGGAAGCAAACACCTGGCTCTGCTCATCCGATTCCTGGATTAAGCTGAACGTCAGGGAGGGAGGGACTGCACAAGGGAGGCAGGTCCCTCCAGGCAACCAGCAGGGGGCAGGGGGACTTCCTAGGCTGGTGTTGCCACGATATTGCTGGCGACGTGGTGATGTCACTTCCAGCACACATCGGAAGTGACATCATCTCTTTGCCAGTGACGTGGGAGAGCCAATTTGGTGTAGTGGTTAACTACGTAGACTCTAATCTGGGAGAACTGGGTTTGATTTCTCACTCCTTCACTTGCAGCTGCTGGATGACTGTGGGCAAGCCATAGTTCTTTCAGAGTTGTTCTCTCAAACACAGTTCTGGAAAGGGCTCTCTCAGCCCCGTCTACCTCACAGGGGTGCCTGTTGTGGGGAGGGGAAGGGAAAGGAGTTTGTAAGCTGCTCTGAGATTCCGAGTGAAGGGCGGGATATAAATCCAATGTCCTCCTCCTCCTCCTCCTCTTCTTCTCTGGTATTTGGGCAAAAAGTTTATGTTACCATAGAGTTTTTGCCCAAATACCACAGTGTCCACATTGCTGGGATGATGTCATTTCTGGTGCATGTGTGCAGTGACATCGCCATGTCTCCAGGGGGCGTCGCTGTGAATCCAGCCTAAGCCACCCTTCCTGCTGCTGGTAAGTCCCCCCGCTGGCCAGCTGATTGGCCGTGGAGGCTGGCAGGGGCCGGGCAGCCCTGAGTCCTACCTTGTCAGCTGTAAGTGCAGAACGGTCCTAATTCTGCTTGCTATCGGGCTGTTTGCACAAGGATGTTTTCTTCCACCTTGACTACCTTGCAGTCCCAGGAGCATCCACACGATATCATCCTGTGTTTTCCTTTACTGCCCTCTTTCCCTCCAGACCTGGCTTGGTTGTGCAACCTTTTGGCCCCCAGCCAACTGTCGCATGCTGCGAGAAAGGGAAGGGGTGCATTTTGGCAGCCCTCATCAGCGCCGTTTCCCTTGTCCCAGTTCCCCCATCTGGAGGGCTTTCTGGCTTGTGTTTTGAAATACTGGTAATTGCTACCTCAGTCTAGCATTCGAACACTGTAGTGATTTGTAGGCAAATGATTTTAAAGACTGGAAGAGCTCTCTGGGGCTGCACCAGGAGGATAGCTGCCTTGGGGGACAGAGGCAAGCAGTGTAGGGAGGAACCACCCTGTGGTGGGTGCTCTGTTGCCCTCGCAAATGTTCATGCGTTCCCAGTGGCAGCGGGAAACCCCTGCTGCGTGCCAGTGCCCGAGGAGGTGTTCCCTGAGCTAACATGTTTGCACGGAGGTTCTTTTTGACAAGCTCCATGCAGCTGATTCATTGATTCCATTTGTATACATGGATTTAAGTTTCTTTTTCTAGTTGGCACCCTTCCTTGTTCCTGTTGGCTCTTGTCGCTTGTTGTGTTGCTCCACAACGATCGATCTTGCCTCGTTTGGATTCGTAAAGCAACAGACTCGGGGCACCATCCACAGGGGAACTCTCCCGCACAAGACACACAGAGGCTATGGGCTTGCCAACCTCCAGGTGGGAGCTGGGGATCCCCTGGAATTACAGTTCATCTCCAGGCTACAGTGATCAGTTCCCCTGGAGAAAATGGCTGCTCTGGTGGGGGGAGTCTGTGGCATTTTACCCGACTGAGGTCCCTGTCCTCCCCAGGCGCCACCCCCAGATCTCCAGGAGTTTCCCAACCTGGATCTGGCAACCCTACTTCCCCCACCGGTGGCCAGGGAGATCTGGCAGCCCTGTGCAGGATGACTTCCGGTACAGGATGTGTGAAACCCGTGCTCTATTTTGCCATGATGGGAATGTTTTACCACCCAGGACTTAGCTACAGTGATCCAAGAAATGCTCATCTCCAGGCTGGACTACTGTAACTCGCTCTCCATAGGGCTGCCCTTGAACCTGACCCAGAAACTGCACCGAGTGCAAAATGCGGCAGCACACCTGCTGATGGTGATGTCTGTGGGAGCGAAAATCCAGCCAGTGTTGCGCCAATTGCACCAACTGCCAGTTGAGTACCAGATCCAGTTCAAGGTCATGGAACTGATCGTCCGTTATGTCCTGAGACCAGGGACTAGCGTCAGCCAGAACCAGTCTAGCTTCAGTCCAGAAAACAATAGGGACTAGGCTCCTGAATTCTCAGTAAGGAGCCAATAGGAACCGTGGCGGGAAATTCAAACCCGCCAATAGAGTAACCCGCCAATAGAATTCCCCCCGTTTTGTGTATAGTTGGCCATCCAGCCGTTGTTTGTTGTTCAATATGTAAAGTACCAATAAAAGCGTCTTCGCTTATGTCGTGGTCCGAGTCCTGATGTATGGAACCCAGTACTTTACGCCTTCAAAGCCTGGTGCACCCAGGGCCCAGCAATGAGTCTGCCTAGATTAGTCGCCATCTAATTTGATTGGACTATAACTTGATCTTAATTTTTTCTCCTTTATCTTTTAACTAGGAATAAGGCCCGTTGTGGAAATAAATACAACGGGCTCTAGAAAGAGGCTCTGGGAGAGTGCCCTGGCTTTGGGCACTCAGTGACAATTTGCTGTGGCAATCTCAGCAGGGTATAATGACAGAGTCCACCATTTTCTCCAGAGGAACTGATCTTTTCTACCTGAAGAGCAGTAGTAATTTTGAGTGATCTCCAGCCCACCCCCAAGATTGGTAACAGTGGCTCCCCAGGAGGGAGTGGCTGGTTTGGAGGGTGGAGTCTATGGCATTGTACCTGTCTGAGGTCCCACCCCTCCTCAACACTCACCCTCTCCAGGTTCGACCCCTCAAATCTCCAGGAATTTCCCAACCTGGAGTTGATAACCCTATCTCCCTCCCAGCCAACCATCAACCTACCTTTAGTTTTCCATCTCCTCCCCCTCCCTCCTAGAGAGCAGTTGTAATTTTGAGTGATCTCCAGCCCCCACCTGGAGATTGGCAACAATGGTTCCCCATCAGGAAATGGCTGGATTGGAGGGTGGAGTCTATGGCATCGTACCTGTCTGAGGTGCCACCCCTCTTCAAACCTCGCCCTCTCCAGGCTCCATCCCTCAAATCTCCAGGAATTGCCCACCTGGAGTTGGCAACCTGATCAGGACTGGGCCCAATGAGTTTTCTGCCAAAGGCCAACATCAGTGTGGAAAGGGCCTTTTACTGACAGAGGAGAAAGTACAGGTGCCAACTCTGATTAGGGAAATATCTGGAGATTTGGGGGGGTGGATCCTGTGGAGGGCAGCATTTGGGGTGTGTGTGGAAGGACTCAGCAGGGTATAATGCCATAGAGTCTACCCTCCAAAGCAACCATTTTCTCCCGGGGAACTGATCTCTGTCATCTGGAGGTCAATTGTAACAGTGAGAGATCTCCAGGTCCCACCTAGAGATTGGCAGTCCTAGGGGAAAGTCAGCCGCACAGCGGGGAGTTGAAGAAAATGGTTTGACGGTTGTTGGCCCACCTCATTAGCCAGCCAGCCATGCTGAAGCTAAGCAGGAGAAAGAACCTTTTTCCATTTATTCAGACAGGAAAGTGGCCACTGGGGAGGGGGTTATGGGCGGGGGAGGGGTTTATGCTGAAGGTCCTTTGTTTTTTTACTCACAGAACCAAGCTTGGTTGCCTACCAAGAGCCACTGAGGGGACAGTCCCTCACAGGAGTCAAGAGAACTGTCTTCCTCAGGAGAGAGAGCTGTCTGCCAGTAAATCTGACATGCAAATCTGTCTGAAGGGGAAGTGGGTGGGGAAGAGGAGCAGACCCAGCACCCAGCCAATGGCATGCAAGTACTCTTGAGTGGCGGCTGATGGGCCAATGGCTGAGGGAGGGCATTTTACAGCCAATGGGAGCGCATGGAATCTTGCGAAACCAAAAGAGAATTATTATAAGGAGAGATGTTTGTTGAATTTGTTTGCTTTTTAAAATCCTAATGTTTTACTGATATTATGTTGCTAATTGAAATGTTGGGACTCATCCTGCGCCCACTCGTCGGGGAAGGCGGGATATAAGCCTAATCAATCAATCAATCAATCAAATCAATCAGTATTTCATGGGTTTGCAATATAGTTTGGTGTGATCTGAAGCAAGGGATCCCCAACCTTTTTGAGTTGGCGAGTGCCTTTGGAATGTTGACACAGTGTGGTGGGCACAGCTACAAAATGGCTGCACAAAATGGCTGCTGTAGGAGACAGAGCCAGTCACAAAATGGCTACCGTGGCTTACCTTCAGACACACAGTAAAGATTAGGGTTGCCAGCCTCCAGGTGAGGTCTGGGGTTCTCTCGCTTTCACAACTGATCTCCAGCTGACAGAGATTAGTTCCCTGGAAAAAAATGGCTGTTTTGAAGGGTGGACTCTACGTGGCGTTGTACCATGCTGAGGCCCCTCCCCTCCCCAAACCCCACCCTCTCCTGGACCCACCCCCAAAGTCTCCAGGTATTTTCCAACCGAGACCTGGCAACCCTAAAGATCCTTGTGCTCCGGTGACATGTGCGGCCAATGCAATGTTTTCAACAATCTGCACCACCAGTCGGATCTCCAGTGGCCAATTAGAAGTCTTGCTGGGCAAAAGCCGCACTTGGCCCTGCCCACTTTCTAAAAACACTTGGTGGGTACCAGGAAAGCTGTCGGGAGACAACAGGTTGCCCGCGAGTGCCCTGATCTAATCACTAGTTCTGCCTAAGACCACAGGAAAAAAACTATGATGTACCAGTCTATCCACAACCTATGGATAGGGTTGCCAATTCAAGTTTGGGAAATTCCTGGAGACTTGGGGGTGAAGCCTGGGGAGGATGGGGTTTGGGGAGGGGAAGGGTGCGGGGGGTCTAATGCTGCAGGATCCACCCTCCAAAGCTGGCATGTCCTCCAGGGAACTGATCTCTCAAGTACGGAGAGCTGCTGTAATTCTGGGAGATATCCAGGCCCCACCTGGGGGGTGGCAACCCTTCCTATAGGGCATTCTGTGCCATTCCCAATTCAGGCTCACAGAGTCGTGTCTTTCCTTTGTTCTGGGTGGCATATACCTTGAGGGTGGTGATGGCTTACCTTCAGACACATTTAGGTATGTAGGGGTTTCGGCTGTGTTCCTGCAGAGTGCAGGGGGCTGGACTAGATGGCCTGCAAGGTCCCTTCCAACTCTAACATTCTATGATTCTATGGAGCTCACAGAATCCCAGTATCAGGTGGGTCACTGTGTTGGTCTGAAGCAACAGAACAATGGTTGAGTCCAGTGGCACCTTTGAGACCAAGGAACTTTAATTCCGGGTATAAACTTTCTTGTGGATGCACACCTCTTCTTGCTGTTTTGATTGGCATGGTTCCTGTACAGCATTTGACTGCTCGTAATGCAGAAACGTCTCCAAATCACTTACTGGCCTGGCCTCCAGACTGACCTATCGAAGCACAGACACTTCCCAGAAGCCGTGGGGTTAGAGCCAGGGCAAACAGTAAATGGAAGCCTTTTAGGAAGAAGTCCTTACATTGTATTTATCTATAAACAACCTGGATTGTGTCTGACGGCTATTTAAGACATGTGTATGTCATTGTGCGCAGTTTCTGTTAGGGGGCCAGGGCAAACTTCCTCCTCGGTCCTGATTACGAAGCGGTGAGTTTGACAGGTCTCGTCAGCGAGAACTGGAGCGCCGTGAAACAGCCCCGTGAATCCGGCTGACCCAGATCCCGGTCGGGAAGTGCTCCAATAGTGTCGCTTTCAGCTGACCCAGAAACAAGGCAGGGCTGAGGACCGTTTGAATTCAGATCTAGCAGAAGTAGTGAAACCGACCTGGCCGGTACCACTTGCAACTGCAGAGGGAGACTCCCAGGACTGAATATTACAAAAGATTTTGGTTGAGGACAGCGACGGTTGGTTGCATCGGCCGGCACCCTTCCCCCTGCCCCCCGTATATTTTGTTTTAAGCTCCCTCTCACCACTTCCCGTTAAATGGCCGGGCAGTCCAGAACTGGAATCGAAATTTGCAAGTCATCATCTTGTTTTAGAATCATAGAGTCGGAAGGAGCCCTACAGGACACCTAGTCCAACCCCCTGCTCCGTGCAGGACCAGCCCAGAGCATCCCCGACGAATGTTTGTCCAGCTGCTGCTTAAAGACTGCCAGAAAGGGGGAGCTCACTATCTCCCTTGGCAGCTGATTCCACTGCTGCACAGCTCTAACTGTAAAACACCCCATGGCTTCCTAAGATCCAGCCGGTACCTTCCTGCCTTGAATTTAAACCCATTCTTGCGAGTCCTCTCCTCTGCTGCCAAGAGGAACAGCTCCCTGCCCTCGTCTAAGTGACAGCCCTTCAAATACTCCAAGAGACCAATCATGTCCCCCCTCAACCTCCTCTTCTGCAGACTAAACTTTCCCAAGTCCCTCAGCATTTCCTCATAGGGTCTTCAGGCCCCGATAATCCTCATCGCTCTCCTCTGCACATGCTCCATTCTGTCCACACCCTTTTTGAAGTGAGGCCTTCAGAACTGTACACAATACTCCAGGTGTGGCCTGACCAATGCAGTGTACAGCGGGACTATGACATCTTGTGATTTGGATGTTATGCCTCTGTTGATACAGCCAAAGATTGGATTAGCCTTTTTTGTCGCCGCATCACACTGGCTGCTCATATTTAACTTTCGGTCCACCCTTACCCCAATATCTTGTTCACACACACTGCTACGCAGAAGTGTATCCTCCATCCAGTATGTGTTCCTCATTTTTGTTACTCAGATGTAGAACTCGACTTAT
The DNA here is from genome assembly GCA_029375565.1 of Gekko gecko. Lineage (NCBI taxonomy): Eukaryota > Metazoa > Chordata > Lepidosauria > Squamata > Gekkonidae > Gekko > Gekko gecko. The sequence goes on from JAPDNY010000011.1 coordinate 11,226,177, forward strand.
CCTTATTAAATTGCATCTTGTTCTCATCTGCCCACTTTTCCAGTGTGTTCAGATCTTGTTGAATTCTATCTCTCTCTTCTGGTGTGTTTGCTGCTGCTCCCAATTTAGTGTCCATGAGAGTTTTATCAAACTATATATGGAAATTTTAAAATTTGTATCTTTGTTTTATGGCATTATGCCCTTTGTACATCGCCCAGAGCCCAGTGTAAGCTGGGACAGGGTGATTAATAATAACAATAACAATAATAATGATGATGATGATGGTAATTCCCTCCACCTAACAAACTAGTGCAGGGGTCCCCAATAGGGTTGCCAACCTCCAGGCAGCATAGGGTTGCTAGGTCCCTCCTGACAACCAGCAAGGTATGGGGGGGACTTGCCGGGAGCAGCAGGGAGGCCCATTTGATGAATAGTAATGTTTCTATGTCACGTGACCCAGAATTGACATCATCATGTTGGGATATCAGGGCAATACTCTGGTATTCAAGCAAAAACTCTATGGTAAATTTGGCTTCTACCATAGACTTTTTGCCCAAATACCAGAATGTCGCCCCAGTGTCCCAGATGTAATGATGTCATTTCCAGTCACATGGGCAGTGACCTATACAAGTCACTGCACGTCAGATGGATCTCCCCCTTTTCGGGAAAAGTCTCCCCCTGGCCAGTTGATCAGTGGTGGGGCAGTGGGGCCCGGCAGCTGGGGACCCCCGCCTACACTGGGGGTCTGGAAACCCTAAGGCAGCATCTGGATATCTCCTGCTCTGACAATTGATCTCTAGAAGGCCAAGATCAGTTCCCCTGGAGAAAACAGCTGCTTTGGAGGGTGGACCCTGCTGAGGCCCCTCCCCTCCCCAACCCTGCCTTCCACAGGCTCCACCCACAAAGTCTCCAGGTATTTCCCCACCCAGAGCTGGCAACATTATGCCTCTGGCATACGAGGACCCACTGACTCCTTCCTTGTGCCCACTAGGTATTTGTAGTGGAGCCAGGCTGGGTTCTTTGCTGACTGGCCATTGGAGATTTGATTGGCCTCCTCCGCAGTATAAAGATCTTCACTGTGTGACTGAAGCTAAGCTGTGGCAACCATTTTGTGCCTGGCTCTTCCTTCTGTGGCTGTTGCTGAGCCCACCATGCTATGTGAGAATTCCAAAGGTGCTCACAGGCTCTAAAAGGTTGGGAACCCCATGTCACAATGAAAGGTTCTAACCTCGATATTTCTTGCCCCTTCCACGCTAGTTTTCGCTGTGGAGAGAATTATTGTGTAAGTAGTCTGATGCAGGGTTGCCAACCCACAGGCGGGGCCTGGAGATCTCCTGCTATTACAATTGATCTCCAGACGACTCAGAGCAGTTCCACTGGAGACAATAGAAAAGAGCAAGAGTCCAGTAGTACCTTAAAGATTAACAAAATTTGTGGCCAGGGATGAGCTTTTGTGAGTCATTGCTCACTTCTTCAGTTACAGCTAGAAAGTGAGTCCATCTATCTTTATAATTGGAGAGTAGAATGATTTCAGATGCCGAATGACATTAGCAGGCAAATGACAATAGCAGGTGAACAACAACGGCAGGTGTGATTGGATCAGGTGTGATATGTAGAGGGGTAGCAAGCATGGAGAATTCAGCATTAGTAGGGAGACAGGAAACCTAGGTCTTGATTCAGTCCAGGAGGATGCATTGTCTTTGTTTTTTGTTTTTGGTGAGTATTTTGTGTGTGTGTGTGCATGCGCGCACACGCCTTGAAGTCATGATTGACTTCTGGTGACCCCTAGTGGAGCTAGGACATTTCGGAGAGGTGGCTTGCTATTGTCTGCCTTGGCATCCCAGCCCTGGTATTCCTTGGAGTACTTGCCAGGGTCGACCCTGCTTAGTTTCTGAGATCTGACAAGATCAGGCTTGCCTGGGCTATCTAGGAGAGGGCGAGGATGCATTGCCTTGAGCTTCGTTATCAGTTGCAATTCAGCAGTCTCTCGTTCTAATCTCCCTTTGAAATTCTTTTGTAAGGGAACTGCTACCCTTAGGTCAGCAACTGATTGTCCTGGAAGGTTAAAATGTTCCCCCAGCGGTTTTTGAATATTGTAGTTTCTAATGTCAGACTTGTGTCCGTTTATTCTTTGTCGAGGAGACTGGCCTGTTTGTCCAATGAAGAGGTTGGGAGGGCAAAAAAAGACTGGAGGCCATGGCGGCTCTGGAGGGTGGACTCTGTGGCAAGGCACCCTTCCGAGGCCTCTCTCCTGCCCAAAGCTTGCCCTCCCCCAGCCTCCTGCCCCTCAAAGTCCTGAGACTTCCCAACCCAGAGCCGGCAACTCTAGTCTGACGTGGCACAGCTCAGACGCAGGTTCACTTCTCCACAAGAAGAAGCTACTGACTGACCGGCACGAGGCCTTTTTATTATTGGCCATCCTGACAGGACCACAGAACCTGCTTCTAAGACTGCAGCCCGTAGTCAGCTAAGATGGACCCGGGACTCCCACGTGCACCCATAACCAGACTTTCCCCTCAGAAAACGGAAGTGAACTCAGCCCAGCCATGTTCCAGACACTCAGCGGTACCAGCTGTCTTTACTGGATTCACATCTCTAAAAATTAGTTATCGTTCTGGTCGCCACATCTTTAAAAAAAAAGAAGACATTGTAGGCCTGGAAAACCCTGACCTGGATGGCCCAGGATAGCCCAGTCCCATCAGATCTCAGAAGCTAAGCAGGGACAAGCCCTGGTTAATATTTGAATGGGAAACCACTAAGGAACAGCAGGATCGTGACGCAAAGGCAGGCCATGGCCAACCAACTCTGAACATCTCTTGCCTCGAAAAGCCTACAGGGTCGCCGTAGGTCACCCGTGACTTGATGGCATGTTCCACCACCACCGCCACCAGACCTGGAAAAAGTGCAAAGGAGGATAACTAAAACGATTAAGGTAGTTGAACAACTTTCCTATGAAGAAAGGTGTGGAACTCTTCTGTTTAGAAAAAGAAGACAACTTAAGGGACCCTGATAGAGACTGATAGAATTGTACATGCAGTGGAGTATCCAATGAAGTTGGTGGGCAATAGATCCAGGGCAAACAAAAGGAAGTCCTTCTTCACTCCGTGAGTAGTTAAATTGTGGAATTCACTGCTTTCACATAGATCCATGGAGGATAGGGTTTTTTTCTATCCCTTTGCATCCTTTTTTGTGACATCGGGGTGTGTACAAGTGTGCATGTTTGTGTGTGTATCTCAGTTTTTATATTTTCCCACAACTGTTTCATGAGTTGATGCTGCCAGGGTCTTTACTCACATATCAGTTCCAGTCAGTACCACGGCACAAGGAAAGGGGAGGTTTAAGACTTTCTCCATTGGCATTTTTCCAACTGCTATACATCTCGCTGATATACAAGTCAAAACCAAAAATTTGTGAGCTGTTCATACACGACTTGTTTGTGCCTTGTTTTGTATGATATCAAGGTGGTATTTGCAACTATGATTTGGTATACAATAATAATAATAATAATAATAATAATAATAATAATAATAATAATAATAATAATAATAATAATATAACTTCACAAATTTCAGTCTTTTTGTTGTTGTTGTTGTTCAGTCGCACAGTCGAGTCCGACTCTTTGCGACCTCATGGACCAGAATACGCCAGGCCCTCCTGTCTTCTGCTGTCCGCTGAATTTCAGTCTTTAAAATCCTTTAGAATTTATTTTTTCATTATATAAACACATCATCTCAGAAAATATTCCAACAGTCATTTAGACTTTATGTATGGTTTTTATACAGCCTATTTTGTTGTTTTTGGTTTTGACTCGTATATCCTGTACTCCAGGTCTGTTGTTGTTTTCCATCTATCTCACTGAGGCAAAAAGTTGGGTACAGATAAAAGGGTAAGCCCAGTGGGACAAATAGAATCATAGAATCATGGAAGGATCTCCAGGGTCATCTAGTCCAACCCCCTGCACAATACAGGAAATACTATGCTATGGTTGCCAACTCCAGGTTGAGAAATTCCTGGAGATTTAGGGGTGGAATCTGGAGTGGACGGCATTTGGGGCAGGGAGGGACCAAAGCAGGGATGTGATCCCATAGCCATTTCTCCAGAGGAACTGTCATCTATCATCTGGAGATCAACTGTAATTGTGGGAGATCTCCAGACCCCCTCCTGGTGGCTGGCAACTCCAGTGGCTGCCCTGGGTCCCTGAAAGTCCGGGGAAGCAGCAGAGAGAGAGACTGAACCTCCTTTCTCATCTTGCAGTCTCCGTTGGAGTCAGTGCTCCATTCAAAGCGAATCGAATCAATAAAAGTTCCGGGAGTGCCGTTCATGAAGATCCCAGAGAGATTCATCTGGTTTGGACCACAGCGACAGTGACTCGCCCAGGGATCTGAACTTGTCTCTCTGGTTCAAGGTAGGTATTCTAAGAACAGAAGTCGCTTCTGCTCATTGGAGGAGGGAATGCCAGTCTCTCCACATTAGGGATGCCCGCCTCCTGGTGAGACCTGGGGATCCCTGGAGTTACAGCGCCTCTCCAGACGACAGAGATCAGTTCCCCTGGAGAAAATGGATGCTTTGTAGGGTAGACACTGTGGCATTGTACCCCACTGAGGTCGCTGTCCTCCCAGGCTCCATCCCCAAATCTCCAGGAGTTTCCCAGCTTAGAGCTGACAACCCCACCCTCCCCCTGCCAGAAGCCAGGGCAACCCTAGCAGCCCTGCACAAAATGCAGCCCTGTGATCACACTGAACATCATTCAAGAGGGTATTCAGCTTATTAGAACACAACACAACACAGAACAACCCCAACTTAGGCTGTGATCACACGCACAATTAGACCCGACAAAGGTGCGAATACCGGGCAGATTTAAAGGGCACAATCAGACAACATCTGGGAAGCACCCCGCAGCTGTCGGCAACCCATTCTGCTCCGCCGCAGAAGCAGAGTTAAAAGACAATGTGGAAAACCTGGTAGTAAATGGGTTGCGATGGGCCACAGATGGACTTTCCCCTGTCTGATCACTCCAGCGTGCTCTCATGGAGTCGGGATGGTCTGATCAAGCCATCCTGACTCCGTGCCGTTGTTTCCCACCCCCCCTTTGCAGTATGCACATCATCACAAACTCCATAGGGAGCCCTCGGTGTGGAGATGTGATTCATCAATCCTCGCTTAAGCACATGGGGAAACAAATGGCACAAAAAACCCCACGACTCACCCACAGTTGCATCTGATCACACACTGATGGACTGCACCCGCAGCTTCAAAGGGAGGTGTGATCAGGCAACTGCAGGTCAAATTCCCCTGGAAGAAATAGCCTCGCTTCCCCCATGTTTTTTCTGGCACGTGTGACCGCAACCTTATATACAGTTTGGAACTGGCTAAACCGCCCCCCACCCCCGAACAGTAAGGTCCAATCCTAAGTGAGTGCTTAGGACCAATAGGGTTTGTTCCCACCGAAAGTCAAAGTCTTCCCTGACTGGTCCATTGCACAGCGGCAGCCAACCAGGCTGTTGATTTGTGGACACTGAGAGTCTGTGGAGCTTGTGACTGAAGCTCAGGCTCATTCAGGCTATCCATATAACACAATACACAACATGTAGTGAGACCTTTCCTGAGTTTGGAAAGGAGGAGGAGGAGGAGGAGGAGGACTGGGTTCTCTCTACCTTAAGGAGTACCGAGGTGGCCTGCAATCGCCTCTCCTGTCAGAGCCCTTAACTTAGTCAGCAAAATACCAGGCCTTGTTCATTGAAGCAAGAATAGTATTTACTTTAAGCTGCAATAGTAGGTTACTGGAACAGAAGCATTGTTAAGAATAACTTGGTTACATGAAGCAAACGGTTATACTATCAGGGGGAGAATGGGGACCCCCCCTCCGCCAATGGAAGCTCAGCGCGCGCGGGGAACTGGAGACAGTGATAATTAATGTAGTTCTCGCCTCCCCATTTTCCCAGCCTAGCTGTTTCTTTTGAAAGCGATAGGAAGCTAACAGCTTGGCTCCTCCAAGGTCAGTGTGTTAGGTCTGGGTAAGATACGGCCTGTACAGCCAGGCAGTCAAGGCAGCTCCCCACATTCCAGTCGAACAGTCCAGGTGCATAAATCAACACCACACAGTCCCATCCACCCTCCCTTCACGAAACAAAGCCCATCCTCCCTCCCTTCTCCATCCATCATGGCAGGGCCACCTGACATCTCCCTCCCCACAACAGGCACTTTGTGAGGTAATGTGATATATGCTCTCATGTGCCAACAATGTCCCTCTGCTCGCTACATAGGACAAACCAGCCAACCTCTATGCAAAAGAATAAATGGACACACATCTGACATCAAAAATGGCCATATCCAGCAACTAGTGGGAGAACAATCTACCAGGACATTCCACCAAGGACTTAAAGGTTACCACCACAGTTCAACAGAGACATTTCAAAACCAAAATCCAACGGGAAGGGAAGCTGCTGAATTGGAATTCATATGTAAATTTGACTCGGTCAGACTTGGATTGAATAGAGACTTTGGATGGTTGTCTCATTACCAGAAGGAACTGCCTTTCAGGTATTCCATTCAGATTCATGGCTTGAAGGAAGGGGTCACGCCCAGCCTGGATTGCGCATTCTACCCTTTCCATGACTTTTGCAGCTGCCTTGCATTCACAGGGCACCTTCTGCATCCTCTCCCCCCTCCCCTTCCCCCCTCTGTATCTCTGGCCAGGGTCTTCATCCCCCCATGCAGCTGAGGAAGAGAGCTGTGTTTCTCAAAAGCTGATGCGACAATAAAGCTTGTTAGTCTTAAAGGTGCAACTGGGCTTTTTACTATTTTGCAGCAACAGACTAATGCGGCTGACTCCTCTGGACCTGTGAGGTGGGTGGGGCTGAGAGAGTTCAGAGAGAACTGTGACTGGACCAAGGTCACCCAGCAGGGTTCATGGGGAGGAGTAGCGGGGAATCAAACCCGGCTCTCCAGATTAGAGTCCACCAACCCTAACCACTCCACCACAGTGGCTCTCCAGCTCCAAAGAAACTACAACACCGGATATTCCTATATGTTCCTTCATCCATACGTTACCAGAATGGCGTGCAAATGCCAAGCAGATACTCTGTCGTGGAGTCACAGCCAGTGTTCCCTCTAAACTGAGTTAGTGTGAGCTAGCTCACAGTTTTTAGCCTCTGGCTCACACATTTTTATCCTAGCTCAGGAAGGAAGGCTCCAGAGCAAACTGATTTATGCAGTAGCCAAATCGCTTGCTCACAACTTTAACACCAGTAGCTTACAAAGTAGAATTTTTGCTCACAAGACTCCACAGCTTAGAGGGAGCATTGGCCAGGAGTCGCGGCTGGAGCCCCCAACAGTTCTGGTGCGACCCTGGGAGTTGTCCCACAGGCCATGGGCATGACTTCACCTGGACTTCACCGGGCCATTCCAGGGGCAGATCGTTTTCATCCTGGTTGGAGGTGATACACAAAATGGTTGGAGGTGATACCCATCTCCTCCACCTCGTCCCGGTCTGCCATCAAAGCAATGTGGCAGATTTTCAGTTTCCACGGAATTCCAGATTCTTTAGTAATGGACAATGGCACCGCCTTTACATCGGCTGAGTTCCTGGAGTTTGTGGAGTACTACAGGATCCAGCACATCCGCTCCACACCTTTCCACCTCGCTACCGATGGCCAAGCAGAGTGGATGCTCCACACAATGAAAGAGGCGCTGCGCCGCATGGACCAGGGCGACTGGGACTACAAATTGGCTGCTTTCCTGTTTGGCCAGTGCACCACACTGCACTCCGCCACTGGTCGCAGCCCGGCGGAGCTGCTCATGGGTCACCGTCTGACGACATGGTTGGACCGCCTCCACCCTGACCGGGTTCCAGATCACAGCACCCACCCAGTTGACCAGGAGGCCCCGAAAGTTTTTTTCCCAGAGGATCTGGTCTACGCTCACAACTACGGCCAGGGGCCCACATGGGCCCCAGTGCAAGTGGTTTGGGTGACCGGTCCTCTCTCCTATGAAGTTGCCAGCGAGGCTTTGGAGGTGGCACATAGCTCCACCGCTGGGTCCTGCCCCTGGCCCCAGACAGCCCGGATGAGGCTGCCATCTACCCTGAGGAACCGGCCACCGCAGACCCCCCCACTTCTGGCATCCAGCCTGATCCACGGCAGGGAAGATGGTGGCGACCCAGGACCAACGATCTGCCCAGAGCCCAGCAGCTCAGCTACCCCCTGCAACAACACTGACCCCAGAGCCCGCAGCACTGGCAACCGGAAGCCCCGCTCCGGCTCCAGTCGTCCACCGCTCCACACGGGAGCACAAGAAGCTGGCATACCTCAAGGATTATGTATGTTTGGGCCAATTGGACCAAGGGGGGAGGGGTATTGTGTACTCAGGGAAGCCCGCACACGTGGTCAGGCAAACACACGGTTGGGTGAAGGAACCCGCGCTTCGCTGCCAGAGACAATAGCCTGAACGGATCCTAGTGTGCACCTATAGGAATGCTAGGATCCTAGGGGGGACTTATGGGTCTAAGGGTGCACTGTAAATATCCAACCACGGGTGTGGGTGTGTGTTTGGGTATGGTGTGAGTTGCGAATATAAGCTGGCCTGCAAGCCGGCAAAGCCATCTCTTGTTCTTCTGAAATAAAGTATGAGCTACGCATTCACTACGCTTCGCATCAGTTTCAGTACTTTATAGAGGCACTTTCCACCACTACCGGCCAGTTTGTGATGCGTGACAGAGCCCTTCCAGCAGGCCCACTACCCTTCCATCTGTGCAGCAAGCCCAGTCCTTCCCTGCATTTAGTTTTGAAATGAGTGCTATTGCAATCTCATGCGACGTTGCTTCAGTCTTCTAAGCCCAGGAGTTCAACCGCCTTCAATTGGAGCAATTCTCCTTCCTCCGGTTGCCCCGTAAATCACCTTCCCGCTTTGCGAAGCATCCAAGGCAACAGAGAAAGCAGAGAAACACACAGTAAAACCAAGTTGAAAGCAATTTGAACTGTAAAACTTATAAATGCCTATTTTTTAAAGCATGCGGCTGTTCCCGCATCTCGTGACAGAACAGCCGAGAGACCAGGGTAAATGTCAACCCTGAAGGCAGCAGGGGAGGTGTCCTCTCCGGAGAGTCCCTGGGGTTTCCGTTTAAAAAGCAATGCAAATTTTTATGGCATCTTGGGCTTAAAAAAATCAAACAAAGAAATTATCAAGTCATAGCAGCATTTCAGCCTTGTAAAACTCAAAGCCTGGTTAGCTTTATGCACCCTCCACCCTAGAGAATACATTATCCCGAAACGGATCAAGACCAGAGGGGGAAATACTCAGGCCCCTGAACAGGCCAGGCAAGCAGAGCGGGCGGACGGTGGGCGAGAGCTCAGGTCGCGGCAGCTACGGCCGACCGAGTCCCTCCAATCTTTTCTAAAGGGTGCGTTATCAGAAGAAAACAACCCAAGTGAGGAATGAAGATCCCCCATCAGCCATGGGGGCATTATTGAGAGCTGCACATTTAAGATAATGTGGTTCTTAACCTCCCCAAGGGCTGATTCCCACGTTAAGTACAAGATACGGAATTCTTGTCTGACTGCCGGCGAGAGGGTAATACCGAGGCCGAATTCCCACATTCTCTTGTATGGGAAGGTCCTCACGAAGTGACTTGTTAATGATATCGTTTCAGAAGGAGGGAAAAGAAACTCCTTCGAATGCACTGCCATGTGGTGAGAGCTGTTATTTATTGTAACCGGACCGGTTAAAGCTGTTATCAGGTCTTAATGAGACGACTCCTGGAGTCATAAGTACCGGCTGTCACAACATTGGGGTTGCCAGCCTCCAGGTGGGGTTTGGAAACCTCCTGGTATTGAAACAGAACTCCACACTACAGAGATCAGGTCCCCTGGAGAAAATGGCTCCTTTGGAGGGTGGTCTCTGTGGCATGATGCAGAGGTCCCTCCCTCCCCTCCCCTCCCCTCCCCTCCCCAAATGTCCCTTCTCCAGGCTCCACCAACCAATCCCCAGGAATTTCCCAACCCAGAGATGGCAGCCCTACACAACACTGGGGGCGCATTCATAAGAAATATTCAGTATGTGACATTGACTAGGTGATGATTTCCGGCCATCGACTATGCACATAGGCATGTACCCATGAATGTTGAAAGAGCAATACATGAACTACTCCAATATATGTTAATGGCAGCACGAGTAGTTTTTGCAACCAAACAGGAAACTGAGGCTTGCCCAAATCTTGAAGACTGGAAAGATAAGATGGGAGAATATGCTGTCATGGCAAAACTGATGAATCAAGTATTGAATCTGAGAATAAATGGAGAGCCTTTTATACTTATTACAGATAGAGCTGTAAAAGCGATACAGTACTGCAATCCAAAATTACAGATACATCCTTAGATTTTCAGTGAACTGACGATTATCGATTTTTCACAATTATATAGTTAAACTGTGAATGTAGGGTGATTCTCAACTGTGAAATGGAATTTTGTTATTTCCCCATTACTACGAATTATTTTAAATGCTTTCAAATGTATATAAAATACTGAGAAAATTTGTTTATATATCCTTCATTATAATTTCTATTTTTAGACAGGGAATTGTTAAAACACATTATAGGGAAATAGTGTTGTTGGTAATGTTATAACACTATAATGATTTACTTAGATTCATTAATCCATTTTTAAATATTGTCTTCAATATTTGTAAAAAAGTGACTCACCCTTATTCCTTTCCCCCTCATATCCTTCCCCCCCGTAAAGTAAAGGTAAAGGTAAAGATTTCCCTTGCTCGAAAGCCAGTTGAATCCGACTCTAGGGATGCGGTGCTCATTTTTGTTTCCAAGCCGAAGAGCCAGCGCTGTCCAGAGACATTTCCGTGGTCATGTGGCCAGCATGACTAGACGCCGAGGCGCATGGAACGCTGTTACCTTCCCATCGAAGCGGTACCTATTTATCTACTTGCAGTTTCTTGCTTTCGAACTGAACCCTATTTTAAAAAAGTGAAATAAGAACTATTTTTTTAAAAAGACTATGCTGCACATAGGCCTGGGAAGGCTTATGCCCGATGCACAGTGGGGCAGGGCCCATTTCTGCTCCATCCCAAGGATGATCTCCTTTATAGACATGCAGATGCAATGCATGACTGGCCCCTGCACACAGAGGGTTGGATCCAGTGTGGTGTTCCCATAGGCAGAAGCAATTCCAGACACGGAGGGCGACTTTCTTACCTCCTTCCTACCGCTGAGGCCTAAAATGCCAACCAATGACCCAGAACCCGCCCCCCCCCCAGCATTTCAATGGGCATTTCAGGTTTAAGGAGGAGGAGGGAGGTGAGACAGTGCTTTACTGGATCCGTGCCCTAAAGTGGGATGGCCATGGCCTCAGTAACTCGCAACTGGGGGGGATGGTGGAGAGGCGAGGGACATCAGCAGGACACAAAGCCACAGACTCTGCTTTCCACAGCAGCCATTTCCCCCAGGGGAACTGATCTCTGCTGCCTGGAGAGCAGTTGTAATAGGAAGAAGTCTCCAGGCCCCACCTGGAGGTTGGCAACCCTAAATGGAGATTAGGCCTTTGGTCACCACCCAGCATTTGTGAATGTTCCCACTGCACCCAACGTTCAAACTGTGTACTTGCTAAAAAATAGGGCTGAGCAGATTCTAAAAAGACAACAGACTGAAAATAAGCATATCTAAGTTATAAGTGGAAAGATTTAGGGATCTAAGGATCTAATTATAGAGAATGATTTTCATTAGCTGATGTGCCCAAAGCTACAAGAGCTCTGTGTTTTTAAGCTTTTTTTTTTAATAAAAGGACAATAAAGTAGACAAGATGTTCATATTGCCCATAAATGAAAAAAGGGAAAAGAAAATAATTCCACCAGTTAGGAAGCGACATTCTCATACTACAACTAACTACAATAAAGAGCTAACGGATGGATTTTAAAATTTCTCTAAATATATATATATAAATATACTGCTAATGAGCCATCCAAGTGCCTTTTTGCTCATGTGACAAAGACCAGAATAACCGAATAGCATAAGAACAAGAATGTCAACCCCAAGGAGCAAAATCAAATGACGCTCCAGGCCCTGAGGGCGAATTGTGCTCCCTGTCTTATACTTTTCGACAAATGCATTTAACAAATGATTTCGAGCACCCTGTGTACCTCAGACACAGACCAAGAAGTTGACACTTGTCATTTATTCAGAGGGGAAAAGAGTTCATAGCTGTAAACCTTTACAACTGTCCTAGCAAACACGATTCATGAATCTTCAAAATAATGTATATTTTGAACAAGCAGACTTTACTTCCTGGGAGGGGATTATACCTGAAAGTACAAAATCTGCAATTATGATTGCCAACTCTGAGTTGGGAAATTCTTGGAGATTTGGAGGGGGGAGCCTGGGAAGGGCTGGTTTTGGGGAGAGGAAGGACCTAAGCCGAGTGTAATGCTGTAGGCTTGTCTCTTATTACAACCCTTATTACAACAGTCCATAAGAACATAAGAGAAGCCAATGTTGGATCAGGCCAATGGCCCATCCAGTCCAACACTCTGTCACACAGTGGCCAGAAATACCAGGTGCTACCAGGAGGTCCACCAGTGGGGCCAGGACACTAGAAGCCCTTTGCCCTCCCACTCTTGCCCCCCCGGCTGTGCTTTCTCTGTTGGGGCTCCCACCTTGTGGAATGGCCTGCCTGAGAAGTTCAGGAAAACTCCCACCCTCCAGGCTTTCCACAAAACTGGACTGTTCAAGGGGGCTTTTCTGTGCAGGTAATATTAGGGTTAGCGCTATACAAAACGCTTTTGCAAGCTTGCTGAGGGACTGCGGTCTGCACTGCTGTGTACAGCTCATTATAAGTAGCATCCTGTTTATGTCAATTCCGTACCAACTTCTTCATGTATCCTGTGGTACTTCCTCTCTGCTTCCGTTCTTTCTCGTGATTCCATATTTATAAATTCCCAGGGCAGTTGGTTATTGAATGTCCCATTTTGTCAATTGTACTGACTCACTTGGTGGAGCTGCGGTGGCTCAAGTGGTTAAGACGCTGAACTGCAGGCTGTGGAAGGTCAGTAGTTCAGCAGTTCAAGACCCAGGTGCCGCAAGATGGAGTGAGCTCCCATCTCTAGTTCCAGCTCCTGCCAACCTAGCAGTTCGAAAGCAAGAAATTGCAAGTAGATAAATAGGTACCACTTCGGTGGGAAGGTAACAGCGTTCCGTGCGCCTTGGTGTTTAGTCATGCCGGCCACATGACCATGGAAACGTCTTCGGACAGCGCTGGCTCTTCGGCTTTGAAACAGAGATGAGCACCGCAACCCTAGAGTTGGATTCGACTGGCTTTCGAGCAAGGGAACCTTTACCTTTACTGACTCACTAACTGTCATCCGCACTGAGACCTTAAGGGTACTTTTCACATTACCTTTATATTCTGGATGGTATCTGTCACTGGACCATTTCTGAGTAAAGCGACACAGGGACGGGTCTTTCGCACAGCGAATTACCTTCCATTAAGGGCCCATCCCTGAAGCCATCTGGCCCTTTCACAAAGTGCCACTTCCTCTTCTCAACCTGCTTGTGTGCGCCTGCAATCTTCAGCCCTTGGTAGTTGTTTTTTTAAAAAAAAGACTGTAATGGGAGTGTTGAGGCGCTTAAAAAAACAGAGCAATTTATCGCCATGGCGATTCCATAGCATGGCCTCACCCTCATTTGCAATTCCCCCTCCCCAGCAGATGCAGTCCCCCCCCACTCTCAGAGGGAGAACAAAGTTTGAGTCAAGAGGCACCTTTGAGGTCAACAAAGTTTTATTTAAAATGTAAGCTTTCATGTGCAAAACACATTTCTTCAGACAGAACTGTAATAAAATCTCAAAAGCTAGTTACAGGGGAAAAGAGGGCGGGGGTAAGAGAGAGAGAGAGAAGAGAGAAGGCTTGGAATAAAGTGGAACTTTTCTTTTTTGCATCGCTGTGCTGCAACCAGGGGCTGGGGAGAGTGAATTGCAAATGAGGCTATGGAATCGCCCTGGCGATAAATTGCTCTGTTTTTTAAGCGCCTCAGCACTCCCATTACAGACTTAAAAACAAACAGAGAAACCCACCCCACCAAGGTCACGAAGAAGATCGCCTGCAGGAGCAGGTTGAGAAGACAAGGTGGCATTACAGGAAGTGCTTTAGAGAGCATTTTACACATCACTGCATAGCGATTCATAAGTGGAAGATGGACTCAAAAACGGAACAAAGCCGTTTTCAACTAGAATGCCTCAGGCATGCCTCCTGAATGGGACGCAAGCAGGATAGTCTGAAAAGGTAAATATAATCCGTCAGCAGCCAGTTACTAAAATGGATCTGAAATGACAGAAATATTCCATTAGCAAATGGTTGCTGAAGCAGCATACATAGGGCGTGATCACACGCAGAATTAGCCGCACCATAGGCACAAATGCCAGGCAAATTTTAAGGGTGCAATCAGATGCCAACATCTGCCAAGCCTCCTGCTTCCGTCGGCAACCCATTTTGCTCCGCTGCATAAGCAGAGTAAAAAGACACTGGGGAAAAACCAGTAGCAAACGGGGTTTGCTATGGGCCGGGAACGGACTTTCCCCAGTGTGATCATGCCAACGCGCTTCCATGGCATCGGGATGGTCTGATTGGGCCATCCCGATTCCATGACGTTGTTTTTTCTCCCATTTCAGTATGCGTATCATCGCACACTGCATAGGGAGATGCGAATCATCGAATCCTCATTGAAGTGCACCAGAAATATGTGGCCAACCTCCCCCTGACTCACCCGCAGTTGCATGTGATCACACAGTGGCGGGCCACCCCTGCAGCTCCCAAGGACTGTGTGGTCACGCAAATGCGGGTCAAATTCCTACAGAGCAAATAGCCTTGCTTCCCCCCTGCATTATCTCGTGCGTGTGAACACTGCCACTGGCTGTCTGGAAAAGTTCCCTGTGAGACAGGTGGACTATAAATAATGTAAATATGTAAATAAATATTACACAAGTTAGATTAAATGCTTTGGGTCCTCCTGGTGAATGATCTGCCATGGGGAATCACAAGTCATCAAATATTTACTTAGGACATTTAACTTTAAATTATTCCAAGGGATAGACACAATGGGTTGGATCCAGAAGAAAATTTCCGTTTGTGCTAGAGTTCTTGTGCAAGTGGAAATGCAAGAAAAGACCACAATAGTCACATAGTCAAACTTATTGTAGCTCCACTTGCATTTCCACTTGTGCAAGATCTTGCGCCACCAATTTCTGGGAACTATAATATACAGGGAGGAAAACGTTAGCTAGGTACTAGCTGAGATCTTCCACAAGCAGAACTGTACTAAGTCCATCTAGATTGGTTTGTGAATCATCAACTGTTCTGTTTTATACAGAAATATCTTGATTGATTTAACTTTGGTAGGTTGGGACAAGTATAATAAGTGATTGAGCCTTCGAGGGTCATTCTTAACTTTAAAAAATATATAATTAAAAATTCTCTCTTCGGAGAACAATCCCTTTAGGATTCATATAAAAATAGTTCTTTATTTATAGCGTTTGTATCCCGCCTTTCTGCCCTCAGGAGGGCCATAAGGGAGGCTTACACTTCAAAACATATCTAATAAAATCACATTTTAAAACCGTTAAAATCAACCTCCTTCCCAAACACACATCACTAACACAATTAAAAATAGAGTTAAAATACACACAAGACGTAAAAAATACTACTTAGGAAGGAGGGAGCATTGAGGGAATACCAAATGAAACAATCCCTGTGGGAGACTGAAGGGACATGGGGGTAATGGTGTAGCTATGCTGTGATGTCACTTCCAGGACCAACCCAGAAGTGATGTCATTGCATAGGCGTGACGCTCTAGGATTCACTACAAACTATGGTTTTATCATCTTCCATATTTTGCCCGCCTACCAAGCAAAGAGTTGGGGGTTTCTTTTGGGAGATCTCCTGCTATAGTGGGAGACTCGGCAGCCCTATCAAATGATATAGAGAGGCCAGGGTTTACCAGTGATTTCTTAAAATGAAAATTACGTAATCATGCCTCGGTTCCGATACTAGACCCTGCAGGAATTCTGCTTAGAGACTGATCTCATGGGGAAACAGTTCCTGTCCATGTGATATTTTCGTGGCAGTGCCAAATTTTATGTCAGGAGAGAGAGACTCACAGCCTTCAAACCTTTCACCCAATGACTTTGCAGAAGCAGAATTACTAATTGCACCAGACCCGGTACTGATGGCATCTCTGTCGCCTGGGACTGTGCACAAGAACTGGCAAGCTTTCCTTTCTCCTGTAAAACTATTTTATAAGTTCTTTATTAGGTTTTACAAGAAAGCACCATAAATTTTACTGTGTTCTGGGTTTGTTGCTGCCTCTGAGATTCCAGCATTCATTTTATGTATCTGTGGCTGTAATCCTTGGCTGTGATTATGGTTGAAATGGTCACAAAGAGATCAGAGAGAATTTCATTCATAGTTCAAAATATTCTCCTAAATGCTAATTTAAATGGCTTTGTAACACAATTGTCCTTTTATTTTTGTCCTAGGGATTGGCAAATTTTATTTCTGGCAGAGGTCCTCATATAAGAATTAATCATTATTTATACTACTGTCTGAAATAAATAAATGATGGGTCCTGTTTATTTGGGGGTGGGGGTTTCTGTTCTCCATGTGTTTTGCTCCTTCTAGTGGTCAATTTGATATTACATTGGTTTATGTCCGGCAGTTTAAAACTGCAAGGCGGGATGCTGGACATAAATTGATATAATATTGAATCGACCACTAGAGGGAGCAAAACACGCAGAACAAAAAAAAACAACCCTGAAGAAACAGGAATTTACAAGTGAGGAAAATAAGAATGTGGGAAAGCCCTATGATTCTTGAATTAAACAGAGATAACTGAAGATTGAATAATAGATAGGATTGTTCCATTGATTATTTTAGGATGATCTGCCTTGATTAACAGAAGACACGCTTGACAGCTTTTCAGAAACATAAGCTACTAAAAAGGCCAATGTGCTCAAAAAGGGTCTAGCAAGCTTTTAAAGAAGCCTAGCGCAGAATAGCCCAGTCTCATCAGAACTTGGAAATTAAGCAGGGTTGGCCATGGTGAATGCTTGGATGGGAGACCTTCAAGGAAGACCAGGGCTGCTATGCAGAGGAAGGCAAGGATAAACCGCCTGTGCTCATCTCATGCCTTGAAAACCCAATGGGTTGGAACTTCATGGGGTTGCCATGAATCTGCAGTGATTTGACGGCACACTCTTATACAGGGTCACAAAACGAGTTGCTGTAGTAGAGTAATTCAGAATCTGAATTACTACTGAGGAAGGCTCTGGTGTGCATCTTCCCTCCATCTGAACAAGTGGCCTTAGGTAACTGGACAGCACACTTCACCTTACTAGGTAATTGATCTTGATCTAATTGAGAATATGGAAAGAGAGTTCACAGTATGGCTTTCAAAATGATACAAAACTGAAAAACTCCTGGATGAGATAAACTACAGAATACTTGCAGGAAACATTTTTAGGGTACACTGAACAATCTAGCAATATCCTTTAATCACGTCATTCACGTTTAAAAATGTTTTATCAAGTCAAGAGCCTTGGTATCACACAAATATGGCCTCCAAAGGCAAATATTCCTATAGGTTAGATCATAATCCCTTTATCGCCTTCTTACAAGTTAAATACAAAATACTAACTTGACGGTTTGCCCAAAAGAATTGGCCACCTCTTGGAAGTCAATCACATAATTAGTTAAGACAAACTTACAATATATGTCATAACCTTAACACAAGAGAGAAGACAATCTTTTGAGGAATGGTTTG
Organism: Gekko gecko; assembly: GCA_029375565.1. Taxonomy (NCBI): domain Eukaryota; kingdom Metazoa; phylum Chordata; class Lepidosauria; order Squamata; family Gekkonidae; genus Gekko; species Gekko gecko. The sequence goes on from JAPDNY010000011.1 coordinate 11,243,965, forward strand.
ATTCCCAGAAGACCTTGGCACATGGCTCACTCTTTGCAATTTCAAGTATATAAGGGATCCCACTACTACAGGGGTCCCAAGCATGGTGTCTGCCAACATTTTTCTTGGCACCCACCAAGTGTTTTGGAAAAATGGGTGAGTGTCAGGTTTAAAAACAAGTAGATCCAGTCATTCTTGCACAAAGAAAGGTTTTATTGGATTATCTTGCTAAAACCCACAGTAAGAGGTCATTGTCAGGAATGGGGGGCGAAGCAATGCAAGCTAACTTATAGTGTGATGCAACAAAGCGCCTAGCAAATGAAACTTGAGCACTTGCGCGGGAACTCCCGGCGGGAGATATACTTCATGAACGGGAGACTACTCCCCCCTCCCTTTGCCTTCCCAGGACTGGAAAATTCTCAGTAAAACAAGAATAGTCCAAAGCCTACATTCAAGGCCACCGTGATAAGGAAAAGCGGCAGGGAAGAAGCTCCCACGTTTCTGCCTGCATAGCTACGCAAGCGCAAAGCAGGGTAGGGAACACAAAACAATGGATTCAGTGAGAAACATCAAAGGCATTTTCTGACAGTGAGGCCGGGTGAGTTTTTGCCTACCAAACCTTCTGATTGGTCGCTGGAGACCTGATTGGCTGTGCAGATTTTTAAAACTTGTTTGGCAGCAGCTGCCACCATGGGAATGGGCTGTGGCTCAGTGGTAGAGCATTTGCTTGGCAAGCAGAAAATCCCAGGGTCAACCTCTGGCATCTCCAGTTAAAAGGATCAGGCAGTAGGTGATGTGATGTGAAGGACCTCTGTCTGGGATCCTGGTGAGCCACAGCCAGTTTGAGTAGACAATACTGACCTTGATGGACCAACAGCCTGATTCTATATAAGGTAGCTTTGTGTGTTCATGTGTGCACACCACAATGATCTTCCTAGTGTGACTGAAGGTAAGCCACGGAGGTCATTCAGTGGCTGGCTCCATTTCCTCTGGCAGCCATTTTGTGGCTGTGCCCATCATACTGTGTTAGAATTTCAAAGGTGCCCACAGGCTCAGAAAGGTTGCGCTACTGTATTCCTGCTAGAAACAATAATGGCAAAACAAACATCAAAGTAACATCACAACGGGAACACGGGTAATATTCCATTCAAGAGGGACCTTTGTCAGGAGAGGTTCCTAACCCTTTAACCATTTTGTTTGCCTCCAGTACTGCCCCCAGCTCTATTAAATGGCAGACTCCAAAATGGCAGAGAATGAAAAACACACACTTTTTATGTACTGAAGACTTAACTTGTGTTTGATAGATCTGCTCCTAGAATCAATGCCCTTCACAGCAACCACAAAAATGACAACCTTTTATTTGGCCATACAAAATGCACACCACTCCATATAAAGGTAGAGTCATGATGCTTCTGTAACAGGAATGTCTTGGTGAACAGAGTGGTGTCGCTTACCCTGGCGGTCTCATGGCCATTGGATAGAATACACGTGGCTCCTATCAACTCATGTCTCTTTTATGGCCCTGAAAGATAGATGGGAAGGCGCCCCACCCTTCTCGCTCAGAGGCTGACTTCAGCAGGCCGGCTGTCGACTTTGTTTCTTCTCACGGTTTCTTCAGCTTGCCAAAGCTGAGTCAAAAGGGTAATACATCAAAACCGTACTACGTTTTTAGCATCGGATGTAGAGATACCGAGAATTATAGCGATCACACACAGGTATTTTAAACTTTTAAAAATGCCACTTTTTTAACGCAGGATGATGTTTTGAGTCTCAAAAGTAAGACCCATATAAACCCAGGCTAGTTTGATATCATAAAATCTAAGAAACTCAATGGGGTCGGCCCTGGCTAGTATTTGGAAGGGAGACCACCCAGGAATGCCAGGGATGTGACGTGGAGGCAGGCAGTGGCCCACCAGTTCTGAAATCCTCTTGTCTTGAAAACCCAACGGGGTCACCATAACTCATCTGTGACTTGATGGTAAAAAAAAGGGAGTGTAGTTAAAATAATGGGACCCCCGACTGTCTGACATTCAGGCAAATGAAGCAAAAACTTATTCATTTCAACACTGGTCTTTGAGGTGACACTGGACTTTTGTTTTATTTTGCTACAACCGGCGGACACAACTTACTCCTTTGCAATTAACAGTCAGTTTGCAGGCAAACACGAGTCGGTCACGTTGGATCAGTTCTTCAAAAGCCAGGCGCAGGTCTGGAAGCAGGCCGTGCAGTTACGACGGATGGGACAGACACCAGGCAGTGTTCCCTCTAAGCTGTGGAGTCTTGTGAGCAAAAATTCTACTTTGTGAGCTACTGATGTTAAAGTTGTGAGCAAGCGATTCGGCTACTGCATAAATTGGTTTGCTCTGGAGCCATCCTTCCTGAGCCAAGGCAAAAATGTGTGAGCCAGAGGCTAAAAAACGGTGAGCTAGCTCACACTAACTCAGCTTAGAGGGAACACTGACACCAAGGTTGTGTAACATGCAAGGCCCTTGGTAATAATTCCACCCAAGTGTCTGGAGATCAGGTCAGAACATCCAGATTCAAACAATCCTGTAGAAATTCTTTGAAAAGCATCTCTATAGACAAAGTCTAAGGTGAAAATAACATGCAGTTAACACTTTGACTTAGAGCCGAAATGCATGTTCCGTATGACATGATGAGCCCAACTTGCAATCACATATAGGATCAAAGGAGTTCACCTGCAAATCTTTCAGTCGTTCCATTTGGCTCTGAAGTGCTGTGAGCGGGGAGAATTGTATTTATTTACTTTATTTATAGTCCCCCCTTTCTCACTTGGACTCAAGGAGAATTATACAACATGAGTCAACATAATTGACAGAATATGACATTCAACAAACAATAGGATTAGGGTTGTAGAACCAATCAGAGATCTAAAAACCAGGAAGCAAAACGTTAGGTATGAACACCACACATAAAATGATGCAAAGATTATATAGGGGCTTCAGGATTCCCTCACATTCTTCGTTTGCCAGTAGAAACAGTCACAGGAAGAAAGTCTGAACCCCGCCTTCCCCTCTTGCAGCATTCGTGAGCGGAACAGAACACTTTGAAGTTGCATTTCCCCCAATCCTTGTTGTGACAAGTTGGGTCATGCACCTGTGAAAGGACTTGTGCCAAACATAATGAGCATTTTGGTCCTTTCTCTATAGATATGATACTGATTTTCATGAACTGTATTGATCAACATGCCCATGGCCAACAGAAGCTCAGAACACATTAAGATTAAGGAAGTTCTGCACGTGTAACTGTTGGAAAAGAGTCCAGAGGTCATTTCCTGCCGGAGCATGGTGGAGCAGCGCTCCAGCAGTAAGGAGCCTGGGGTGCCCCCCCTCCATTCCTGGTCCACCTGCAGAGGCGGATGAGCCAGGGAAGGCATGCAGAGCCCCCCACCACCTGGGGGATTTAAATGCCTTTCTTTCCCTTCCCAAGAGAAAGGCATTCTACACATGCCTGAGTTCCCTACCTGATCTTCTCCAGGTGCCCTGCAGCCGTGGGGCACCTGGAGAAGATCAGGCAGGGAACCCAGGCATGCTTGCACGCCTGCCCTTTGGCCAGGGGTGTGGCATATGCAAATGAGTTGTGCAAATGAGCACCTGCACCTCTTTTTCTACGAAATGACCCCTGGAAAAGACATGCCTGGTGTACAAGGAAGAAGAGAAGAAGGCAGGGGGCAGCTAGAAGGCAATTAGACAGGATAGTGAGGTCAGCACCTTCTCTCTCCTGTTAAGGGTCGCTCCTTGTCTGTCTCCAGACTGCTGCTCTCAGGGTAATTCCCCCCCTTCTCGGTCTTATCCTCTCTCTCTTTCTCTCTCTCAGCTAGAGATGTAGTTAGGACGCTAACTTTGTCTCTCCTCTTTACTATCAAGCATATTAGTCCCTAAATAAACCTTTATCTACACTTCAATCAAGTTGCTGTGTTAATTACTCTCAAAAGGAGAAGTCAGCAATAAAGAACCAAAACCATGACTGAACAGGAAAACAACAACAATAAATTATAAACAATTGTTACATGTATATTGTGTCACAGTGATCGTTAGAAGCACAGGTATATTAAGGCAAGAAGTCCTCTTAAAGCCATAGAGTCAAAGGAAGCAATCCTCTTTAAAAAAGTAAAAAGTCTGTCAAAGTACATAAATCCACCGTAAATCTGAAGCCCTCCCAGCTTTTTTGGCAAATATTAGGCTGCTTGGGCGTTCGTCGCCTTGTAGCATTTACAGATTATGGAGACTTTCTGAGTGAGGTCCCTGCCTTCGTATGTTTTATTATGGTAACTGGGCTTGAGAAAGATCCCCCTTCGAAACATGTTCCTGTTGCCTGATGATTTACTGCCTTTCAACAAGAGGACCTTGTTCTTTGACCTCGTGACGGGAGGGCTTCAGATTTACAGTGGATTTATGTACTTCTTTGACCTCCTGACGGGAGGGCTTCAGATTTACAGTGGATTTATGTACTTTGACAGACATTTTTACATCTTTAAGAGGATTGCTTCCTTTGACTCTATGGCTTTAAGAGGACTTTTTGCCTTAACATACCTGAGCTTCTACCAATCACTGTGACATAATATACATTTAACAATTGTTTATAATTTATTTTTTTCCTGTTCAGCCACGGTTTTGGTTCTTTATCGCTGTGTTAATTACTCTGCTGGTAGTACCAAAGTATTTATATACTGTATTTTAATTTATCCCTACCCCAGCCTTTCTCCCCAGTGGAGACCCGAAGCGGCTCACATCGTTCTCCTCTCCTCACTTTTATCCTCACATCGACCCTGTGAGGGAGGGAGGTTAGGCCATGAGGTAGGTTAGGCTGCATGTGTGTGACTGGGCCCATGGCAACACAAGTGGGCAGGGCTTTTTTTGTAGAAAAACCCCAGCAGGAACTTATTAGCATAATAGGCCACACCCAACAGCAGAAATCTATTAGTATATTAGGCCACATCCCTAACAGCATGGCTCATTAGCATATTAGGCCACACCCCCATGTTACCAGAAGTGTGGTCATCCAGCCACACCCACCTTTTGCTTCTTATTCTGTTTACCTTGTTTGTTGTCAAAACCCAGGGCTTTTTTTGGAGCAGGAACTCCTTTGCATGTTAGGTCGCACACCCCTCATGTGGCCAATCCTAATGAGTTGCTGCTATTGGGTGTGGCCTATTATGCTAATGAATTCCTGCTGGGTGTGGCCAACTCGGGAGCCAGCCGGAACTCCATTCCTGTGCGTTCCTGCCCAAAAATAGCCCGGCAAGTGGGGATTTCCATCTGGGCCTCCCAGTTCCCTGTCCAGCACTTTAACCACTAGACCGCACTGGTCTGTCCTCGCTGACCCTCTCTGAATAAGATCTTGTTTTACCATTCTGTGCCGAAGAAGAATGTCTAGGAAGTCACAGTACAAGTGGGTAAGGGACAAAGTCATTTTTGAGTGAGGAATTCTGGCAAGATCTTTGGGAGGGGGGCCTGAGGTTATTGTTATTATCTGTACAACATGATCAATAGCCATAGTATTTCATCCTATAGGCCAAAAAAATGTGGGGTCTTTCTCATAGTTCTTTACAATGATTATTTTGGGAGCAAGGGAGGGGGGCAGAAGGCAGAGACGTATGAAAACACACCGGCAAGGACAGAGGCGTTATTAAGTATTGAGGCGAGGCAGCTCTTTTCATAGCAGCAGGCCTCTTTATTGAACTTCCAAACCAAAGACACAGGCTCCATAGGAGCCAATTTATACTTGTAAAACCCACACCCACCTTAAACCAATACCAAGTAAGCAGCCAGAATCCTTCATTTGCGTGAACCATATACGATGTAACTAATGACAGCGCAGGGTTATAATCAACAAATACAATTGGCCGTTTCCAGTGACACACAACCAATAGTCTTGAAGGCTTTTGGAGCCTTGCTCAGACTCGAGCTCCACCAGTGCCTAACAGGCGTCATGGTGGCTGGCGGTGGAGATGAAAATTCGAGGTCGGCAGCTTCGTGGAGAAGGGGTGAATGAGAGAGAGCGCCCCTGTTGCAGTCCGAGCAACGATTTCCTCTCCACAGTTGAAACACAGGAGTGCAGAATGGTATGCTAGCGTCTACTCCATAAATAGATTAAAGATTGCAGAAACAACAGATCTGTCACCTGCGGGAGGCAGAAGTTTTTTAAAAAATCCAGTCTCTTTTTCCTCTATGATGGTGCACGTTTGTGTCGGCACATGTGCGGCTATTTACGAGACATATCAGGCAGGTGGTCTCCCTTCCTCTTTTTGCCCTCGAATTTGTGGCTCTCCCCCTCCCCCTCTCCACTCTGCAGCTCCACGCTTCTCTCCCGCCTCCTCGGTTCCACCACAGGGAGAAGACCGCAGCTCCACCTTCCTTCGAGCTCCCTCAATGCTCTGCTCTGCTCCCATCAGTGCGCCGCCCCTCAGGACACGGAAGGACACCCCAGGGGGCCAGCGGAAGGGGTACCCCATGGTATGAAGCACCACTGCCTCATGTTTCTTTTAGCATCACCAGCATGGCTGGAGCACCAGGAGTAGGAGAGGGTGATGCTCCACTGTCTTCTCCTTGCTTCCCAGCCACCAGGAGTGCCAGTTTGGTGCAGCGGTTAAGTGTACGGGCTCTAATCTGGGAGAACCAGGTTTGATTCCCCACTTCTCCACCTGCAGCTGCTGGTATGACCTTGGGCAAGTCATAGTTCTGTCAGAGCTGTTCTTGAAAGAGTGGTTTCTCTCAGAGCTCTCTCAGCCCCACCCACCTCACAGGGTGGCTGTCGTGGGAAGGGAAAGGAGTTTGTAAGCCACCTGGAGACTCCAGGTGAAGGGCGGGGTATAAATCCAATCTCCTCCTCCTCCTCCTCCTCAGATCACCCCAGAGGTCCCTGCAACTTTTCAGGGTCCTCTGGGAAGATCTCTCGTTCCCCAGTGGAGGGAGCACCAGAAAGAGGTAGGCAAGGTGACTGTTTCATGCTCCTTTTAGCTTCTTCCAACGCTCAAAGGAGTGAGATACTCACATTCTTGTAGGGCTCCTTCCACTGAGAGATGGCCCCGGAAAACCCAAGGATGTCATAGGAGCCGCAGAAGTGAGGTTTCCTGGCACCCAGAGGAAGCAGTGAGGCGTGACTTGGTTTCCTTCACTGCTACCAGATGCTTCTCCTATTGGAAGATCCAGGCAGCCTCATCAGAGGGCCCTCTGTCGGGCTCTGGGCCTTGGCCCTTGATCCCGGGCTGGGTTCTGTACTGTGTCATCTGGGGATAATTCTCCGGCTGGTGAAGAGCGAGTGCTCGTGCCTATGTGTGAGCAACGCTTGGCCATGCGCATGGGAAACCACCGGAGTGTTTTGACGGCAGTGACGGGGCGCGTGCACGGGGGTGGGCGAGCAATCAGTGGGAACAGTTTATTGGCACTGATATCAGCAGAGCCTTCAGTCTCAAGATTTATTCCCTGATAATAGCGGGAGGATCCCGCTGTCACAATCTAGAGTGCAGGATGCGAAGGCATGGAGAGGTGCTCAGTCTTAAGTGAGATGGCACATAATCCACTCCACAAACCGCAAGCACGACTGAATATAAGCTCAGGGTCTAAAAGGAGGTTACGTCAGTATCCCAACTGTTGTGATATTTCGAGGAGAAGCGTTTGCATGTTTGTTTTTCTGCTTTCGGCACGTTCCCCAGGGCTGTGTACAGTCTGTGCTTTAAAAACAAAAATCTCATATCTGGACCCAAAAAACAGAAAGCGGTGACTTGCACACCTTAGGCATGACGTCTTATTTTGCGTAACTTATACAGCAGTTTTTTCTAGTTAGCATAATTAATTCTGACACTCATGTAGAAAAGCAAGATGCTACGCAGTGGGCAGACACCCCGCCCCACCCCACCCTTCTTTTTCAGGAAATGACATCATAAGAGGAGAGAAGGAGATCCTGAAGTTGACATAGGGTTGCCAGACTCCTTGGGCAGAGTTCTCCCAATGCGAGGCCCCACTGCCCTGTCATTGATCAGCTGGCCGGGAAAGAGGGAGATCCATCTGACATGCAGCAACGTGTCTACATCACTGCCCATGTGACCCGGAAGTGATGTCATCACATCCAGTTCATCAGGACAATGCTCAGGTAATTGGGCAAAAACTCTGTGATAGAAGCCAAATTTACCGTAGAGGTTTTGCCCAAATACCAGACTGTAGTCCTCACATCCTGTAAATGATGTCACGGCTGATGTAGACATATTGCTGCATGTCGGATGGGCCTCCCTGCTGCTCCTAGTAAGTCCTCCCCCATCCTCCGCCAGTTGCCAGGAGGGACCTGGCAACCCTAAGCTGGAAGCTGCTAATGCGGGAGGCCTGGGCTCAGAGGTGTTTGCTTGAGAACTGTGCCTCCAGTCCCTCCAAACCTTCCCCAGGCCTGAGCTCTCCAGCCCAGGGGTGTCAAACTCATTTCTTATGAGGGCCGGATCTGACATAAGTGAGGCCTTGTTGGGCCGGGCCATGTGTGTCATAAAAGGTAATGCCAGGTAGCGGGGATATAAACTTTATAAAAGGACATAAAGATTTTCCCCCCTTAAAATAAAAACATGCCTAAAACATTAGCTCTGTAAGCTGCAAACCTACTTTTGATTTATTGACATTCACCACAGAAATCTCACGCTCAGAGTTCTGAGTCAAGGACCCCAGGGGGAAACGTGAAATGGCTGAGTGATTAAGATGGCCAGTTCCACTGCAGGCCTGATGGAAGCCCTCCGGGGGGAGGGAGGGCTGATCTGGCCCCCAGGCCACATGTTTGAGACCCCTGCTCTAGCCCCTTATTTCCTCCTCTTTGCTGCCCCACTTAGCTGCTGCGGCAGCACTATTTCTTTTCAAATGGCTGCTCTCTTCTGTCCTTCCAAAATGCAAAGCTGCCACAGAGTCCATAGAAGCTTGTCGTGTGCAATGTTCCTTCTAAGCTCCACAGTGTTGCGAGCGGAAATTCTACCTTGTGAGCAAAAAAAGCTAGTAGCATTAAAGTCGTGAGTGAGTCTACATAAATAAGTTTTTTTAGACGATTACTTCCATAACCTTGTAAAAACCTCAGAATAAATTCTTTTAAATTATATTTAAACTATATTTTAAGAATGATTTAAACATTATAAGAGAAAACAGAATCAAGTCAATTTTCACCCACCCCTTTCCACTATATTGGTAGACTTGTTTGGAGAACAGGTCTACCCACCCCTTTCCACTATATTGGTAGGCCTGGCCTCCAGAGAACAGGTCTACCTGCCCCAGTCCACTATATTGGTAGGCCTGGCCTCCAGAGAATAGGCCTACCCACCCCAGTTCACTATATTGTAGACCTGTCATCTTGGGCTGAGCCTTAGAAAAACATACCAGCACTGGGGGGGGGGACTCTTGCAGTTTACTTTGTGTTTTCTTTAATGAAATATGACAACCGGCATTACAGGTCAAGTATAACAGAGGAAGAACAATCACTGTCGGAACCCTGCCTAACCTAACAAACAGGAAGTTACTTAAACATTATCAACCTGCCCAAACTACTTATTTATTCAAATATTTATATCCTGCTTTTCCCTGTGAGTCAAGGCAGCTTACAAATCATACTGGAAAGCATAATAGGGGTGTGCAAAAATAAATTGATTTTTTCCCAGCTCCATTGTAGCCTATGGGGACTAATACAGTCAATGGGCCCCATAGGCTATAATGGGGAATCAATCTGGGGGTATCTTGGGCCCTGGGACCCCCCTGTTTTTTTTAGGTAGAGGAACCAAATTTGCAGCATAGCTGCTGGTACCTCTCCTCAAATCCCCCCCCATTTCAAAAAGACTGGGCCAGGGGGCCAATTCTATGGGCCCCAGAAGGAGGTGCCCCCATTCTCCATTGTTCCCAATGGAGGGGAAAATGCCTTGTGGGCTGAAAGCAGTAATCCTTGCGCTGCCTGTTACAATTTTGTGCACCAGCGTCCCCTAGCACAGTTTAGAGGGAACAATAGGATATGTGTGCCAAGGTCACTGAGGGTGACTGAAGCATAGCAGATGATTGAGGCTGCAAAGAGGTTTAGGGTGCAGGGAGGCTGTGACTTGTTCTGAAGATATCAAAGGGACTACAAAAGGACTTGCTTCCTGACTCAGTAGCTATGTTGTTTATCTATCTTACTTGCAGTTTTATCCCATTTTCCTGCCTTCTGGCACACTCTTGGGGGGTGGGTGGGAAGTGCCCTCAAGTTGCAGCCAACTCATGGTGACCCCTCACGGGGTTTTCAGGGCAAAAGATGAGCAGAGGCGGTTTGCCACAGCCTGCCTCTGTGTGGCGACCCAGAACTCCCTCGGTGGTCTCCAAGGACAACTGGGGCTGCTGGCCCTGCTGTGCTTCTGGGAACCAAGGAGGTCAGATTAGCTGGGGCCATCCGGGTCAGGGCAGCATATTGTTCGCTTTCAAAGAAAAGCGGGATATAAACATTTTTGATAAATGTACTGTTAAGAATAAACCTGCTGTAGAGAGAGAGAACAAAGTTCAGTGTTAACTAGAAAATATCTGGGTCAACAAGTGATCAGGGGTGGTAGAAAAAATGGTTGACATATATGGTCCTCCAGCCCCCATAGCTGGATTGCTGAGTGGGGCAGCTTGGCCCACACCATCTTGGCTTTAGTATGGGTGCAAGCACACTATGCTTTCCGAATGCTCAAAGCTGGGAGGGGCCGTGGCTCAGTAGCAGAGCCTCTGCTCGGCATGCACAAAGTCCCAGGTTCAATCCCCGCCATCTCCAGTTAAAAGAATGAAGTCGTAGGTGATGTGAGAGCTGCTGCCAGTCTGAGGACACGGCCTGGACTGCGATGAACCCCTGGTCTGGCTCAGCATAACACAGCTTCAGGTGTCCACGTGACAAGTAAGAGTCAAGCGTTGATGACATAAATGGGTTGGAGGCTACAGTTTTGTTCCACAACTGGAGGCAGTTTCCTCAGAGGACTCTCTTCTGGGAATGCTCCTTCCACTGGGAGCAAGCAGAATGAATCTGCAGGGTCCGAACCCGTGTAAGTGAGATCAGATCTTACAGGAAACTCAGTTCCTGGACAGCCCAGGATTCGGTGTGATTTGCGGAAGAATTTGATCAACAGCAACTAGAGAGCACCTTCAAGTGCCCAAAAGGCTTCATATAAATGATCTCTGTGACCCTCCCAAGGAATCTGTAAAGCGGGCCGGTATTGCCAACCTCACTGGGCTGGGGCCACGATGGATGCCAGCTTGCCTGAGGCGGTCCGGTTAGGTCAACTCTGCTGGGAAATACGAATCTGGGAGTTACCCTAATCAGTCAAGCATTCTTGTTAATAATATTGATGAATCTGATGAATAGGGGATGGGGTAAACATTTCTGTAATGTAGTGTGCCCAGAATGAAAGACTGTTGTGACTTTGTAAATGGTGGGTGGGGAAAACCCACACACGGCACCTGGAATTCGTGAAGGAAGGCTAAACACAACTTAACAACCAATCAAGTAACTGCTTGCCCAAGATATTTACAAAATGTTTTCAGAATTCTACCTGTCAGTCTCTTCAACAACAGGGCCATTTCCTCTAAAAGACATTTCCTTTAAAAGTCTTCATGATGCTGAAACTTCCTGATTAATGTGATTCAGCAAAGATGACATTCGACAACCAGGAAGAGCTTTGAAGAGGACAGTTAGGACTGGTTCAGGCAGGGGCCATAGCTCAGGGGCAGAGCCACCCACTTGGCATGTAGAGAAATCCCAGATTCAATCTACGGGATCTCTAGTTGGAAAAGGATCTGGGAGCAGATGGCAGGAAAGGCCTCCACCTCTAGAGCGGGGGACCCCAACGTGGTGACTGGCCGTGGGCACTGTGGAACCCGCCAGGTGCCTTTAGAAAGTGGGTGTGGCCTGGTGAGGCTTCCCCCCAGCAAAGCTTCTGATTGGCCTTTGGAGACTGGATAAGCTATGCAGGTTTTTCAAAGAAGAAGAAGAAGAGATTGGATTTATACCCTGCCCTTCACTCGGAGTCTCAGAGCAGCTTACAAACTCCCTTCCCTTCCCCTCCCCACAACAGACACCCTGTGAGGTGGGTGAGGCTGAGAGAGCTCTGACAGAAACTGATCTTTTTCAAGAACAGCTCTGACAGAACTATGGCTTGCCCAAGGTCATCCAGCAGCTGCAAGTGGAGGAGTGGTGAATCAAACCCGGTTCTCCCAGATTAGAGTCCGGGCACTTAACCGCTACACCAAACGTTGGGAGCAGCTGCCAGCTCAGCGCAAGGATCTGCACTGTGTGATGACTAAAGGTATGCCACTGCGGCCATGTTGTGGCTGGCTTTACCTCCTGAAGCAGCCATTTTGTGGCCGTGCCCACCACACTGGGTCAGAATTCCAGAGGTGCCTGCCAGCTCAACAAGGATTGGGACCTCTGCCCTAGAGACCCTGGCAACCCGAACAGCCAATGCAAGACTGACTAGGCAATGCTGCGCTTGATAGACCGCCGTTCAGATTCACTGGGGTTTTATTTATTTATTATTTGATTTTTAGGCCCCCTCCCTGCACACAGGCCCAGGGCAGGCTACAACATGATTAAAACATACAACATGATTAAACTATCATACAACATTGAAAACGATAAAATTATTATAAAGTATTCCTAAAACATTGCCAAAACGCTTGATGGTGTCTGCTCTGCTGCGCAATTGACTTAAAGTCCTGCAGGATTCTAATTGAGGGTGACCGTAGATGGAATGCTGTGGAGCAAATGGGTGGGTGAGGAAGTCAGCCGTGAAGGAAGAAAGCGGGGCAGAGCAGGGGAGGCCGGTACAGATGAATTGCCACCGCCTCAGCCGCAGGCCTGGTGGAACATCTCCGTTCTACAGGCCCTGCGGAACTGCATTAAATCCCACAGGGCCCGGATCTCTCCTGGGAGAGTGTTCCACCAGGCGTACATCCTTTGGACCAGGGACCACCAGTAGATGTTCATCAGAGGAGCGCAAAGCCCTTCGAGGGACATATTGGGAGGAGAGACGGTCCTGTAGGTATGTTGGTCCCAGTCTGCACAGGGCTTTAAATGTTAACACCAAAACCTTGAACTTGATCCGGAATTCAACTGGGAGCCAGTGCAACTGACACAGTGCCGGATGTATATGTGCTCTTAGTGGTGTGTCCTTAAGGGGACACACCAGTGCACTCTGGACCAGCTGCAATTTTTGGGTCAGTCTCAAGGGTAGCCCTGTGAATAGCAAGTTACAGTAATCCAGCCTGGAGGTGACCATTGCATGGATCACTCTAGCAAAGTCACAAGGAGAGAGATAGGGGACCAGTTGCTCGACCCGCTGAAGATGGAGGAATGCAGATCTAGCAACCGCCGTGACCTGGGCCTCCACTGAAAGCAAGGCATCCAGGACCACGCCCAAACGCCTCACAGTTGGCACAGGTGTTAGCAGCGTCCCATCAAGAGCTGGGAGCTGGGTCCCTGATCCCATCACCCCACAACCCAGGTACAGGTTCTCCATTGGATTTAGTTGATTCTGCTTTCACCATGCAGCCACGCAATCCAAACCCTTGGCCAGTACATCTGGGGTGGTATCCAGCTGGCCGTCCATCATCAGATATAGTTGGGTGCTATCAGCGTCCTGATGACAACCTAGCCTGAAGCTCTGGATTATCTGGGCGAGGGGGTGCGTATAGATGTTGAACAACATACGGGAGAGAATCACCCCTGGAGGGACACCGCATATCAGAGGGTGACGGAGTGACACCCACTCCCCAAGTGCCACCCTCTATCCCCAGCCGTGGAGAAATGAGACCAGCCACTGCCTGGTCACTCCATTTCAGATAGTCTGAAGGGGCTAGCCTGGGACGGGGGCGAAGAAGGCAACAGGGAAGGCGGCTTCATATGTTCATGATGGATGCCTTTGCCACCGCATGAAACCCACCCACCACTGCTGTAAAGTACTGGGTTTCGGGCCTCATGACTCGGACGACGACATAAGAGAAGACGCGTTTATTCGTACTTCACATAAGACAAGAACACACAGTAACGGCCGGAGGCCAACTATGTACAGTTAGGGGGGACGGCCCTATATTCCTATTGGCGGGTTTGAATCGCCCGCCAATGCTGCCATTGGTTCACTACTGGCGAGCTCAGGAACCTAGTCCCTATTGTTCTCAGAGAGCGAAGCTTGGCTGTATTTCGCCAGCTCTGCCTTCTGATCCCAGGACACAACACCCCTCCCCCCATAGTTCGTCTCCTATCAGGTGACGTAGTCTTTTAAGTATGTTGGTGCCCTCCGTTCTCTTAGCGAACGTCGGGGGGCCGGTACCGGACTGGCGGGGCCCCTATCGGGTGGTCCGCCCGCACAAGGAGCTTGGATCTCTGGTAGTAGCCGAGGCGGTGACGGTGGCGGCTGTAACGGTGGCGGCGGCGGTTCAGCTGTCACCGGGGCCCCCTCCGAATTCCGTGGACCTTCCGGCGCTGGCTCCGCTGTCGGTGCTTGCGGTCGATCGGATGATGGGGCGGCTGCGGCATTTCCCGGTAACTGGATCTCTGTGTCGGGGTCTTGCCGCCTCCGGAGCTGGTCGACGTGTTTACGGAGGACCCGGTCCCCATCGGTTAGGACTTCGTATGACACTGGCCCGGTGGGTTTTAGGATGCGCCCGGCCACCCACTGCGGCCCCGCCCCGTAGTTCCGGAAGTAGACAGGGTCTCCCGGTAGGAAGCTTCGGGGCGCTTCCCTGTTCTCGACCAGCTTTCTCTCTGGGGCTCGGTCCGGGTGGAGTCTGTCTAATAGAGTGGTAGGGCGGTGGCCCATTAATAGTTCTGCGGGGCAATGCCCGGAGATGGGGTTTGGGGTGGTGCGGTATGTAAGAAGAAAGCGGGCCAGCCGGAACTCCCAGTCCCCCTCCGTTATGCGGCTCAGGGCCTCTTTGGCGGTGCGTACCGTCCTCTCCGCCTGTCCATTGGTTGCCGGGTGGAAGGGCGCTGATCGTATGTGCCTGATTAGGTTCCTTTCGAGGAACGCTTGAAACTCAGCAGATGTGAACGCTGCCCCGTTGTCCGACATGATTGTGTCTGGTAGCCCGTGCGTCGCGAATATTTTCCGCAGGGCCCTTATTGCCGCTTTGGCAGAGGTGGTAGACACTGGGCTTATTTCCACCCATTTCGAGTAGGAGTCTACCGTCACCATGAACTGGAGCCCCTGAAACGGCCCCGCAAAGTCTATGTGTAGGCGTGACCACGGCTTGTGGGTAGACTCCCAGCTTTGGGTTGGCGCTCTCGGGGGATTGAGGCGGACTTCCTGACACCGTGTGCACCCTCGGACCCAGGTTTCAATTTCGGCGTCCATCCCGGGCCACCACACGTAGCTCCTTGCCAGAGCTTTCATTCGTACAATGCCGGGGTGGGCCTCATGTAGCGTTTCTAGAACCCCTTGTCTCATGGGCCCCGGGATGACCACCCTGTCCCCCCATAACAAGCACCCTTTTAAGGCGGATAGCTCTTCCCGCCTGGCTTTGTATGCCGTGAACTCTGGCCCTGTCTGTTCCGCTGGCCATCCCCTCACCACCCAGTTTAGGACCCGGGAGAGAATGGGATCTCGGGACGTGCGGGCAGCCACGTCTGCAGCCTGAAGGGGGGTTTGGCAGCTCCTCCATTAACAATACTGCGGGAGCCGGGGCCGGATCTTCCCCTGTATGCGGCAGCGGCAGGCGGCTCAAGGCATCGGCATGACCCAGCGCCTTGCCCGGCCGATGCTCCAACTGGTACTGGTAGCCCGCCAAAAACAAGGACCAGCGCAACACCCGGGGCGACAGTACCTGCGGCGTTTGTTTGTCCGCCGCAAACAGTCCCAAGAGCGGCTTATGATCTGTTACGAGCGTGAAGGGCCTCCCGTACACAAAGTTGTGAAACTTTTTAACCCCCGCCACCAGTGCCAAGCCCTCCCGGTCGATTTGAGCATAGTTCCAGCTCCGCGGGGGACAGCGTGCGGGAGTAATAAGCCACCGGGACTTCCCTTCCATCCGGTAGCTTGTGTGCCAAGACTGCCCCGACCCCATACGGTGATGCGTCGCACGCAAGGATTACCGGGAGCTTTTCATCAAAGTGGGCGAGCACCACGTTTGAAATCAAGAGTACTTTAACCCCCCGAAACGCCGCCGCCTCCCTCGCTCCCCATGCCCAAGGTGTCGCCTTATCCAGCAGCCTGTGCAGGGGTTCGGCCACGGCGGCTTTGTGGGGAAGAAAGGCGTGGTAAAAGTTCAGGAGGCCTAAGAACGCCTGGAGCTCGGCCTTGGACTTCGGGGCGGTGGCCTCCACGATGGCCTTCACCTTGTCCCTCGCCGGATGTAGGCCTGTTGCGTCTACCCGGTATCCCAAGAACTCCACCTCCGGCACCCCGAGGAGGCACTTTTCCCGCTTCACTTTCAGCCCCGCAGCTTGGAAGCGTTCCAGTACAGTTCGGAGGCGGGCGGCGAAGCTTTCCGGGTGGTCGCGGCGATGAGGACGTCGTCGAAGAACGGCGTCACCCCAGGGATCCCTTTCAACAAATCGTCCATTAGATTTTGGAATATCCCTGGGGCCACACTGACCCCGAACTGCAGCCGCTTCACCCGAAATGCCCCCCGGTGTGTCACTATGGTTTGCGCCTCGGCCGTGGCCTCATCTACCGGGAGTTGCTGGTACGCCTGCGCGAGATCCAGCTTTCCAAATATGCGCGCCCCCGCCAGTGTGGCTAAGACATGGCTGACCACGGGTACAGGGTATGCGTGCGCCTGAAGTGCCTGGTTAATGGTGCACTTATAATCCGCGCAGATGCGGATTTCCCCGTTTGGCTTGACGGGTGTCACAATCGGGGTCTCCCATCGAGCGTTCGGGACGGGCTCTAGGACTCCCTGGGCCACTAACTGGTCCAGTTCGGCCTCTATTTTCGGGCGGAGGGCCAGGGGCACGGTGCGGAAGCGCCGTCGGACGGGCGTCACGGTGGGGTCTAAGTGAAGCGACACCGGGGGCCCTTTATAACACCCCAGTTTCCCGTCAAAGACCTCCGGGAATTCCTTGCACACCGCCCCCCAGTCCCGCACCCCGCACTTATTCACTCCCCCAATCGTTATGCCTAGGGCTTTGAACCACGCCCGCCCCAGGAGACTCACGAGATTTCCCTCTACCACCACCAAGTCCAAGTTCCCCTCAAAGTCTCTGTACTGCACTCGGAAAGTGCCGACTCCCCGGATGGGGACAGGGTTCTTTTGAAAGTCCACCAAGCTTAGTGGCGATGGACGAAGAGGGGTCCCCCTAATGGGCAAAGTCTTTTTAAAGTGTCTAGGGAAATGATGGACGCCGCCGATCCCGAGTCCACTTCCATGCAACAGGGGGACCCCTCGATCCGCACGGTTACTTGGATCTTCGGGGCAGAGGAGAGGTTGGGGTTGGGGAGGCGAAGTACCTGCAGCGGCTGGTCGGTGAGGTGGTACAACTCGGCGACCTCTTCCGTCGTCTCGTAGGCGGTGGACGATGCGCGGTGCGGTGGAACCGATGCTCTCGAATTCCTGTGGCCCTTGGACCGGCAGACCCGTGCGAGGTGTCCCTGCTTTCCGCACCCGTGACAAACGGCATCCCGGAACTTGCAGGATTTCCTTCCGTGGCCTTCCCCGCAGCTGGCACAGACGGTCCGGTTGCCGGAAGGCTTGGCTGGCTCTCTGTTGGCCTGCTGGAACGGCGCCGGCCGGCGTTGTTGAGGTCTGAGGGCGAAGACCTCTTCCGTATCTCCACTCCCGGGGCTTGGACTCCTTCCGGCCACATGGGCGGCCGCGGCCGGGCGTTCCCCTTCCGCGGCCTCGTGGGCTGTTGCGGCGTCTAGGGCCTCGTCTAAGGAGAGCCTCCGGTGTCCAACCAACTTGCGCCGCAGCTTGGAGTCCGCCAGGCCCCACACGAACTGCGTCAGCAGGTTGTCCTCCACCTTCGGGAATCCGCAGTCCACCGCGAGCGCCCTTAGCGCGGCCAGGAAGGTGGCAATAGATTCCCCTTGGGCCTGGACTCGCCTCTGGAAATCCATCCTCTTGGCCAGGAAGGTCGGCCGGGGGCTGAAGTAAGCGTTGAGGACATCCAGGATCTCCCCAAACGAACTCTCCAAGGCGGTGCGGGGGACCAAGAGGCTCTTGGCGAGGCGGACGGTTTGGGTGCCGCAGGCGTTCAGGAGGATCGCTCGTTTCTGGTCGGGGTGGCGGATCTCGTTGAGCTCCAAGTAGCTGATGAGCTGGTCGACCCATGCGTCCCAGGTTTCTGGCTGCGACGGATCGAAGTGCTCCAGTGTTACATGAGAAGCGGCCATGGTTCTGTCTGGAACGGCGTGCGCCGGGGCGAGCGGTGCGGTGCTGCTCTCGGGGTCAGCGATGCGATGCTCGGCGAGCGGTGCGGTGCTGCTCTCGGGGTCAGCGATGCGGCGCTTGGCGGTGTCCTTTTCGTCGCTCATGGAGTCACTGAAGGCGTTGAAATCCCACCTTCGTCGCCACTGTAAAGTACTGGGTTTCGGGCCTCATGACTCGGACGACGACATAAGAGAAGACGCGTTTATTCGTACTTCACATAAGACAAGAACACACAGTAACGGCCGGAGGCCAACTATGTACAGTTAGGGGGACGGCCCTATATTCCTATTGGCGGGTTTGAATCGCCCGCCAGTGCTGCCATTGGTTCACTACTGGCAAGCTCAGGAACCTAGTCCCTATTGTTCTCAGAGAGCGAAGCTTGGCTGTATTTCGCCAGCTCTGCCTTCTGATCCCAGGACACAACAACTGCCACAGCCCCAAAGTTCTACACATCTGTTTTAAAGTTCAATTAAACCCCAGAGTGCATAAAAAGAGCAGCAGCATGAATGCATCACAGACACGTGTGTGTTTAGCTTCTGAGAAAAGTTTGCTACAAAACTTAAGAGGAAGGGGGTTATAGAAAAACAACAACAGTCTAATGAACTCATCTTTCTAGTTCTAACTCCATCTTGCTTCTGCATTTGTTTGTTTAGACTACAGACTCTAGAACAAAGGAAAGGAAGTCTCCCCCCCCCAAACTCCACCCCTTGTGTATGTACAGAATAACATGTACCTTCTCCAATATATTGATTAGCCAATAGTCAACTTTATGGTCACCCTATTAAGAATAATACCTTCCTCTTGTGGGCAGGGAGATTCTACTGGACTCCTAATTGGTCCTACACTTAATAGCTAACACCAGCTCATGGAAACTTCAGCTTAACTCTTTCATGACTGAAGGGATGACACTTGCAATAACCCAACACCACCACCGTGGAAGAACAGTTTCTAGGTTTAAGAAACTGTTTCAAACCCACCCCTGCACAAAGACTCACGGGTTTCTCTTTATAGGAGGATCAAAAAGGGAACCTGCTTTTATGGCCTTTCCACAAAGTACATCCTTCATGCAAATCATCCCTCATCAAGTCGTTTTCATTGCTTTACAGCTGTCAAAAGTAACAGGATGACCCACCTCTCTGACCCGGCCAAGTGATGCATCGGCAGGTTAGTGCCGATGTTTGTGTAAAGCAATGTGGTTGAAGGATAAATCTGACACTCGCACGTTCTATGCAGACTTATGCTGTGCTAGCAGATGGAATTCTAGACTGCCTACAAAAAAAATCGGAAGAAGCACATTACCTGCCTGGCTCAGGGGATGCACAGCCAGATATGCACACAGCGACTAGTAGAAAACGACTGATTCGTGATCTGAGAAATGCTCAAAAGGCTGAACCGTGCGCCAGAAAAATCCTCTGTTTACATCTTACCTCAATCAGGAACCAAACTGGTTTTAGCTACCCTCTCTTAGCCCGAGAGTTACCCCCCCCGCCCTCTCCTGAATATGGTGCTCGGAGAGGAGAATAATCGCACAGGAATGCTTCCAATATGGAGGTTTGTCTTCACTTTGGCTTCCAAATAGTGTGTGTGTGTGTGGGGGGTAGACCTTGCACATGAGGTTGTGCTGTACTCATCCCCTTTTCAGGTTTAGCCCGGTCCTCAACATGCTATTTCTCAGACTTGTTTAACGGAGAGCCAGTTTGGTGTAGTGGTTAAGAGTGCAGACCCTAATCTGGGAGAACCAGGGTTGATTCCCCACTTCTCCACATACAGCTGCTGGTGTGACCTTGGGTCAGCCACAGTTCTCTCAGAGCTGTTCTCTCGAGAGCAGTTCTCTCAGAGCTCTCTCAGCCCTGCCAGCCTCACAGGGTGTCTGTTGTGGGGAGGGGAAGGGAAAGGAGATTGTAAGCCATGCAGGAGCTCCGAGTGAAGGGCGGGGTATAAATCCAGTTTCTTCTGTTCTTCTTCATTGTGACCTTCTTGGAAAGAATGCAGCCCAAGTGTACTCATATGCCATCTGGAAGGAATGGTGTGCATTCTCCTGCCCTGCTGAGGCCCCGCCCAGATTGGACACGTTCCCCTGCCATTAGCTTCTTGCAGGCAGCCCTTTCCGGAGCCGTTTTCCTGCTGCGCAACTGGGGGGCTTCCTGAGGTTTCTCTTCTAAGAATGGCCATTCTTACAAGCGCCCTGGCTGCTGTAGTGCCATAACCATCTGCCACCACTTATCTATTTCAGCCTTCAATACCCTCATTATAGTGCTATAGCCATGCCTGAGGAAACGAGAAAAGTGGGTGATGGGTTGCCAACTTGGGTGTCAACCTCCAGGTGGTGGCTGGAGATTTCCTGCTCTTACAACTGAGCTCCGAGCCACAGAGATCAGCTCTCCTGGAGAAAATGGGTGCTTTGGAAGGTAGTCTCTATGGCCTTATGCCCCACTGAAGTCCCTCCCCTCCCCAAACCCCGCCCTCCTCAGGCTCCACCCCCAAATCTCCAGGTATTTCCTAACCCAGAGCTGACCACCCTCGTTGCCACAGCAGCGGTGATGATGACACCCCTAACCACACACATGGAACACCCATGGGGAAAGCCAGGGGAAAGACTTGAGGTTTTTGCGTATGTGGAGAACTCCCAAACGGTGCTCCCTCCAAGCTGAGTTAGTGTGAGCTAGCTCACAGTTTCTTAGCCTCCAGCTCACACATTGTTTGCCTTAGCTCAGGAAGGAGGGCTCCAGGGCAAAATAATTTATGCAGTAGCCAAACCGCTTGCTCACACAACTTTAATGCCAGGAGCTCCCAAAGCAGGACTTTTGCTCACAGGCTCCACAGCTGAGAGGGAGCATGGCCCCCAAAGTATGCCGAAAAGAAAAAGAAACCCGTCCTGGGCCTCCAATGTCAAGGGCAGCCAAACATCCCTCAGTGGGGGACATGAGAGAAGAACTGAAGGGGGAAAGGGGGAAATGAGCGCCTGTCATGTGCTCCCGAAGGGCGTGAGGTTTGCTTTCCTCTTCCCCAGACCCTCCTGTACAGCACTGGGAACGGAGGGGCTGTCAAGTCGCAGCCAACCACAGTGACCCCTCATGGGGGTTCCCAAGGCAAGAGACCTTCGGAGGTGCTTTGCCCTCGCCTGCCTCTCCCCAGCAACCCGGGACTTCCTCTGTGGTCTCCCATCCGAGTGGCAACCAGGGCCGACCCTGCTTGGCTTCCGAGATCCGAGAAGATCAGGCTGCCCCAGGCCACCCCGGTCAGGGCGCGTTGGGCAGGGGGGGAGGTCCACATGCCTGGGGAGCTGAGGCCCAGCACACAGGCTGATTGTGCGACGGACTATGATCCTACCGTGGACCCAGCAGTGAGGATTTGCTGTTTTGTACTGTTGAGCTGTGGTGGCTCAAGTGGTTAAGACGCTGAACTGCAGGCTGTGGAAGGTCAGTAGTTCAGCAGTTCAAGACCCGGGTGCCGCAAGACGGAGTGAGCTCCCGTCTCTAGTTCCAGCTCCTGCCAACCTAGCAGTTCGAAAGCAAGAAATTGCAAGTAGATAAATAGGTACCACTTTGGTGGGAAGGTAACAGCGTTCCGTGCGCCTTGGTGTTTAATCATGCCGGCCACATGACCACGGAAATGTCTTCGGACAGCGCTGGCTCTTTGGCTTTGAAATGGAGATGAGCACCGCAACCCTAGAGTCGGATTCGACTGGCTTTCGAGCAAGGGAACCTTTACCTTTACCTTTACCTTACTGTTGAGCTGTAGGAGGAAAGGGATTTCCTGGACTATCCTTACCCCACCTGCAGTTCTTCACAGCCCCCCAGCTTCCATGTGTGCGCAGGCATGCCCGTGTGCGTGCGTGCTCCAGTGTTCCTAAGCCAGCTCCTATCGCACTCTAGCTTGACCCACCCAGTACAAGTACATAACCACAGCCTTGGTTAAGACTGCCGCACACGGCCCCACGGCGTCCCAGGCCTGAACTCTGCTGCCATCTAGCGGAAGAAGCGACCAGGGACAACACCCGCGATCCCTGGGATCAGTTTATCTTGGCTGCAGAACTCGCACACAACTTTAAAGCGTGCGGTGATAACAAAAGCTGCAGCTTGTCTGCTGGTGAGCACTGCTCTGTGTGTCTCTGGGCCAGGGGTACAGAGACTACAGCAACCCTGCTTTTCAGGAAACAATAATTTAAGCTTAGCCTTTAAAGTCTTCTGCAGGGACCTGGGCAGCCCAGGAGAGCCCAACCTCACCAGATCTCAGACACTAAGCAGGGTCAGTCCTGGTTAGTCCTTGGATGGGAGACCCCCAAAGAAGCCCAGGGTTGCTACGCAGAGGCAGGCAGTGGCAAACACACCTCTGAATGTCTCTTTACTTGAAAGTCCTCTGGGGTTGCAATAAGTCAGCTGTGTCTTACTGGCACTTTGGTCTATATATCTAACGGGACAGTGTTCCCTCTAAGCTGAGTTCGTGTGAGCTAGCTCACAGTTTTTTAGCCTCCGGCTCATGCATTTTTGTCTTAGCTCAGGAAGGAGGGCTCCAGAGCAAGCTGGTCTATGCACTGACCAAACGGCCGGCTCACACGACTTTAATGCCAGGAGCTCTCTCACCAAATAGGACTTTGATCACGAGACTCCACAGCTGAGAGGGAGCACTGGAGAGGGGCCTCATTGCCTCCCACATTTCAGACGAAGAAAACAAAGATCGGCTCCCAAATGCTGGCTGCCCAGAGTACACTATGTGATAGATAGGCAAGGTTGCCAACCTCCAGGCAGGGGCTGGAGCTCTCCCGGAATTTCAACTGGAGACGGCTGCTCCGGAAGGTGGGCTGCATGGCGTGAGGCCCCAAAGCCCACCCTCCCTGCACGCAAAAAGTGCCTGGCATTTCCCAAGGGGTGTTGGCAACCCCACCCCCACACAATCCAAGAGCAAGCACAGACCAAGGGGCCCCTCACAGGGTTGCCAACTCCTGCTTGGGAAATTCCTGGAGATGGGGGTGGAGCCTTGGGAGGGCAGGGCCTGGGGAAGGGAGGAGCCTCGGCAGGGGGTACAGTCACAGCGCCCACACCCTCCGAAGCAGCCGTTTTCTCCAGGGGAACTGGTATGTGTCGCCCAGAGATCAACTGTAATTTCAGGAGATCTCCAGACCCCACCTGGAGGTTGGCAACCCTGGGCCCCTGCAGTGTGGGCCGTGTGGTCAGAGGCTTTGCTGGGCTCAGGTGAGCTGCCCAGGCTGCACAGACCTCTGTCGTCACCCGTGTTATGGCTGGACATGTGCAGTCTTCCACTCAGGCTTAACTGCTGCGGGGGTGAGTAGCCAACACAAGGAGGCAGGCCTGGACTTGTCTGGCAGGCGGCCTCGATGGAAGGTGGGGAGACACGCCTGGGCAGGCCACCTAGTTGGAGCTTGAAGCCCCAGAACAAAGGCAGGCAGGATTTTGGAACCCGCCTGCGGATTGGACCCTGAGGGTGGGCAGCCAATCTGGAGCCTGGAGACCATTTGGACTCACCAGTCACATGGGGGCTGGGAGTGGCTTAGGCGTACATAGTTAGGGCAGTTGCCCCAGGTCAAGCAGTCCTGTGGAGACGCAATCACCTGCTGCTTGCTGAAATCACTCGGCCTTCGCCTCTGCTGGGTTCAACCCCCTATTTAGCCACCTGAATGCAGGGGGCTCCTGGGATCACCTCGCGCCAGGCGGTTGGTGGCCCTGTGGGGCAGTGGGCCACCAGGGAAGCTCCCCGTGAGTCAGAGGACCAGCCCACCCCAGCCCCATGGCGTGGCCAACCTTTTTCCCCCGAAAGAAAAAATATTTGGCCTGAGGTGGAGAAATTTAACGGGTGAAGCTTTCCCCTTCAGTACATTTCAGCGAGACAGCTGTTAGGGAGGGCAGAAGACCGCCGGGACAGGGCAGGGGGGCACACGCAGTGGGGCTGGGAAGTGCTGCCAAGCAGCAGCCGACTCCAGGCGACCCCGTAGAGCTTTCCAGACAAGAGGCGAGGAGAGGTGATTTGCCAGGGCCTGCCTCTGCGTTAAAACCCTGGACTTCCCAGGCGGTCTCCCATGACCAGCGTTCCCCCTGAGCCGAGTGAGTGTGAGCGAGCTCACAGTTTTTTATCCTCCAGCTCACACATTTTTGTCTTAGCCCGGGAAGGAGGGCTCCAGAGCTTGTGAGCAAGGGTGGCAGAGCACTTCCGGCAAATGGGGGAGGGCACGCAGACAGGTGGCAGGGGAGGGGCCCAGAGGGTTGCCAGCCTCCAGGTGGGGCCTGGAGATCTCCTGGTATTACACTTGATCTCCAGATGACAGAGCACAGGTTCCCTGGAGAAAATGGCTGCTTTGAAGAAAAAGACTTGGCTTTTATATCCCGCTTTTCTCTACGCTAAGTAGTCTCAAAGCAGTTTACAAGCACCTTCCCTTCCTCTCTCCACAACCAGGGCCGCCAACAGGGGGACTGGGGGGTGCAAATGGGGGGGGCAGGTCAGCTGAAGGACCCGCGAAGCCAGCGTCATGCTCCGTCCAGCCAAACCACCTCTTTCTAAAATGCAGTCCTGGCTGCAGCCACTAGGGGTGCAGGGGAGCCAGACCTCAGTGAAAAGGCGCTCCACCCTTCCCCACCCCGCCCCTACTGGCAGCGAGCGGGGCAGGGGTCATGCAGGCGCAGTGGAGGGAAGGAAGCGCTTGCCGTGTTGGCCCAAAGGCGGCTGGGGGATGGAGCGCCTCCTCCTCCTCCTCTCCCTCTCTGCTCCTTTAATCTAATCTAAATGCAATTTAATTTTAATTTAATTAGTGTGCCCCAGCGCCCCCTCTGAAAAAATTCCTGGCTATGGGGCTGGCTAGACTTGCCTTTCTCCAAGACTGATGGAGAATGGCCTAATGGGGCAAGCGAAACAAACCCATCAACTGATGCAGCAGACAGTGGAAAGTGCCGTCAAGTCACAGCCGACTTATGCCGACCCTGTAGGACTTCCAAGGCAAGAGATGCTCGGGGGTGGCTGGCCACTGCCTGCCTCCGTGCCATGACCCTGGTATTCCTTGGAGGCTTCCCATCCAAATACTGACCAGGGCTGACCTTGTTTAGCTGCCCAGATCTGATGAGATTGGACTAGCCTGGATGGACGGGTTACTTTTCAGCCACGTGAGGGACCTCTGAGTGTAGCCAGCTGGGCTTCCAAGCAGGCAGGTCTTCAAACTTCTCGGGTGTGCCCAGAAAGTGGCAGCAGGAATCGCCCAATCTGTGACCAAGGGTTCAGGTTTTCCCTTTAAATTGGAGAATTCCAGAGCACCCTAAATCGGCTGCAGAAGGTCCCTTGCTTTAAGATGCTGGCAACAGCTCAGACTTCCCCAGAACGAAGTCAGTGCAGGGGAAGAAACTCGCATTCTTCTTCTTCTTTTAAAATCAAGCCCTCATTACTCAAATTGGTGTGGCAAAATAAAACAGGAGGGAATTTGGAGGGGAAAATGAAAAAAATGCAAGTGGAATTTGGTTACCTGTTACCAATTATAGAGAAGAAAATGTCGACAGTTATCACAGGCTACACGTCAATCATTCTGCTATGCCAAGGAATTCCGGGAACGTCCCCCACCGCAGTTTGCTCAACCACTCCCCCTCCATTTTTGACACTGCTGGAATGACCCTCGCCCACGAAGGAGTCCCGTCCCCCCCAGTAGCGGATGAATGATAGATTCTTTTAAAATATTAGGACGCCTCCCTTCTTCTAAAGGCACAGGGTCAAAGGGCACTGGATGTTTGTTTCTTTTTTTAAAAAAAGCATCCCCCACCTTTCCAAAAATAGTTCAAAGCAGATAAAAATAGAGTAACATGTAAAATGTGCTACCCGGGATGACCCAGGCTAGCCAGATCTCATCAGACCTTGGAAACTAAGCCGGGTTGGCTCAGAGTCGGATCTTGGATGGGAGACCACCGGGGTTGTTACACAGAGGCAAGCAATAGTGAACCACCTCTGTTCATCTCTTGCCTTGAAAACTCTGTGGGGTTGCTATGAATCGGCTGCAACTGCAGTCACTATAAATCGGCTTTCCACCACCAGTATTGTAAAAATATCATAAGAACATAAGAGAAGCCAATGTTGGATCAGGCCAATGGCCCATCCAGTCCAACACTCTCTGTCACACAGTGGCCAAAAATACCAGGTGCCATCAGGAGGTCCAGCAGTGGGGCCAGGACACCAGAAGCCCTCCCACTGCTGCCCCCTCCAGCACTAAGAATACAGAGCATCACTTGCCCCAGACTGGGAGTTCCCATCTATACCCTGTGGCTAATAGCCACTGATGGACCCCTGCTCCATATGTTTCTCTTGAAGCCATCCATGTTTGTAGCCTCCACCACCTCCCATGACAGTGAATTCCATGTGCTAATCACTCTCTGGGTGAAGAAGGGTTTCCTTTTATCTGTTCTATCAATAGCAAACAAAACATAAACACCATAAAATAGACCTTCTAAATATTTCAGTAGCAGTAAAAAAAATTTAATCCCATCAGCAGGTTAAAACTGTAGAAGACTGGAAATAATTCAACCGAAGGCAACAGAGAGGTGAGGCTGCCCCACCCAAATACCGGGAACCAGCCAGGACTTGGAATAGCTTCCTCTTCTGTTTTTCACATCCGACACGCCTCTGCCCATCACAGGGACAGAAGACAGAGAGCCGGGGGAGGAAGCGGGACGGCTCCGAGTTCAGCCATGCCACCTAGAGCTGAAATGGGTGGCCCAGGCGAGCCCGATCTTCTCTGCAGGGTTGGCCCTGGTTAGTGCTTGAATGGGAGACCGCCAAGGAAGCCCAGTGAGGCAACGGCAAACCCATCTCTGAATGTCTCTGGCCTTGAAAAGCTCAGGAGGGGGTCGCCATTTGCTGGCTGTGACCTGCGGGCACTTTTCCCTACCACCAAGGAGAGCTGGAAAGCACCCTGGGGAGTCACCTGGAAGAAACCTCCTCTCCCCCAGCACCTGGCATCCAGGTCATTATCAGGGACCTGCTGGAATGAATCAGGGTGTCATTAGCTACTAGCAGAACCCGCATCTATTAACACGTCCGTTACCTAAACGCAGGATCTGTGCCCATAATTGGGTGAGCCTCTTTTTCATTTCCTATCCTGGATGGCTTATATGAAAATCCAGTTTGCAGGGTCTGCACTGAGGGTCAGAACTTCCCACTTGGCACCACACACACCCCAAGTCAATTCAGCATGCCCCCCCCCATGTGACTTCTTTGAACAACAACAACAAATTTTCAAGATGTCTAGAATGAAGAACTTATATATCTTGCATAGAAGCCTTGGTCCTTTCCACAGTAGACCTTAAATCCAGGTCCAGCCCTCTCCCCAAACTTACATTCTACACTACCTGCAAGTTCACCCCTGTAATTATCTTGGGGTATTTTTTGTTTCCACATTACATTGAGGTCACACCACCCTTTTGTCCCACCCGTGTCCTGGGATAAATGGATCCTGTTACAACCAGGGATAAACGCAAAGTACTGTGTTGCGAGTTGGAACTCTGATAAAACCAGGGATGAGATCCAAGTGCAGAAAGGACCTTTGACTCTCGAAAGTCTGTACTCTGAAACTCTTCTTGGTCTCTAAGGTGACACTGCACTCATCTTCACTGACCTTGTGTGAAAGCTGTCTTGACATAAGTGGCTCGTCTCCTTTCCAATGCTCCCTCTAAGCTGTGGAGTCTTGTGAGCAAAAATTCTACTTGGTGAGCTACTGGCAGTAAAGTTGTGAGCGAGAGATTTGGCTACTGCTTAAATTGCTTTGCTCTGGAGCCACCCTTCCTGAGCTAAGACAAACAATGTGTGAGCCGGAGGCTAAAAAACTGTGAGCTAGCTCACATGAACTCAGCTTAGAGGGAACATGGTCCCGTTCGATACAGCCCAAAGTGCCAATAAGACACAGCTGACAGAGCTCACTCAGCTTAGAGGAAACACTGCTCCTTTCTCCATGGTCGGGGACAGAAGATGGCGCTTGGGGAGAGGATTCCACCATGTTACCCTCTGCTATACAGCGTCCCCCAGGGGACAATCCTCTCCCCGAGGTTATTTAAAAACTATATGCCCCCCCTTGCCTAGTTAATCCAGGGGCTGGACTGTGTTGTCACCGGTATGCTGATGACACCCGGCTGTATCTGCTGATGGACAGCTAACTGAATGGCCAGCTCCCTTGCAGGAGGTGAGGGAGAGGGGCGGCTGCCCGCCACACACCTTCCCTGAACTCCAAGTGGCGATTTCACTGCTTCGAGTTCAGGCGTGGGCAGCCCCAGTTTGAAAACAAACACTTGCAGGGTTCCCTTTAAATGGAGTTTTTCCAGCAGGGGCTGCCTGTGCCTGAACTGCAAGTGGCGAAATCGCCACTTGGAGTCCTGGGAAGGCGCGTTACCACCCCTCTCCCTCCCGTTTAAAGGGCCCTCCAGCTGGTCGGCGATCAGGCTACACATTTTTATGCCAAACATAAACTGAAGTAATATTGAATTGGAAGCATGTCATGGAAACAGTGACAGACTTCATGTTCCTGGGATCCAAGATCACTGCAGACGGTGACTGCAGCCATGGAATTAAAAGATCCCCGCTCCTTGGGAGGAAAGCGATGGCAAACCTAGACAGCATGATAAAAAGGAAAGACATCATCCTGCCAGCAAAAGTCAAACTGATGGTATTTCTAGTAGTAATATAGAGTTGGCCTCAGGGCTGGCTCGCTCACTAGGCGAACTAGGCATTCGCCTTGAGCGTGCCGGCCATTAGGGGTGCCAAAAGCCCCCCACCCTGTCAAAAAAACCCCGCCCCTTCCCTGGCTTGCCAGCGTGCCCCGCAGCTGCAGGGTGCGCAGGCAAGCCGGCACTCAGTGGAAGTGATGGGGGTTTAAACCCCTGCCTTTCCCTGGCTTGCTGGCGTGCCCCGCAGCTGTGAGGCGCACAGGCAAGCTGGCGCTTAGCAGAAGAGACCAGCTTGTGGCGCCCTCCTCCCGTCTCCAGGCCCCACCGGGAGGCTGGCATCACTGGGGGGTGGGCACCACAAGCTGACCTCGCCTAGGGCGCCCAGACACCTCGGGCCAGCCCTGGACTTGGCCTTAAGGAAGAATAGATGCTTTTGAATTATGGTGCTGGAGAAGACTCTTGAGAGTCCCATGGACTGCAAGGAGATCAGATCAGTCAATCCTAAAAGAAATCAACCCTGACTGTTCCCTGGAAGGCCAGATCCTGAAGCTGAAGCTCAAATACTTTGGCCACCACATGAGAAGGGAGCCCTCACTGGAGAAGACCCTGAGGCTGGGAAAGAGAGAAGGTCAAAGAAGAAGGGGACGGCAAAGGATGAGATGGTTAGACAGTGTTATTGATGCAACGGACATGAGATTGAGCGCACTCCGGGAGACAGCAGAGGACAGGAGGGCCTGGCATGATGTGGTCCGTGGGGTTGCAAGGAGTCGATCTTGACTGTACCACTGAACAATAACAGCAATATTGAACTGAACACTAGGGGGAGCAAAAGAGGTGTGGAACAGAAACACCCCACCCCACCCCACCCCGAAACAGGAACTTACACTTGAGGAAAGTGAGAAAGTGGGAAAGCCCCTAGATGTGGTTAAACTTTCTTTGGTAGACCAGATGCATCACAAGTGGTCCGGGTCCATCCTTAGCTTGGACACAGACACAGATGTCCATATGCCTCTGGGCTCAGCAAGGACTTCCTGTGGCTGGATCCTGGCACATTTCAGTCACAGAGAATTCACAGAGGTAAGGGAGAATCCTTCAGGAAATCTGCAGCGCCTTCCGAGGAATCTGCTGAATACGGAAATAGCTCCCACTAGAAATGTAGAGAAGACTCGGGGATAAAACATCTATCAGACCGGCATGCTACATTATGAAACCATTCGTGGAGCATTTCAATTGGTTACACTGTGGAAGGGAGGCGCTGGAATGGCATTTTTCTCATCAGAAAAAGCAGGAAGGAAGGTAGGAAGGCAGGCAGGCAGGCTGGCTGGCTTTCCCCCACTGCTCTACTGTTTTATGCAATTTCTGGAAGAAGAAGAAGGTCCTTTCCGCATTTGCCTGCCACTCTGGATTTTCTCAGTGTTCGAGTTGAGGCAGTTTAAGTCCACAGCAAAACAACATCCAAATAACCCTGGGGCAACAGCAGGCTGAAATTGGGCTGACCACTGAAGGGAGGTAATGCAATGCAGAATGGGGGGAAAACCCAGAATAAAAAGAAGGCTGAACTCGATTTTAGTACCGAATGGGGGAAAAACCCTGTGCAGGACGGAGACAGGGCCTAGAGGCCTAAACTGTAGGAGGGGTCTGTCTGGCAGTAGAAAGCAGACAGCCTACAACCCCTATAATGCTTGGGGACGGGTTTTAGCCAATGGGAGTGCAGAGATTCTGTGTAGGCCTCTGGAGATCTGTACCTGACCAGGGCCGGCCCCAGGTGTCTGGGCGCCCTAGGCAGGAGAACCTGGGGCGCCCACCCCACCGGAGATGCCAACCTCCCGGTGGGGCCTGGAGAACCGGGGAAGGGGCGGCGCGGCTCTCCCGGCCCCCTCGCAGCCGCGGGGCACCGGGGAGAGCCGGGGAACGGGCGGGCGGCTCTCCCGGCCCCCTCGCAGCCGCGGGGCACCGGGGAGAGCCGGGGAATGGGCGGGCGGCTCTCCCGGCCCCCTCGCAGCCGCGGGGCACCGGGGAGAGCCGGGGAATGGGCGGGCGGCTCTCCCGGCCCCCTCGCCGCCGCGGGGCGCCGGGGAGAGCCGGGGAACGAGCGGGCGGCTCTCCTGGCCCCCTCGCAGCCGCGGGGCGCCGGGGAGAGCCAGGGAACGAGCGGGCGGCTCTCCCGGGCCCCTCGCAACTGCGGGCCGCCGGGGAGAGCCGGGGAACGGGCGGGCAGCTCTCCCGGGCCCCTCGCAGCCGCGGGGCGCCGGGGAGAGCCGGGGAACGGGCGGGCGGCTCTCCCGGGCCCCTCGCAGCCGCGGGGCGCCGGGGAGAGCCGGGGAATGGGCGGGCGGCTCTCCCGGCCCCCTTGCAGCTGCGGGGCGCCGGGGAACGGGTGGCGCGGTTCTCCCGGGCCCCTCGCAGCTGCGAGGGGCCCGGGAAGAGCCGGGGAAGGGGCGGCCTTGGAACGCCCGCCCCTTCCCTCCCAGCGGACGAGCGTTCAGACTGGCGGCGGCCAGCGAGCGGGGTCTGTCCCCGCTGGCCGGCCGCCGCCATGCCGCCCCACCTCTCCACCCCCCAAGGGCTTCTGAAGCGCCCGGAAGGGCGCTCAGACTGGCGGGGTGGCGGCAGCGGGGAGAGTCCCCGCTGGCCAGCCGCCGCCATACCGCCCCATCTCTCCACCCCCCCCAAGGGCTTGGGGGGGAGCCGCGGGTGGAGCGCCGGCCGCCCCTTCCCTCCCAGTCCCAGCGCCGGCTGGAGACAGGGGGTGGAGCGCCGGCTTCACCGGGGTGGGGCCGGGGGCGCTTTGGCGCCCCTGTTGGCCCCAGCGCCCTAGGCGAGCGCCTAGCTCGCCTAGTGGGCGAGCCGGCAGTGTACCTGACTGGGAGAAAAGCCTGAGGCCTAGGGCCCAGGAGAGGCCTGTGTGGTAGTAGAAAGCAAGCTGCCTACAATTCCCACAATGCCTAGAGCCAGCTGCAACCAATGGGGATACTAGAAGTCTCTGGGTGATGTGTTCTTATACTTGGCTTCAGTTTAACTGATGTTCTTTTTCTCTGCGGTCTGTGAGGAGACTGGTCTGGGACAAAGTTCCCTCACTTGGGAGAATAAATTAAGCCTAGTCTAAAGAGGGCTGTGAGGAAATGGTTCTTTGGCTCTTCTGCGGTTTTCTGTCTCACAGAGCCACTGAAGGGGAAAGGCTGGTCTGAGAGGAAAGGATCCCTCACTGGACTCCGTGTGAGTGTTAGGCAGGAGGCCTGGTAAGAAGATAGGCCTTAAGTAGTACCAGTTAAGGAGTAATAGGTAGCTGTGTTAGCTTTGTGTTCTTTTTGCCTTTCAATACTGTTATACCTTTTTAAAGCACCTTGCCTTATTTGCCTTACCCCAGTATTGTTTTTAATAAACCACTGTTAAGTACTCTGCCTGGTAATCACGCCTGTGTTTTCTCAGCTGTAAAAGGGGCATTTTTGGATAGGCTTGAGAGGGTACCCTGGGCCTTCTCAAGGGACCGTAAGTCCAGGGTGGTGGCAGTGGCAGATGGGGTCATGACACCCTGGATTAAAAAGAAGGTTGAATTCGATTTTTAGTGCAGAGGACACCACAGTGAGCATGGATTAAAAGGAGAGTGCAGAAAGGGCCAAAATCCCAAAGAAACACCTTAAAATATACAGAAGCTGAGCGGCTGTGGTAAATACAAAAGGAATACCAAAAAAGATAATATATATCTTTAGCTATCGGGCATTCAAATGTACAAATATAGCCACCATGGCAATAAATCAGACTTGACAAACAGAATAAAAAATGAATTTCCCATCCTACAGGTTAACTTGGAGTAAAATAGTATAGAAATCATTCCCCCCCATCCTATAGGTTAATTCAGAGTAAAATAGTATAGAAACTTTTTTCTCTCTTCATCATATTGTTGATAATATGTTTTTACTGGTATTTCATGGCCATTAGTGCATACATAACCACAGTATAAGTATCAGTAATGTCTTTCTAGGAATTCTGTGTGGCTCAGTGGCAGAGCATCTTCTTGGCATGCAGAAAGGCCCAGGTTCAGTCCCCAACATCTCCAGCTAAAAGGATCAGGTGGTAGGAGATGTGAAAGACCTTGGCCTGGACCCTGAAGAGCTGCTGCCAGTCTGAATAGGATCTTGATGGACCAATGGTCTTATCCAGTATAAGGCAGCTTCATATATTCATGAGATTTCATGTTATTGGAGAGGGGCTTTGGCTCAGTGGAAGAGAACCCACTTGATGTGTAGGCTCAGTCTCCCAGGTTTAATCTCCAGCATCTCCAGCTAAAAAGTATTAGTTTGGAGGTGATGTGAAAGACCTCCTCCTGAAACCCTGGAGAGCTGCTGCCAGTCTGAGGAGACAATGCTGACCTTAATGGACCAACCATCTGATTCAGTAGAAGGCAGCTTCATGTGTTCATCATGTGTTTAGTTCCTCCTGGGTATGACCACTTTAGGGGCCGCAGTGGCTCAGAGGTTAAGATGCTGAGCTGCAGACTGGGAGGTCAGTAGTTTGGCAGTTCAAGACCCTAGTGCTGCGTGACGGAGTGAGCTCCCATCTTTGGCCCCAGCTCCTGCCAACTTACCACTTCGAAAGCAAGAAACTGCAAGTACAGAAATAGGTACCGCTTCGGTGGGAAGGTAACAGCGTTCTGTGTGCCTCAGTGTTTAGTCATGCTGGCCACATGACCATGGAACCATCTTCAGACAGTGCTGGCTCTTCGGCTTGGAAACGGACATGAGCACCACCCCCTAGAGTTGGATTAGACTAGTTTTCGAGCAAAGGAAACCTTTACCTATGACCACTTTATGTAACTCAGTAATCCCCAAAGACATGTTTCCTGGTGCCCCCTGGCTTCTTGATCTTGGGGATGAAATCCAAAGGCTTTCTGAACTTCAGGTTGCTCCCAACCAACTCACTGGCTAGCAAAAATGCTGAGCTTGCCCCGGGCAACAAGCATCTCTACCATCCATCATCAGCTTGACCACCGACACAGACTTCCGTATGCTCCTGGGCTCCTCAAGCTCTCCCTGTGATCACACAGGGAACAAACCCTCCCTGGTCTTTGGAAACAAACCACCAAACAGTGTCTCCAAAGCAAAGGACCTATTCCACACAGCAGCCATTTTACAACAGGCCTCGATTCCATGTCAGTCATTTTGTGGTGGCACCCAATAACCTTCCTTAGAATTTCAGTGAAACCCACAGTGCAATGTCTGGCACCCACAGCACAATCTCTCAGATCTAAGTTTAGCCTTTCGACTGATTGGGCAACTGAAGCAAACAATGAACCATGTCTTCCTCAGCCATATTCCCACCAACACAACCCACGGCAGACAGAACCCACGGCAGCCATAACAGCATCAAAGCACCATTTGCAAAGCACATGCTGCGATCTATCAAGGAATCCTCAGTCCATGCTTTCATGGAACACATTCTGCATGATACTGGCATTTGTTATTTCCACCACAAGTTACATCTTTCATTCTTTTCCTAACCCCCGTTTTGTTCTGTTTCCAGTCAATGATTTCAGGCTAATGATTTCAAAGCAGATTAGTTAAGGGTGAATTTCTGAATCCAGCTAACAGAGATCAGCTCCCCTGGAGAAAATGGCTGCTTTGAAGGGTGGACTCTATGGCATTGTACCCTGCCGAGGCCCCTCCCCTCCCCAAACCCCGCCCTCTCCTGGATCCACCCCCAAAGTCTCCAGGTTTTTCCCAACCCAGACCTGGCAACCCTGCCCATGCCTGTTCCTAAGAGGCACAGCAGCTGTGGAAACCTCTTGGGTTAGGCCCTCCGTCCCACAGCCCATTCTAGAGGAGGCGATCAGTCCCCCTACAGGAAACAGCAGCTTTAGCAGCTGGAATAGATGGCATTACGTCACCACAGAGCTCTGTCCTCTCTGGGCTCTACCCCAAGATCTCCAGCAATTTCCTAACCAGGAGTTGGCAACTTTACCTTGCAGCCTCTTGCTTATGGGCCACGTGCCTAGAGTGGCCGAGCATCTGACCTCCTTGACTTGCTGACCTTTTATTCAACTGGAACCCAAGAGACGATGTGGAAATTTGAATTTACAGTAAAGCATATGGTGGTGGTGGATTTTTTTAAGGCAGTGTTTCCGTTCTACTGGTTTAATTTGTAAAAACAGCATTGACACTTGCCTTTGGGATAACAGAGGAATTAAGGTGATAAAGCTAAAACCATTTCTGGAAACCACTGGATTGTTCTCTAATGATGATAGTCTGACTTTTCGAAACAAATAAGCTATAAATGATTGGCTCATCCAGAACAAAGGGCATCCAATCTGTCTCTTAATACAAAAAAGTTCTTTTTTAGCATGGGAAGCCACATAACTGGTAATCAGTGGCCATCACTTAGTTGTCATCACTTACCAAGCAGAGAAGAGAAAGCCACCAGGATCCAGAAAGTAACAAGGTAAGGTACATGCACATACAGCCAGTCAACAGTGACTATCTGGAAGCTTAAGCTGCTCTTATTCGTGACTTCCTTGAATGTCTCGGTTGCAGTTTTGGGACCAAGACCATCCTTTGCCGCAAGTCCTCCTGGACTGCAGGACAACAGGCTCAGCAAAACCAGCGAACACACAATGAATACCCTTTTCTCCATTATCAAACAGGAACACAAGATAGGACAGTCTCGATTTCGATGGTCTTGGATTCTTGTACTGTTCCCTAATTGAGACGCCTAGATAGGATTTCCGCTTTGGCTAAGAGCAGCGGCCGTTTCAGAGTCTTCCTTTCTTATATCGCTGCCTGTTCTCCCACACATGGAAAACTCCGTATCTCAGATTGTTTCACCTTAACGATCCTTGGTAGGTCCCACGCTAGACCCAAGGATCTTACCGTGTCCAGGAGGGTCCCTGGATTTCTGATTTCTGAATTTGAAAGAACGAGGGCTCATTAGGAAGTAAGTCAAGGGCGGATCCCAGGAAACTGCCTCTTGACAGGTTTATGACAGCCAATCTCCCATTTTTATTCAGTACTCCAGCTTTGTAAATAAGTATGAAAGGTTAATGAGATCCCTTTCTAATCATTCTTCCAAGGTCTTCTGAAGAAAGTTCCATTACGCTGGACTTTGCTCTCACTCGACCAAAGGGCATCCAAAACCGAGATAAAAAGGCATCAACTAATTCAGGTGAAAAGCAAACTCAAGAGGCGGCAGCCTTTAGCCTAGGATTCCCCAATGTGGTGTCTGTGGCCGCCATAGCTGCCCACCAACACCTTTCCTTGTGCCCACCAAGTGTTTTTAGCAAACGGGTGGCCCCAGGTGGGGCTTTTGCCCGGCAAGGCTTCTGATTGGCTGTACAGATATTTTCAAGTGATGCTGTGACTCTGATCTGGATAGCCCAGGCAAGCCTGATCTCGTCAGCTCTCGGAAGCTAAGCAGAGTCGACTGTGGTTAGTACTTGGGTGGTAGACTTCCTGGGAATACCAGAGGCGGGAGGACAGGGGCAGGCTTTCTTCAGCCACCTCTCTGAATATCCTCCGGGCCTTCAGTAGGGGTCAGTCACCAGCGGTTGTCCTGATTGAGGTTTATAAGATTATAAGATTATGCATGGGATAGAGCAGGTAAAGAAAGAAGTACTTTTCTCCCTTTCTCACAATACAAGAACTCGTGGGCACTCCATGAAATTGCTGAGCAGTCGGGTTAGATAAAAGGAAGTCCTTAGTCACCCAAAGAGTGATTAACACAGGGAATTCACTGCCACAGGAGGTGGTGGCGGCTACAAGCATGGATGGCTCCAAGAGGGAATTAGATAAACATATGGAGCAGAGGTCCATCGGTGGTTATTAGCCACAAGGTATAGATAGGGACTCTGGGGGCAAGTGATGCTCTGTATTCTTGGTGCTGGGGGGGGGGCAACAGTGGGAGGGCTTCTAGTGTCCTGGCCCGACTGCTGGACCTCCTGATGGCACCTGGTATTTTTGGCCACTGTGTGACAGAGTGCTGGACTGGATGGGCCATTGGCCTGATCCAACATTGGCTTCTCTTATGTTCTTATGTTCTTATGACTTCCAGGTGCATGCACAATCTCACACGTGCACACACACACATGCACATATGAAAAAGTACAAAAAAAAGAGAGAGATGCTGTGGTGGAAATGCTACCAAAGCACATTTTAAAAAAATCTGCAGAGCCAATAAGAAGCCTTGTTCTGAATGAGCCAATAAGGATCTCCACTGTGACTGAAGTTAAGCCTGCCCCGACTGTCACTGCCGGCGTGGCTTAGTACTGAACCAAGCAATCCCTACAGTGGTGCCAACGTGGCTGGGGTTCTTGTGGCTCGGCTAGCTCCAGACAGGGCAAAATCAACAACCGGCCTGTACATGTAGATTTTCTCTGGTGGCCCACACCTTGAGGTGGGGTCGCCAACATCCAGTTAGCACCTGGAGACCACTTTCTGTTACAGTTGAGCTCCAAACGACCAAGATCAGTTCCCCAGGAGAAAATAGCTGCTTTGGAGACTGGACTTGGTTGCATCAGAACCTGCTGAGGTCCCTCCCCAAATCCCGCTGTTATGTATTGAAGTGTGAATCCATCCTATGTATTCTGATGTTAAGCTTCAGTCTGAATGTGGCTCTTAATCTGTCGCATTACCATTGACTGGTTTCTGCAAAATCATTGTAAATATCCGATCACTGTGTGAAAATGTATCTAAGAGGGAACGGTCCTGATTGGCCTTTATCCCTGTGTTATGATTGGTCTTTAACTTGTTATGGGTGTGGCTTTGACAGCCCAGGATAGTTTAAAAAGGGAGCTGTGCTCCGCTCTTGTTGTGGTGTGTTCTGAGTTGGAGTTTGCTGTTAAATAAAGTTGAAATCACTTCTTGCTGAAATCCTGTTGTTGAGTGACATACTTAACAATTGGCGACGAGGATGGGATACTAGAGCGGGTAGGCAACCCCACTGAACTGACGCAGTAATGGCAGATGAGGACACACACCTGGCTGAGCTGGCTGAAGCTCCACGAGCAGTAGTGGTAGAACCACCAGTCGAGATGGCCATCAAACTGGCGTTCGAGGCATTCGATCCAGCGACGGAGAACATAAGAACATAAGAGAACATAAGAGAAGCCAATGTTGAATCAGGCCAATGGCCCATCTAGTCCAACACTCTGTCACACAGCGGCCAAAATATACCAGGTGCCATCAGGAGGTCCAGCAGTGGGGCCAGGACACTAGAAGCCCTCCCACTGCTGCCCCCTCCAGCACCAAGAATAGAGTGCATCACCTGCCCCAGACTGAGAGTTCCCATCTATACCCTGTGGCTAATAGCCACTGGTGGACTTCTGCCCCATATGTTTATCTAATTCCCTCTTGAAACTGTCCATGCTTGCAGCTGCCACGACCTCCTGTGGCAGTGAATTCCATATGTTAATCACTCTTTGGGTGAAGAAGTATTTCCTTTTATCTGTTCTAACCCGACTGCTCAGCAATTTCATAGAGTGCCCATGAGTTCTTGTATTGTGAGAAAGGGAGAAAAGTACTTCTTTCTCAACCTGCTCAATCCCATTCATAATCTTATAAACCTCGATCATGTCAGCTCTCAGCCGTCGTTTCTCCAAGCTAAAGAGCCCCAAGCATTTTAACCTTTCTTCATAGGGAAGGTGTTCCAACCCTTTTATCATTCTAGTTGCCCTTCTCTGCACTTTTTCCAATGCTATAATATCCTTTTTGAGATGTGGTGACCAGAACTGTACACAGTATTCCAAATGAGGTTGCACCAATGATTTATACAGGGGCATGATGATACTGGCTGATTTGTTATCAATTCCCTTCCTAATAATCTCCAGCATAGCGTTGGCCTTCTTTATTGCAGCTACACATTGTCTAGACATTTTCAGCGAGTTATCCACTAGGACTCCAAGATCTCTCTCTTGGTCCGTCTCTGCCAGTTCAGACCCCATCAACGTGTATTTATATTTAGGATTTTTGGCTCCAATGTGCATCACTTTGCACTTGGCCACATTGAACCCCATTTGCCACGTTGACGCCCACTCACCCATCCTCAACAGATCCCTTTGGAGTGCCTCACAATCCTCCCTGGTTTTCACCACCCTGAACAACTTTGTGTCATCTGCAAATTTAGCCACATCACTGCTTACTCCCAATTCCAAATCGTTAATAAACAAGTTAAAAAGCATCGGACCGAGCACTGATCCCTGTGGTACCCCACTGCTTACCACCCTCCACTGAGAAAGTTTCCCATTTATACTCACTCTCTGTTTCCTATTTATAAGCCAGTTTTTGATCCACAAGAGGACTTGTCCTTTTATCCCATGACTATTGAGCTTACTTAGGAGCTTTTGATGAGGAACTGTATCAAAAGCTTTCCGGAAGTCAAGGTAAATAATATCTATTGGGTCCCCCTTGTCCACATGTTTGTTCACTCCCTCAAAAAACACTAACAGGTTAGTGAGACAAGATCTTCCCTTACAGAACCCATGCTGAGTTTACCTCAATAGTTTTGTTCATCGATGTGCCTACTAATTCTTTCCTTAATAACAGTTTCCACCAACTTACCCGGTATCGATGTCAGACTGACTGGCCTGTAATTTCCCGGATCTCCCCTGGAGCCCTTTTTAAAGATGGGAGTGACATTAGCTACCTTCCAGTCCTCAGGAATGGAGGCAGATTTTAAAGAAAGATTACATATTTTTGTCAGGAGATCCACAAGTTCACATTTGAGTTCTTTCAGAACTCTCGGATGAATGCCATCCGGGCCTGGTGATTTATTAGTTTTTAAATTGTCCATCAGTCGGAGGACTTCCTCTCTTGTCACCGCAATCTGATTCAGGTCTTTCAAACCCCCTCCCGAAATCGGTGCTTCTGGAGTGGGCAAACACTTCTCCTCTTCCACGGTGAAGACAGAGGCAAAAAATGCATTCAGCTTCTCAGCCGTTTCCCTATCATCCTTCACTACTCCTTTTACCCCTTGGTCATCCAAGGGCCCCACTGCCTCCCTGGCTGGCTTCCTACTTCTAATGTATTTGAAGAAAGTTTTATTGTTGGCCTTTATGTTTTTTGCGATATGCTTCTCATATTCCCTTTTTGCTTGCCCGATCACAGACTTGCATTTTGTTTGCCATAGTCTGTGTTCCCTTTTATCAACCTCACTAAGACTAGCTTTCCACCGCTTAAAGGAATCCTTCTTACCTTTTACAGCTTCCATTACTTTATTTGTTAACCATGCAGGCTTTTTTCTATACCTATTTGTACCTTTCCTAACCTGCGGTATATATTTTTTCTGAGCTTCTAGGATTGTCTTTTTAAATAGTCTCCAAGCTTCCCCAATGGTTTTGACCTTCTCCACTCTTCCTGGGCTTCTTACAGAGCCCCTAGGCCAAGAGCCACAGGCAAAGAGTCTCGCCCTTTTGCTCTCGCCCTTCGGCTCGTGCCTCTTGCAAACTTCCTGCCTTAAATAGAATTGTCTCCCAGGAGAGGGTGTGGCCAGCAGCTACTCAAAATCACCCAAGGCACTTAATGACAGTCAAACAATGACCCTTTCCCACCCCAACTTCAGCAGCCAGGAGTCTGCTATTCAATTTCACCCAAGCACTTAATTACAGGCAAACAATGACCCTTTCACACCCTAACTCCAGCAGTCAGGAGTCTGTTACAACTCACCCACACACTCCCAAATACAGTCCCTTACACAGTACCTTCTCAGCTAAAGCACCTCAGCTGAAAGTAAATAAATAAAAATACCACTCACCCCTCTGGCAGCTCAAACACCTTGCTCCTTCTCAGATCTCAGCTGGGTCAGCTGTCACACAGGAGGACTGGGACTCTTACCTGGCACGGTTTGAGTTCCACCTCCAGGCGAACCAAATTACTGACGAAGCGAGGAAGAAGGCAATGCTCCTGAGTTCCTGCAGCAAGGCCGTTTTCGACGTCGCCTGGTCCCTGGTCGCTCCCACCGAGCTAAACGCAGCTACGTGGGCTGATATCACGGCCAAGCTCAAGGGCCATTTTTCGCCACAACTGTTGAAAATTGCATGCCAGCACGCTTTTTACAAGTGGTGCCAGGGGCCGTCGGAGTCGATAGCTGAGTTCGTCACCGCCCTGCGGAAGGCGGCCTGACCGTGTGGGTTCTCCAACCTGGAGGAGCCTCTTCTCAACCGCCTGGTGTGTGGCCTACAGGACGAGCACCTTCAGCAGCGTCTTTTTGCCCACACCGAGCTTACGTATTCAGTGGCCTATGCTGAGGCCGTCGCCGTGGAAGCTGCTGATAGGTCGACTTGAGAGGTTTGACAGCGTCAGGCCCTGGTCAGCAAAGAGCCTGCAGTTCACCAACAGTCCGCCAGTAAGTCCGACAGCGACGGTGTGTGCCGAACCCGGGAGACACGCCCAACGCGGACCAGACCGAGAACTACAGTAACGTGTCCCTGTGTTGGCTGCGGCGGTAAGCATGAGAGAGACCTCTTTTGGGCGAAAGAGCTGATCTGTCGCTCCTGTGGAAAGCGAGGTCATCTGGCCTGATTTTGTTGGGCGGCCAGGAACTTCTTTGTGATGTGCAGACCCCAAAGTTCGGCCCCAAGACGGCGACAAGGCGTCCAACTGTCATCAGATCGACACCTGCTGCTGCCCATCGACGGTCCTGGCAACCGGTGACAAGCCCAGCCAGAAGATCCACGTCACACTTTGTCTGGACGGCATGCCCTGCATGATGGAGGTGGACTCCAGATCATCCATCATGGTCATCTCTATGCAGACGTGGTAGCGCCTGTTCCCGAGACGAAGTCGCCGTCGGTTGTCACCAGTTTCGACCCGCCTGACCGACTTCCAAGGAAGGTGCATTCCGTTGGCAGGAAAGGCAACCTTCCAAGTTGAGTTCAAGGATCGGAAGGCTGAGCTGTCTCTCCTGGTTGCAGAGGGTGAGAGGGTCAGCCTGTTGGGCCTCAACTAGTTTGAGGCATTGGGTATCGCTATTACTGGTGTTAACCAAATATGTGAAAATAAAAGGGACTCATTGTATAGCAAGTTTCCTGATGTGTTTGGGGAGGGGCTTGGCACATACACCGGCCCCCCGGTGTCTTTTGATTTAGACCCTTCAGTACGTCCGATACAGCTGAAGTATAAGAAGGTACCACTTGCCTTAAAAGCAAAAATTGAATCTGAATTAGACAAACTGGTTAAACAGGGTATCCTTGAACCAGTGCCCTATGGTAAATGGGAAACTCCCATTGTAACGCCTGTCAAGGCCAACAGCTCAATTCGTATCTGTGCCAATTATAAATGTACTGTCAACAAAGCCCTGCAGCAACACTCCTACCTGTGATCAGTCACGTGTTGGCATCACTGGGAGGAGTCACCTCCTCGGACATTGCCGCTGCATTAGCAAGAGACCCTGTGCTTGCCCATGTTCGCAATTGGGCGTGGATGGGGTGGCCGGCGGGAAAAACGGAGCTTGAGTTCAAGCCTTTCATTTCCCGCCAAAACGAGCTGTCGGTTGCTAAGGGTTGTCTGCTTTGGGGGAGTCAGGTGGTGATTCCCTCTAAGCTGAGGGAGAGAGAGGCCTTACATGCTGGCCATCCGGTTATGGTTCATGTAAAGTACTGGGTTTCGGGCCTCATGACTCGGACGACGACATAAGAGAAGACGCGTTTATTCGTACTTCACACAAGACAAAGAACACACAGTAACGGCCGGAGGCCAACTATATACAGTTAGGGGGGACGGCCCTATATTCCTATTGGCGGGTTTGAATCGCCCGCCAATGCTGCCATTGGTTCACTACTGGCGAGCTCAGGAACCTAGTCCCTATTGTTCTCAGAGAGCGAAGCTTGGCTGTATTTCGCCAGCTCTGCCTTCTGATCCCAGGACACAACACCCCTCCCCCATAGTTCGTCTCCTATCAGGTGACGTAGTCTTTTAAGTATGTTGGTGCCCTCCGTTCTCTTAGCGATCGTCGGGGGCCGGTACCGGACTGGCGGGGCCCCTATCGGGTGGTCCGCCAGCACAAGGAGCTTGGATCTCTGGTAGTAGCTGAGGCGGTGACGGTGGCGGCTGTAACGGCGGCGGCAGCGGCGGCGGTTCAGCTGTCACCGGGGCCCCTCCGGATTCCGTGGACTTTCCGGCGCTGGCTCCGCTGTCGGTGCTTGCAGTCGATCGGATGCTGGGGCGGTCGCGGCATTTCCCGGTAACTGGATCCCTGTGTCGGGGTCTTGCCGCCTCCGGAGCTGGTCGACGTGTTTACGGAGGACCCGGTCCCCATCTGTTAGGACTTCGTAGGACACTGGCCCGGTGGGTTTTAGGATGCGCCCGGCCACCCACTGAGGCCCCGCCCCGTAGTTCCGGAAGTAGACAGGTTCCCCCGGGAGGAAGCTTCGGGGAGCCTCCCGGTTCTCGACCAGCTTTCTCTCTGGGGCTCGGTCCGGGTGGAGCCTGTCTAATAAAGTGGTAGGGCGGCGGCCCATTAATAGTTCTGCGGGGCAATGCCCGGAGATGGGGTTTGGGGTGGTGCGGTAAGTTAGAAGAAAGCGGGCCAGCCGGAACTCCCAGTCCCCCTCCGTTATGCGGCTCAGGGCTTCTTTGGCGGTGCGTACCATTCTCTCCGCCTGTCCATTTGTTGCCGGGTGGAAGGGCGCTGATCGTATGTGCCTGATTAGGTTCCTTTCGAGGAACGCTTGAAACTCAGCAGATGTGAACGCTGCCCCGTTGTCTGACACGATTGTGTCTGGTAACCCGTGCGTCGCGAATATTTTCCGCAGGGCCCTTATTGCCGCTTTGGCAGAGGTGGTAGACACTGGGCTTATTTCCACCCATTTCGAGTAGGAGTCTACCGTCACCATGAACTGGAGCCCCTGAAATGGCCCCGCAAAATCTATGTGTAGGCGTGACCACGGCTTGTGGGTAGACTCCCAGCTTTGGGTTGGCGCTCTCGGGGGATTGGGGCGGACTTCCTGACACCGTGTGCACCCTCGGACCCAGGTTTCAATTTCGGCGTCCATCCCGGGCCACCACACGTAGCTCCTTGCCAGAGCCTTCTTGCGTACAATGCCGG
This sequence comes from Gekko gecko, assembly GCA_029375565.1. NCBI lineage: Eukaryota > Metazoa > Chordata > Lepidosauria > Squamata > Gekkonidae > Gekko > Gekko gecko. Next base: position 11,287,952 of record JAPDNY010000011.1, read on the forward strand.
GGTGGGCCTCATGTAGCGTTTCTAGAACCCCTTGTCTCATGGGCCCCGGGATGACCACCCTGTCCCCCCATAACAAGCACCCTTTTAAGGCAGATAACTCTTCCCGCCTGGCTTTGTATGCCGTGAACTCCGGCCCTGTCTGTTCCGCTGGCCATCCCCTCACCACCCAGTTTAGGACCCGGGAGAGAATGGGATCTCGGGACGTGCGGGCGGCCACGTCTGCAGCCTGAAGGGGGGTTTGGCAGCTCCTCCATTAACAAGACTGCGGGAGCCGGGGCCGGATCTTCCCCTGTATGCGGCAGCGGCAGGCGGCTCAAGGCGTCGGCATGACCCAGCGCCTTGCCCGGCCGATGCTCCAACTGGTACTGGTAGCCCGCTAAAAACAAGGACCAGCGCAACACCCGGGGCGACAATACCTGCGGCGTTTGTTTGTCCGCCGCGAACAGTCCCAGGAGCGGCTTATGATCGGTTACGAGCGTGAAGGGCCACCCGTACACAAAGTTGTGAAACTTTTTAACCCCCGCCACCAGTGCCAAGCCCTCCCGGTCGATTTGTGCATAGTTCCGCTCCGCGAGGGACAGCGTGCGGGAGTAATAAGCCACCGGGACTTCCCTTCCATCCGGTAGCTTGTGTGCCAAGACTGCCCCGACCCCATACGGTGATGTGTCGCACGCAAGGATTACCGGGAGCTTTTCATCAAAGTGGGCGAGCACCACGTTAGAAATCAAGAGTACTTTAACCCCCGAAACGCCGCCGCCTCCCTCGCTCCCCAGGCCCAAGGTGTCGCCTTATCCAGCAGTCTGTGCAGAGGTTCGGCCACGGCGGCCTTGTGGGGGAGAAAGGCGTGGTAAAAGTTCAGGAGGCCTAAGAACGCCTGGAGCTCGGCCTTGGACTTCGGGGCGGGGGCCTCCACGATGGCCTTCACCTTGTCCCTCGCCGGATGCAGGCCTGTTGCGTCTACCCGGTATCCCAAGAACTCCACTTCCGGCACCCCGAGGAGGCACTTTTCCCGCTTCACTTTCAGCCCCGCGGCTTGGAAGCGTTCCAGTACAGTTCGGAGGTGGGCGGCGAAGCTTTCCGGGGTGGTCGCAGCGATGAGGACGTCGTCGAAGAACGGCGTCACCCCAGGGATCCCTTTCAACAAATCGTCCATTAGATTTTGAAATATCCCTGGGGCCACACTGACCCCGAACTGCAGCCGCTTCACCCGGAAGGCCCCCGGTGGGTCACTATGGTTTGCGCCTCGGCCGTGGCCTCATCTACCGGGAGTTGCTGGTACGCCTGCGCGAGATCCAGCTTTCCAAATATGCGCGCCCCCGCCAGTGTGGCTAAGACATGGCTGACCACGGGTACGGGGTATGCGTGCGCCTGAAGTGCCTGGTTAATGGTGCACTTATAATCCGCGCAGATGTGGATTTCCCCGTTTGGCTTGACGGGTGTCACAATCGGGGTCTCCCATCGAGCGTTCGGGACGGGCTCTAGGACTCCCTGGGCCACTAATCGGTCCAGTTCGGCCTCTATTTTCGGGCGGAGGGCCAGGGGCACGGTGCGGAAGCGCCGTCGAACGCGCGTCACGGTGGGGTCTAAGTGAAGCGACACCGGGGGCCCTGTATAACACCCCAGTTTCCCGTCAAAAACCTCAGGGAATTCCTTGCACACCGCCCCCCAGTCCCGCACCCCGCACTTATTCACTCCCCCAATCGTTATGCCTAGGGCTTCGAACCACGCCCGCCCCAGGAGACTCACGAGATTTCCCTCTACCACCACCAAGTCCAAGTTCCCCTCAAAGTCTCTGTACTGCACTCGGAAAGTGCCGACTCCCCGGATGGGGACAGGGTTCTTTTGAAAATCCACCAAGCTTAGTGGCGATGGACGTAGAGGGGTCCCCTAATGGGCAAAGTTTTTTTAAAGTGTCTAGGGAAATGATGGACGCCGCCGATCCCGAGTCCACTTCCATGCAACAGGGGGACCCCTCGATCCGCACGGTTACTTGGATCTTCGGGGCAGAGGAGAGGTTGGGGTTGGGGAGGCGAAGTACCTGCAGCGGCTGGTCGGTGAGATGGTACAACTCGGCGACCTCTTCCGTCGTCTCGTAGGCGGTAGACGATGCGCGGTGCGGTGGAGCCGACGATCTCGAATTCCTGTGGCCCTTGGACCGGCAGACCCGTGCGAGGTGTCCCTGCTTTCCGCACCCGTGACAAACAGCATCCCGGAACTTGCAGGATTTCCTTCCGTGGCCTTCCCCGCAGCTGGCACAGACGATCCGGTTGCCGGAAGGCTTGGCTGGCTCTCTGTTGGCCTGCTGGAACGGCGCCGGCCGGCGTTGTTGAGGTCTGAGGGCGAAGACCTCTTCCGTATCCACATTCCCGGGGCTTGGACTCCTTCCGACCACATGGGCGGCCGCGGCCGGGCGTTCCCCTTCTGCGGCCTCGTGGGCTGTTGCGGCGTCTAGGGCCTCGTCTAAGGAGAGCCTCCGGTGTCCAACCAACTTGCGCCGCAGCTTGGAGTCCGCCAGGCCCCACACGAACTGCGTCAGCAGGTTGTCCTCCACCTTCGGGAATCCGCAGTCCACCGCAAGCGCCCTTAGCGCGGCCAGGAAGGTGGCAATGGATTCCCCTTGGGCCTGGACTCGCCTCTGGAAATCCATCCTCTTGGCCAGGAAGGTCGGCCAGGGGCTGAAGTAAGCGTTGAGGACATCCAGGATCTCCCCAAACGAGCTCTCCAAGGCCGTGCGGGGCACCAAGAGGCTCTTGGCGAGGCGGACGGTTTGGGTGCCGCAGGCGTTCAGCAGGATCGCTCGTTTCTGGTCGGGGTGGCGGATTTCGTTGAGCTCCAAATAGCTGATGAGCTGGTCAACCCATGCATCCCAGGTTTCTGGCTGCGACGGATCGAAGTGCTCCAGTGTTACATGAGAAGTGGCCATGGTTCTGTCTGGGAAGACGTGCGCCGGGGCGAGCGGTGCGGTGCTGCTCTCGGGGTCAGCGATGCGATGCTCGGCGACCGGTGCGGTGCTGCTCTCGGGGTCAGCGATGCGGCGCTCGGCGGTGTCCTTTTCGTCGCTCATGGAGTCACGGAAGGCGTTGCAATCCCACCTTCGTCGCCACTGCAAAGTACTGGGTTTCGGGCCTCATGACTCGGACGACGACATAAGAGAAGACGCGTTTATTCGTACTTCACACAAGACAAAGAACACACAGTAACGGCCGGAGGCCAACTATATACAGTTAGGGGGACGGCCCTATATTCCTATTGGCGGGTTTGAATCGCCCGCCAATGCTGCCATTGGTTCACTACTGGCGAGCTCAGGAACCTAGTCCCTATTGTTCTCAGAGAGCGAAGCTTGGCTGTATTTCGCCAGCTCTGCCTTCTGATCCCAGGACACAACAGTTCATATGAAGGCCCTCTCCCGTGGGTATGTTTGGTGGCCCAAGCTGGATGAGGACATCGAGGTGTGGGTTAAGAACTGTATGTCTTGCTAGCAATCGCGCCCAGAACCACCTCAGACTCCCATTCAGCCGTGGGAGAAGTCTAAGAGGCCGTGGTCCTGCCTCCATATCGATTTTGTGGGTCCCTATCAGGGGCAAATGTTTTTGATTTGTGTTGACGCATATTCCAAATGGTTGGAAATTGTACAGATGCGGTCAGCGGGGTCGGGGGCAGTAATCAACGCCCTCCGAAAACTGTTTGCAACGCACGGGCTGCCGGACTGTTTGGTCTCGGACAACGGGCCACAGTTCATGTCAGCCGAGTTTGAGGGCTTTCTGAGAGACAACCTCATTCGCCATGTGACTTCGGCCCCGTTCCATCCGGCCTCCAATGGCCAAGCGGAGCAGAAGTTTCAGACGGCAAAGGAGTCACTTGGGCGCCTTACTTGCGGGGACTGGGGGCAAAAGATCGCCTCATTCCTCTTGAGGCAGCACATCACTCCCTGCTCTGTCATAGGGAGGAGCCCGGCAGAGTTGCTAATGGGTCGAAAGCTGGCTTCACTTCTCGACCGCCTGCACCCCGACTTACACCAGTTGAAGCAGCGGTCAGAGACCCCAGCCCAGGGGAGAGTCTTTGTTGTGGGGGACAAAGTGTTTGCCCGCAACTATGCGGAAGGTCATCGGTGGCTACTGGCCGTAGTCACCAAGGTTGCAGAGTCCAGGCTGTACGTGGTCCAGCTTCCCAACGGTCGGGAGATACGCTGCCACATAGACCAGCTCAGAGAGCACTGGGCAGACTCAAGCGCCGTGTTGGTGCCTGACTCTGAGCTGGTCCCCGTCGAGCAGGAGGGGCCTCCGGACGAGGAGATGAGTGCTGCAGAACGGGAATCGGAGTCTGGGCAGACCCCAACTCTAGAACCTGAGTCCCCTGTCCTGGTTCCCCCTGTCTCTCCTGCAAGAGAGGTAGACAGGGTCCCCGAAGAGTGTTCCGCTCCAACACCTATGGAGCAGAGACCACTGCGCCGGTCGGACAGAAGCTGCTGTGCCCCCCCCAAAAAAAGACTATGTATGGAAGGGTAATGCTCCATCTTAGGGGGGAGGAGTTGTTATGTACTGAAGTGTGAATGCATCCTATGTATTCTGATGTTAAGCTTCAGTCTGAATGTGGCTCTTAATCTGTCGCATTACCATTGGCTGGTTTCTACGAAACCATTGTAAATATCCAATCACTGATGTATCTAAGAGGAAACGGTCCTGATTGGCCTTTATCCCTGTGTTATGATTGGTCTTTAACTTGTTGTGGGTGTGGCTTTAACAGCCTGGGATAGTTTAAAAAGGGAGCTGTGCTCCGCTCTTGTTGTGGTGTGTTCTGAGTTGGTGAAAATGTATCTAAGAGGAAACGGTCCTGATTGGCCTTTATCCCTGTGTTATGATTGGTCTTTAACTTGTTGTGGGTGTGGCTTTAACAGCCCGGGATAGTTTAAAAAGGGAGCTGTGCTCCGCTCTTGTTGTGGTGTGTTCTGAGTTGGAGTTTGCTGTTAAATAAAGTTGAAATCACTTCTTGCTGAAATCCTGTTGTTGAGTGACATACTTAACACCCACCCTCCCCAGGCTCCATCCCCAAAATCTCCAGATATTTCCCAACCCAGAGTTGGTAACCCTAAGTTGAGGAATGGACAGCCTGAGGAAGTCAGGAAGGCTCCCCTGCTTCTGTTCAGGAGGGCATTTTTATGAAGGCGACAGGACCATATTACAACGGAATGGGTCAGGAAAGCATTTTAATAAACATTCTGAGACAGGGTTGCACTAAAGTACATAGTATATACTATCTGTTTGCAGTATGTATAATCTTGCTCTTGCTGCATTGCTTTCTACGTATGCAGTACCATTCTCTGCATTACAGAGTTTGAGTCCAGTGGCCCCTTTAAGACCACCAAAATTTTATTCAAGGCATAAGCATTCGTGCGCACACACGCTTCTTCGGGTACAGAGATACAGATATACCATGGGCACGCACACGAAAGCTTATGCCTCGAATAAAACTTTGTTGGTCTCAAAGGTGCCCTGCTGGACTCAGACTTTGTTCTGCTGCTTCAGGCCAACACGGCTATCCGGCCGGATCCATTTTCTGCATTGCTTGACATATCGTGTCTAATATTTTATACTTCGTTTCAAATCTTTGTAATTCTGGTCCTACGGTGTTGGTTATTAGACGCCTCGACCTCTTGACCGTGTTGATTTACGCTGGGTAGTCCACTGTCAGTCACAGTGAGAGAAGCGGACTATGAATAAAATAAATAAAAATAAAGAAAATAAAGAAAAACAAAGAGGCCTGGAGAAAAATGCCCAGCTCAGTGGGATGTTATTTACCAGGTGACCTTTGTTACTTCCCTGCCCCGAAAAGCTTCAGTTGTCCATCTGAAAACAAATGAAGCTGCCGTATACAGAATCAGACCCTTGGTCCATCCAGGTCAATCTTGCCTTCTCAGACAGGCAGTGGCTATCCAGGGTCTCAGGCCAAGAGGTCCCTCCCATCACCAACTGCCTGGCCTTTTTTAAGATGGTGGTTAACCTGGGGACCTTCTGCATGCCAAGCAGGTGTTCTACCACTGAGCCACAGCCCCTCCCCTTTAACTGAGGCTTAATTTCTATGCATTAATCCTCTGTTAAAGTGACAAGACATATTTGTCACAGCCCATTGGCTCCAGGTGTCCAGGTTTAGGGCAGGCTCAGGCAGCGGGGACCACGGCAACAAGGCAGAGCACCAATCAGGATCGCGTAGCCAATAGTTCAGTCCAGAAGTCATGCATGGGGTAAGCCAAAGGGGAGTCCAAACAGCAAGCATGGTATGAGAAAGTCCAAGAGGGGTGGTCGAGCGGGTCCGAAGGTCAAAGCCAGGAGTTCAAGAGTCGCAGGAGGTAGCAGGATCTGGTGCTGTGGTTGCGGCATGTAAAGCGTTGTGATGAGTGGCTCCCACACCTGAGGTGTCTGGGGTTCCTTCCTTTAAGGGCGGCTCACAGCTGGGTCTTGTTGAGCTCATGAGTGAGCTGTCTGCTTAGCCAGGATTTTTTAGTCGGGGGGGGCATTTAAATGTCTGGGGGGGTCACTGGCTAATCAAATTAAAGTTATTTAAATTAAAGTTATTTAGACTTTATGAGGGACTTTTCTGGCTCTGTGCTGCCATCACAGCCGGCCCTTTGCACCAGACAGATGCGCAGGAATCCCTGGCTTCTTCCCTGCAACCACCGTCACTTGGGGGCCCTGGGCTGGATGGGAAGTTGTGGGGCCTTGCCAGTAAGTCAGGGGGCATAGCCCCACGATGCCCCACTGTAGCCACAGGCCTGAGTCGACGTTGTTTATCAGCACATGAAGCTGCCTTACACTCAGGCCATTGCTCTACCAAAGTCAGCATTGTCTCTTTTGAGTTCTGCGGCTCCCCAGGTCTTTCCCACCCCCTCCTCCCTGATCCTTTTTAGCTAGAAAAGCTGGGAGGATGAACCTGGGACCTTTTTCATGCAAGATGAGATGCCCCACCCACTGAGCCAGAGCCTCTCCCCTCAGGGGAGATCCAACACGTTTGCTCTGAGCCAGGAGAGTATCTGAAAATGTTCACACAGAGAATGCCACAATTAACGGGATGTTTATTTTGATAGCAGATACTGTACTTTGGAACCACTAACTCAGCACCTGTTTGGAGTGTGATGGATGGTTTAAAAATGACAGTAAATTGCACAAAAATCGATGTTTTGCGTATATCACTTAATAGAAAACGTAAGCATGTGATGAAAGGGATAGGGGTGCAGGAAAACAGAGCTGTGGATTGTCACTGGCATTGTCTGGAACACTGCTAGAATGGCGTGCATAATGTATGGAAATTGTAGCACAGCTGTGCCCCAGGGGGGCTGTGGCTGAGTGGTTATCTGCTTGGATCAGGGAATAGGCGATGCGAAAGGCCCAGAGGCTGCTATTAGTGGCTTTCATGTGGTCCATTGATTAGTATGAAGCCATTCCTGAATCAAAGGCTGTTAACTCACTCAGAGTAGATGGCTGAGTTCAGACTGGCAGTTTGCAGCAGAACCCAGTCGTGGCAAAAAAAACTCAGAATAAACTGTTCTGGGTTTTCCCAATCACACGGGGCCGACAGATGCGGGAGCATACTGGGAGGAGGCGCGCAGGAGCATTCAGACTGCTGGCCCAGAGGCGCAGCTGTAAATGGCATTTTCCTTTATGTGTGTATGGGCGCATGGGCGCATATGCGCTCATGCGGATGAGCACATCTGGCCAATTTGGGTTGGACCCCGTTGTGCCGGCACCACATTGGGCGGTAGAGTGGAGCACAGCCAATCCGATTGCTGCTGCCTTATGCGCGGAACCATCCGGTGCACACTATAGAAGCGGGTTGTTCCCGGCTTTTCGGCTTCACGTTCACACTTCCAGGAAGCGGAATAACGTGGGATAAAGGTGCTCTTCGGGATTTGCTACCACTTTTGTCAGGTATCTTTTTAACATGGGAGCGAAGCGGAACAGCACGGGAAATGCAGCTGAAAAGTGGCTATAGTGGGCAAAATTCCAGTCTGAACTCAGCCGATGAGTGTTCAAATGAGTTAGTGTACAGTTAAGTGTAAGGTGATGCACACTGGCGTGGGAAAAGATATCCTAACTTGAAATATGAGGTGATTGGGTCAGACCTGGCCTTGACTGGGAGGCCAGTGCACAGCTCAAAAACGTCAATAATGTATGGCATCCGTGAAAAAGGAAAATTCCACACTAGGGGGTGGTTAGGAAAGGGGTAGATTCAGGTGGGTAGCCATGTTGGTCTGAAGGAATAGAACAAAGTTTGAGTCCGGTGGCACCTTGAAGACCGACAAAGATTCATGAAAGCTTATACCCAGAATTAAACTTTCCTGGTCTTCAAGGTGCCGCTGGACTCAAATCTTGTTCTAGGAAAGCGATAGAAGATAAAGTGGCCAATCTTGTAATGCCAAAAGACATTCAGTCAAAATATGGGTGTCATCAGGAAGATAATATACTATTTTTTTTAAAGGACTCAGTTCATCAAAGTAGTCAAACCTGGGGAAAGAATACAATTGCTCAAGGGGGGACTGGAAACCCAAGAAGTGCCGAGATAAGTACAGCATTTTAATTAATATTTCCTACATAGTTGTACTAGATAAAAGCTTGCAGGGGTGCCAGATTAGCAGCATACCTCGAAGTCTTGGCTCTTCCTTCCTAGTCAATTGGACAAAGGATTTCAGGTCCTGTCAGGTTATCTCGAATAACAAAACTATTGTAAGGCTATGTGAAATTTTATATCACATTGAAGAGAGTCTGAGGGGGAAATTCGGGTGGTTTTTTCCTCCTCATTTATGAGATTATATGAAGCCCTGGAAGGAGTGATCAGGGAGTAAAAGTTGTACAAAATAGTTACAGCGGTATTATTTTGTTAGGCCTTTTTTGGGTTGGTGTAAGAACGTGCCAGCAACAGGGTTACACAATATTTCTTCATCAGTGTGGTCAAGAGATTGTCCAAGCGACTTCCATTGTCTTCTGCCAACAAGATATGGTTTAATGAAAACAAGCCTCTAATAATTTGTATCTCTAATGTTCTGGGTCAAACATAAGAACTGCCTGTCTGAAAAAAAGAGGGGCATTTGTTTGATCAGAGTGCCAAATTGTGTAAGGAAGCAACAAGATATCCTTTGGTTTTTTTCCTCCTGTTTTAATATAACGTGAAGCTGATCTTCATGTTGGGTAAACCACCATTATTAGGTGAAGGTTTGATGACCTTGGTTGTAGAGGGCTGTGGAAATTTCCTTTCTCTCCCAGGCAGGGCAGATTCAAAACACTCTGTGGTCCCACCCCCATCCCTCTATGGGCTACACTGTTGTGGTGGCAGTGGAGGCCTACAAGGGAATGCCTGCTGATGGCAGTGGAGCCCCTCCCAGAAGGAAGATGGTGGTCTCATTGTGCCACCTCACACAGTCACTTGGCCAGAGAACCAGCCCTGCCCCCACGTAAGTAAGCATGCTGTCGTTGTGAGTTCAAGGCCTTGCTGCTGTAGAGAAGAGGAAAAGGAGAAGAAGAAGAGGAGGAGGAGGAGATTGGATTTATACCCTGCCCTTCACTCAGAGTCTTGGGGCGGCTTACAATCTCCTTCCCCCTCCACAACAGACACCCTGTGAGGTAGGTGGGGCTGAGAGAGCTCTTCTGAAAACTGCCCTTGAGAGAACAGCTCTGTCAGAATTTGCGACTGACCCAAGGTCACACCAGCAGCTGCATGTGGAGAAGTGGGGAATCAAACCTTGGTCTCCTAGATCAGAGTCCACGCTCCTGACCACTACACCAAACTATCTCTCTCTGTCCTGGAAGCAGGCTTGCCAGCTCCGGGTTGGGAAATTCCTGGAGATTTGGGGGCAAAGCCTGGCAAGGTCAGAGTTTGGGGAGGGGAGGGAGCCCTGCAGGGATGTGATGCTGCAGGGAGCCCGTCCTTTGAAGCTACCCTTGATTTCTGTAAGTCCAGAGATCACCTGAAATTCCAGGAGAACTGGAGGTTGGTGGCCCTGTCTGAAGGGTCTCCTGCTGTGGGTCAGTTTGGAGACGAGAGTCTCAGGACCACATGAGACAGAACATGAGGACGGAGACGTATCCTCAGCCTCGCAATAGCTCGTTTTATGCAGCCACAACTTCCAAGGCCCACCAGGGATATAAACATTCCATTTTACCCACCCACGCACTATTCAGGTCAAACTCAAACCTCCCACAGAAACAAATCACCTCACCTGCCTGGCTCCACCAACCCCTCACGGTGCTCAGGGCCCAAAATGTCAATAAAGAGGAAGAAGAGGAGCCGGATTTTACACCCCCTTCCTCTCCCCACAACTGGCACCTTGTGAGGTTGGGGGGGCTGACAGGCTCAAGGTCACGCAGAAGGCTTGCTCCTTATACACATTTTTGCCTCCTCCAAGGCTTTACAGAGAAGAGGCCAAGCAGCTTGCAGCCATTTACACCAGTCCCCTGCCTCCCCTGCCGGCAAGTCAGAGACCGAGAGGAACTGGAGAGGGGGGGCCTCGTAAACATGAACCGCCATGAAAGGCGAAATCCCTGTGGAGGATTGACACCAGTTATTGTAGCAGAATTCGGCCAAGGGTAACAATTCCTCCCAATCGTCCTGTTGGTAATTGGTAAAACATCTCAAATATTGTTCCAAAGTCTGGTTAACTCGTTCGGTCTGGCCGTCAGTCTCAGGCTGATAGGCGCTGCTCAGGCCCCATTCCACCCCCAGGAGCTTCATAAGCTCTCACCAAAAGTGTGAAATAAATTGGGATCCTCTGTCGGAAATTACCTTCTGGGGTAACGTGTAATTTAAAGACGTGGTGGAGGAATGCCTTGGTGAGCTGTTTTGCGGTGGGAATAGTCTTGAATGGAACGAAATGTGCTTGCTTAGAAAACAAGTCCACCACCACCCAAATTACCGTTTTCCCTTTGCTAGGGGGGAGGTCCGTGATAAAATCCATTGAAATGACCTCCCACGGCCGAGAGGGCATCGAGAGAGGTTGAAGCAACCCGGGAGGTTTCCCCGGCCGGGGTTTACTCATGAGGCAGACCTGGCATGATTGGACGAGCATAGACAAATCCTTTCGCATGCAGGGCCACCAAAACTGTCTCTGAAGCAGCTGCAATGATTTTACAAACCCGAAATGCCCCACAACCTTAGACCCATGAGCTGTGCCCATGATTTCCCCCCACAGCGCCCCAGGCACAAACAGTTTGTCACCCTTAAACCAGCAGCCATTTTCCCTCTGCTCCAGCCCCCACTGCTGGGGACCCCCCGGAATCACAGCTCATCCCCAGACTACAGAGATCAGCTCCCCTGGAGAAAATGGCTGCTTTGGAGGGGGGATTCTAGGGTATGGGACCTGACTGAGGTCTCTGCTCTCCCCAGCTCCATCTCACAGCCTCCAAGAGTTTCCCAGCTTGGATCTGTCCACTCTAACCCCCCATCCCCTGCCAGTGGGGACCTGGCAAGCCTAACGCTGGCTCTGTGTCCCAGACTGTCCCTTCCTCTTGGTGGTCTTGAGTCCAGCTTTAGGGTTGGGTGGATCTGCAAATGGGATTACAGCCACAGCAGGAAGAAAGAGGAGGTGCTTAACTACTTCCCCTCATTTTTTCTCCCTGTCCAAGTCCCTTCCTCCTTCTTTTCTAGCAGCAGAGGGAAAGGTAGGTAGTCCCTGTTTCAGTCATTTTTTTTTAAAAAAACAATTTATTATTGGATATATCACACGTTCATACAATTTAAACAAACCAATACATATCCATTTTTCTTTCTCCCTCTCCCCCCCAAACAAGGCTTCCCGCACTGCTCCAACCCCCTTGATATTTCTCTTATACAGTTACATTTACTACTAAACATATTTCTTTTACTAATGGTAACAATTCAAAGATCTGAGTCTCTTTCCACTTCTCCTCAATAGCTGTCAAAACAAATCAAACCACGTTTTACATCCCAATTCTTCAACAAGTATTCTTGAAAGTCTTTCCAGTCTCCGAAGAAGGTTTCGTCTTCTTCATTGTTTAATTTTCTTGTTAATTTGTCCATTTCTGCCATAAACAACGTCTTTTTAATCCATTCCCATGTTTCAGGTACTTTATCTTGTTTCCAACATTGAGCAAAAGTCAGTCTAGCTGCTGTAATCAAGTACCATAGTAGTGTTCTCTTGGCTACATTTATTTCTTCCATTTTAAGACCTAACAATAACATCTGTGGGTCTTTCTTAAAAGTACATTTCAAAATTTTTTGTATCTCATTGTGGATCTCAGTCCAATACTTTACTGCTTTATCACATGTCCACCACATATGGTAAAAAGACCCTTCATGTTTCTTACATTTCCAACATTTGTTAGACATACTTTCATTTATAATAGCAATTTTTTTAGGCGTCATATACCATCTGTACATCATTTTATAACAATTCTCTTTAACATTTACACAAGTTGAAATTTTCATTGACTTTTTCCACAAATATTCCCAAGATGTCATTAATATCTCATTATTAATATTTACCGCCCATTTTATCATTTGCTCTTTTACAATTTCGTCCTCAGTATACCATTTCAATAAAACCTTGTACAGTTTAGAAATCATTTTTTTACCTTTCTCAAGCCATACAGTTTCAATTTCAGTGTTATTTTCTCTAAAACCATATTCTCTTTTATCGGTCTTAAATAAGTCATAAATCTGTCTATACTTCAACCAATCATATTCAAATTCCACATCAAATCTGTCTTTTAACACAAAGTTTTTCCCTTCTAATTTTAAAAGACTTTTATAAGGTAGCCAATCTAACCCTTGATTTCTTGAATATGGATTAATCACTTCTGCTGGTACTATCCAAAGTGGTCTTTCTTCTGAGAAGAATTTTCTATATCTCATCCAAGTCTCGAACAGTGATCGTCTTATGAAGTGGTGTTTGAAAAATTTATCTATTTTTACTTTTCCATACCATAAATATGCATGCCATCCAAACTTGTTATCATGCCCTTCTAGAGCCAATAACTTTTTATTTTCTAAATTAATCCATTGTTCCAACCATGTTAAACAGACGGCATCATAATACAGTCTTAAATTTGGTAGTTGTAGACCTCCTCTTTCCTTTGCATCACATAAAATTTTCATTTTAATCCTTGGCTTTCTTGCTGCCCATACAAATTTCGATAGTTCTTTCTGCCACGTATCCAGTATTTTCCTTTGTTTTAATATTGGAATAGCTTGAAATAAAAACATTAAACGCGGCAAAACATTCATTTTTACAGTTGCAATTCTTCCCAATAACGATAGATTCAAGGTATCCCATTTCTTCATGTCTTGTTGAATCCTGTGCCAAACCTTTTCATAGTTATTTTTGAACAAATCAATGTTTTTCATGGTCAATTCAATTTCTAAATATTTAGTCTTTGTAACTACTTCACATTGAATTTTCTCTTGAAGTTCTGTTTGTCTTTGTTTCGTCATATTTTTGCACATCACTTTGGTTTTACTTTTATTAACGTAGAATCCCGCAACTGATCCAAATTCTTCAATTTTTTCCATCAATTGTGGTATTTTGTCGATTGGATCTTGAATCATAAACATTACATCGTCTGCAAATGCCCTGTATTTATATGCAAAACCTTTCACTGTGAGTCCTTCAATGCTGTTATCTTTTCTTATCGCTGTCAGTAATATTTCCAATATCCAAATAAACAACAACGGGGATAACGGGCAGCCTTGACGTGTTCCCTTTTGAACTTGGAAGAAATCTGTTCTTTCTTTATTTATATTCAAAGCTGCTCTCTGTTCTGAGTAAATTGCCACAATCATGTTTAGAAAAGACTGTCCTATATCCATTTTTTCAATAACTTGCAGCATAAACTCCCAATTTAAATTGTCAAAAGCTTTTTCCGCATCTAAAAAGAGGAATCCAACTTCTTTTTCTGGATGTTTGTCATAGTATTCGATTGCATCAGTCACCACTCTTAAATTGTCTCTAATCTGTCTATTTGGTAAAAAACCAGCTTGTTCTTCCGCTATGGTATCTTTCAAATATTTTTTCAGTCTTTCCGAAATAATTTTCGCAAATAATTTGTAATCATTATTTAATAGCGATATTGGTCTATAATTCTTTACTTCAGTTAAATCCAAACCTTCTTTGGGTATCAATGAAATATTTGCTTCTTTCCATGAATCTGGGATCCGTTTAGTCTTTCTTATCTCGTTCGACAGAAGTACTAAGATAGGGGTTAGCTCCTCCTTAAATTTCTTATAAAACTTTGCTGTAAAGCCATCTGGACCTGGAGCTTTGCCCAACTTTGCGTCTTCTATTGCCATTGTCACCTCTTCCTTTGTTACTAAACCATTTAATAACTCTTTAATTTGTTTTTCCAGCTCTGGAACTTCAATAGTCTCCAAATATTTCTTAATTTCCTGTTGGTCAATTCCTTTCTTTTTGAACAGTTTGGCGTAGTATTTGAAGAAGACTCTTTTTATACCTTTCAAATTCATAACATCCTTTCCGTCTTCAGTAATTTTACTTATAAAATTCCTTTCTTTTCTATTTTTCAATTGCCACGCTAAAAATTTTCCTGGCTTATTTGCACCCTCAAATGTTTTTTGCTGTAATTTCTTCAGATTCCAATATATTTCTCTATTTAGTAGAACATTCAATTGATCCTGCAGAAAGTGGATCTCTTTAATAATCTTTTTCTTCCCTGGCCTTTTCTTTAATTCCCTTTCTTTTTGTCTAATTTTTTCATGAAGGTCGTTTTGTTGTTGCATCCTTTGTTTTTTATCTTTAGAATTCAAAGAGATAAGCAAACCTCTCATTACTGCTTTGTACGTGTCCCATACGACTTGTATATCAGTACCTTTATTTAAATTCAGTTCAAAAAAACTTTTCGTTTCTTTTTTTAAAGTTTCATTAATTAATTTTTGGTCCAATAAGTCCTCATTAATTCTCCAATATAATTGTTTAGGTTTTTCTTTAGATATCCAAAGTAAAGGGTTGTGATCTGAGTTGGTTTTCGGTAAAATTTCTATTTTGTAGGTTTTTTGCGCCATCTCCTCTGACATCCAAATCATATCGATTCTAGAAAAGGAGTTATGTCTGTTAGAATAAAATGTATGTCTTAGAGTTCCACTTCCTCCAAACGTCTTCTAGTTTCTCTTGCTTCATTAGCTGGAAAAAATTTTTTGGCAGCTTTCCAACCGCCTCTCCACTTGCTTTAGACTTTCTGTCCAATACATTGTTCACTGTGCCATTGAAGTCTCCTGCAGACTATTTGATCATAATTTAAACAGTCCAACTCTTTAGTCAAATCATTAAAAAAAGTCTCTTTTGCCCCATTGGGTGCATATATATTTACAAGCAATGTCTTTTTTCTATTCATCATTAATTCCACGCCAACATATCTTCCTTCTTTGTCTGAGAAGATTTGTTTAGGTTCCAATTCTTTAGTAATGTATATCACTGTTCCTTTTTTCTTATTAACTGCTGATGAATGAAATTCTTCTCCCAATTTTTTATTAACCAAATATTTATTATCTTGTTTTCTGATATGTGTTTCTTGCAAACAAATTATGTTACATTTTTGTTTCTCTAGCCAATGATTCACTAATCTTCTTTTGCTTGGTGAATTTAGTCCATTTACGTTCCAAGATAAAAATTTGTAATCCATAGTTGTTTTGAATTAAATATCTTTGAAATCATCAAAGTTGTTCTCTTTGAATCTGTAGATGTCTCCTTCCGTTTTAAGAGTAAATCTCACCGAATTGTATGTAAATGATAATCCACATGGAATCTCCCATCTAAACCTGATACTCATTTCTTTTAACCTATCTGTTAGTTTCTTGAATTTCTTTCTGTCTTGTAAGATCGATCTCGGAATTTCTCTCAAAAGTATTATTTTTTTTCCATTAATTTCCAACGGTTGTGTAAATTGCTTCTTGAAAACGTCTTCCTTCATTTTAGTAGTCACAAATTGAACAATCACATCTCTGGGTAATTGCTTTCTCTTGGCATACACTGAATTTACTCTGTAAATCAGGTCAAAGTCTGGATCCAAATCTCCAACATCTTCCCCTATGTAAGTTGTCAATGTGTTAATTACTAGGGCCCGTAAATCTTGATCTTCCTCCTCTTCGATTCCTCTCAATCTCAAGTGGTTCTGAGTGGCCCTATATTCCATCATGGACTCCAGTCTTGTATTTTCTGACAGGGTTCTTTTAACTTTCTGTTCCATTTCTTCTGATTTTGTCACCAGACTTTTAACCTCTTTTTTAACTTCTTCTGTATCTTTTTTTTTTTTATCCCTGCCACTTCTGTTAGTACCAGTTCTTTTAACTCTTCCATATTTTTTTCTGTACTTGGACTTGTACTTGTTCTATTTGCTCCAGTTGTATTTGCAGCTGTTGTTGCAACTGTTGTTGCAGCTGTGATTGTATTTGCTTTCCCAAACTCTGCACCACTTCAGTCATCCGTTTCTCCATCGCTTCCATGGCAGCCTGCCACTCTTTTTTTCCTTTGCAGTCATTCTTGGACTAGGTGATGAGGCAGCCCTTGGTCTTGACCTCAAATCCGTCTTGAAAGCGAGTTCAGGGCTAATCGATCTTTATATTAGCAATCCTCAAGCCAAATCGCCACCTTTATAACTTCTTCCAGTGCTTTTTCAGCTTAAAAATAACTTTTTAAAATTTAGTCCTCCTCAAAATGGCGGGCGCAATTTCTCTATGATTTTCTGGCTAGAGTAGGCTCCTTCAGAACTTCCTGTTTATCTGTCCGTCACTTTAATCCAACTTCCGGTGCCACACTCTAAAACGTCCGTCTACTTCCGGCACAGCAACATCGAAAACATCCACTCTAGCCTACTTCCTGTATCATAGAATCACAGTCAGTTTCGTTTCTGCTACGCAAAGTTTAGTCTTAGCTGACCACAGGAATGCAAAACAAAGTTACTTTTCAGCCGTTTTCTCTAAAGGAAAGCTTTCTTTTTACTTTTAAATCAAGCGGATTAGTTCATTGAAGCTTTTTACACTTATCCGAACGTTTAGATTTTGCCTTCTTCTTTAAACCGGTAAGCAATTGTTCATTTGTTACCTTGCTTGTAATCTCGGGGTTTCGCAGTGCTTCTTCTGTAACCGATGTTAAGCTTGATGTTAAAGAGGCCGGTAGATGACGGATTTATGCTGAATTCTCAGCCCAGCTGGTATCTGTAGTGCTGATTTGCAACTGCCCTCTTCGCGGAGGGAGATCAAGGTGTAAACAAGCCTCCTCCGAGGCTTATCCACACCGATCTCAACCCCCTCTCAGGCTTGGCTGCGTGCTTGCCACTCCCCCGCCTGGGGAGTGCTGCGTTGGGCCAGGTAAAGCCCAAACTGTCGCCAGATACTGCTGTCCACTCTGCTCAAATCGCAAAGTGTGTCAATTCGCCATTTTAACTCCGGCCGGAAGCCCCACTGTTCTCCCTGTTTCAGTCATTTTGATCGGGTTTCACTGCTGTTCCCTCTTGCATTTGAAATTGCTGATCAGACGCCTGCATCCGTTTCCCACAGTGAAGTGGGCTCGATTGCACAATCCTCCCGGTTCCCTAGCGAGTTTTTCGACACCTGGAAAATCAAGTACTTTCCGGATATTTGCACTTTGAATCCGCAGTTTCGCCAATCTGGACAGCCAGCTCTCACAAGGATCACAATTAGTTAGTCTGAATGTCCTTCTCATGATGTTTCCCCCCCAAAAAACTGAACCACTGTTGTGCGCATGAGCAATCCTGCACTGAATAAATTCAGTGTATAAACATTCAAGTGCATGTATAGACTCCAGCACTCAGTTGTACGCCACCGGTTAATTTTTCTCACTGTTCGGGGCGGGGAACCTGCAAAAACAAGGGAGTATGGCGAGTCCCAGTGGGAGCGGTGATTCGACCATATGCATAAGCGCATGTGCAAAGCCAAATTAAAAAAAACCCTGAGTGGCTATCTGGACGGTTCCTGGAGCCTCATTGTGCGATGCAAGCAGTTCAGGGAGGGATGTGTGATCATCCCAACCCGAAAAAAAAATATTCTCGATCAAATCTATAGTAGGAACAAATTGGGATAAGCTTGCCGTGTGACCGCAGCCTAATGCTCCTCCTGTCATTCTAAGTTCTGTGATATGGTGAAGAGCTCCGGTGTGCTTGAAAGCCTACATGGTGTTCTTTGCTGATCTGGCTGCTCCAATAAACTGTTTTTACATGGATGTTGTTCTTCTTTGTGGAGAAAAGAGCCAAGTCAGACATTCTTTTCACTTAGGGTTGCCAGCCTATAGGTGGCACCTGGAGATCTCTCAGAATTACAGCTTATCTCCAGACAACCAAGATCAGTCCCCCTGGAGAAAATGGCTGCTCTGGAGGGTGGACTCTGTGGCATTGTACCCTGCTGAGGCCCCTCCCCTCCCCAGGCTCCACCCCCAAAACCTCCAGGTATTTCCCAACCCAGGGCTGGCAATTCTAACTTCAGCACAGGGGCCTGAAGAGATGAGGGTCCAAGGATGAGCCATGCAAATGATGTTTCCCTGACTATGCTTCTGAGGAAGGGTCTGGAGATGTCCCATTCATTTCCGTTTCTAATGCCAGCGTTGAATTAGGCTCCCATTCCTGAGACACTCACAAAGAATGATAGGAAAGGTCGCCAACTCCAGTTTGGGAAATTCCCGTAGGTTTGGGGGGCGTGGAGCCTGGGGCAGGCAGAGTTTGGGGAGGGCAGGGACCTCAGTGGGGGTGTCCCATGTCAGAGGGCCCGCCCTCCAAAGCAGCCATTCTCTCCAGAGGAACTGATCTCTGTAGGCTGGAGGTGAGTTGTAATTTTTGGGAAGAACTCCAGGCTGCACCTGGAGGTTGGCAACCCTAACAGCAGATGGGGACAGACTGACACACACAAACACAACTACATTTACAGACTTCTGCATGAGCATTTGTGGAAGAGCCGGCTGGGGCTGAATTGCAGGGAGAGCAAAGAGTTTGATTTAGGAGGAATGCCAGAATTTCAACACCTTCTGCTTCCATGGGGAGAATATATAATCCCCCTCCCCACTGCTTGTTCGAAATGAGCATCATCCACTGAGACAGGAATTTGCAAAATAATTTGGAATCAACTAATTGCATCAAAATTGGCAGGTGCCATTTCAGTTGGAGCAGATGCCAAGCGAGTACAGTGGGCAGAAGAGAAGCAGGGCGTGGTGCAAAGGTCACCATAGACCAAAAGTCTGCTCTTGAATACATCCAATTGTTTTAAAAAGGAATGTATTTTGTGATTATTTTTCCTATCGTAAAAAGTACAGCAAAGTTATCCACACAGGAAAACCACCCCCCATGAGTTTTCGTGAAGTGCAAAAGATTATTGCCATTATTTTAGTTATTAAAACATTTCTATCCTGCCTTTCCTCTTGGTTCAAGGTGGCTTAAAATGACCGTTAAAACATCCCCAGCTAAAATCAAAGGTAAAACAGCAAGCCCCAAAAGACGCCTGCCACTCAAACGCCCCTCCAAAGCCCTAGTGGATAGGCAGGCCTCACAGCGCCTCCTGAAGATCTCCAAGGAGGGCACCCCATTCTCCCCTTCAGGGAGCCCATTCCACATAGCTGGAGCCACGATGGGAAAGGCCCCGCCTCTGGCTGATGGTAGACGGGCCACCCTAAGTGGTGGGAGAGCCAGTAGATGGCTACCTGACGTTTATAGCTGGCAGACAGGGACACAGGGAAGGAGACAGTTCTTCAAATTATGTGGGTCCCAAATCATGAAGGGCTTTAAAGGTCATAACCAGAGACCTGAATTGAACTCGGAAACAGACTGGAAGCCAGCATAGCTCTTTCAGAATGGGCAACAAACATTCCCGGCTGCCAGACTCTAATAGCAGTTAGGGCTTGGGATGCCAGCCTCTGGGTGGGACCTGGGGATCCCCCGGAGTTATAGCTGCTCTCCAGACTACAGAGATCAGTTCCCCTGCAGAAGATGGATTCTATGTCATTGTACCCCACTGAGGTCCCCATCCCCCCCATGCTCCATCCCTAAATCCCCAAATCTCCAGGCATTTCCCAACCTGGATCTGGCAACCCTGGCTGCCCAGCCCCTGACTGATGGCAAGGGTGGACTGGGCAAACCTAAGTCAGGCTGCCTCACTACATAGTAGGGTTGCCAGACCCCCCGGTTTGTTGGGGGTCACCCACTTTTTGGGGGGTTCAACCTTCCGCCAGCCAGCTGGCTGGTGGGGGAAGCCCTGCCCCCAAGCCCCAACACCTGCAGCCACCCCTCGCTTGAGAGAGAGGAGGGAGAGGGGCAAGTGCGGGCCATGTGCCCGATCTCTGCTTGGAGATCGGGCAGGTGGGGGCCTCCTGCTGCATGCACTTAAAGAGAGCCCCTTTAAGTACAAGCAGCCGGAGGGAAAGGGCCCCACACACCCAATCTCCGAGCGGGGGCTTGGAGCCAGGATGGGGGCGGGGCTTGGAGCCAGGATGTCCCCAACGTGATGCCATCACATTGGGGTCACCTCACCTCTTCCGGGAATGCCCCACAAAGTCCCCCGCTGGGGACGAAGATGGATCCTATTAGGGTTGCCCGGCCCCCCTGGACACCTACAGGGGATGGGGGCACAGGGTTGTCTGATCCAGGTTTGGGAATGCCTGGACATTTGGGGATGGAGCCCAGGGAGGATAGGGACCCCATTGGGTACCATGCCACACAGAGTCCAACCTCAAAAGCAGCCATTTTCTCCCGGGGAGCTGATCTCTGTAGTCTGGAGTTGTCCTTCCAGAGGATTCCCAGGTCCCACCTGGAGGCTGGCAACCCTAATTTGCAAACGTTTGGACACTTCCTGTGTACTCAGAACTGTAGATGATTTGGGGGTGGGCAAGGTTTGGGGAGGGAACCTCAGTAGGGCATAATGCTAGCGAGCCCCTGTTATGTATTGGTATACATAATGCCTGAGCTTGAATTCTATCTCCTATTTAAGACTGGTATCGTAGCTCCTGCAAGCTGATTGGATACTCTGCACAGCAGTCCAATCAGGATACAAGAGAGGTGCAGGAGGGAAATTATTTAATTGGTGGTTATGTTCATATTTCGATTGGTTCTTATCTCAACTAAGGGCGTGGCCTACCAAGCCCGGATAGTTTAAAAGAGAGCCTGTTGCTCTCATGTTCTGTGTTCCTTCCTGTCTTGTAAATAAAGCTGAATCACTTGTTATGAGCTGCTGCCTTAAGTCTCATACTTAACAGGGCCCCCCCCCCCCGCCCAAAGCATCCATTTACTCCAGGGGAACTGGTCTCCATTGTCTGGAGACAAGCTGTGATTCCAAGAGACCTCCAGGCCCCTCCTGGAGATTTGGAACCGCAACTATAGAGGTGGACTTAAGTCTCAGTTATTTCTACCAATCAGTTTCAGGAGCAAGGCTTTTAGGGTAGAGGGGTCATTAAGGAGGAGTGGGGACTGCATATCTCAGACCACGCGTAATTGTCCCTCTCAGGAGTATCTGTGTATGTAGCCCAGGGGTGTCGAACTCAATTGTTATGAGGGCTGGATCTGACATAAATGAGACCTTGTTGGGCCGGGCCACGTGTGTCATAAAAGGTAATGCCAGGTAGCGGAGATATAGATTTTATAAAGGACACAAACACAAAGGGTGGGTTTTTTAAACTTAAAATAAAAACATGCTTAAAACATCAGCACTCTCCGCAATATTTTATTTATTTAACAGTGTCTGATAACTGACACCTCTTGCTCTGAATTGTTGCATCACAATGTCTGTGCTGTTGCAGTCTTGGGTATGTTGTTCAGGAGTGTATCTGTAAGCTGCAAACCTACGATGACGCAGCAGCAGAAGTGGAAGAAGCAGCAGAAGACCGCCAGTTCCACTGCGGGCCTGATAGAAGCCCTACAGGGGCCTGATTTGGCCCCCGGGCTGCATGTTTGACACCCCTGATGTAGCAAGTTCAGTAAGGTAAAGGTAAAGGTTCCCTTGCTTGAAAGCCAGTCAAATCCGACTCTAGGGTTGCGGTGCTCATCTCCGTTTCAAAGCCGAAGAGCCAGCGCTGTCCGAAGACGTTTCCGTGGTCATGTGGCTGGCATGACTAAACACCAAGGTGCATGGAACGCTGTTTCCTTCCCACCAAAGTGGTACCTATTTATCTACTTGCGGTTTCTTGCTTTCGAACTGCTAGGTTGGCAGGAGCTGGAACTAGAGATGGGAGCTCACCCCGTCATGCGGCACTCTCGGGTCTTGAACTGCTGAACTACTGACCTTCCACAGCCTGCAGCTCAGTGTCTTAACCACTTGAGCCACCTCAGCAAGTTCAGTACCATGGGTTTAAATTGGGGCCTACGAGCCAGCCCCACACACAGTTGGGTGACTGCAGCGCACTCTGCGTGGTGCTGCTGCCTTCGAAGACATCCCAGAAACTGGCCTAATGAGACTGAGCTTTCTCAAGCCTGTGCAAACTGCAGAGGAAGTAGATCAAACTCAGGTAGACGTTAATGGCTTTAGAGCTTCCTGCTTCCAAAGATAAAGTCATTAGAGAGAGGGAGCGAGCTACAAATAAACCCTCCTGGGTGTTGAGCAAGAAGCCGTCTCTAGAAGGGGGACAGACGAACTCAGAAACCTCCATTTACAGGAAGGAAAAAAAGGAGAAAGAAAATTCCACTCCTTTCTCCAATCATATGCATTAGCCCTTCTCCAGACTGGGGGGCCCTTTGGTGCTGAATGTTCACGCTGTGTTCTCTGGGGGAAGCTATTTTTAGGCTCCCGTAATCCCCCACCCTGTCTTGCCTTGCCCTCCTTCCCATCTTGACTAATAGCTGTGCTTCCAGGAATACTGGCTGGCAGGATTCCAAATATTTATTATCTTAACTGCCCCCTGAAATTCAGGGCAAATATGTTTAACCATTTATCTTTTTGGACCTTGTTTTAGCTTGCTGAAATGCTTCTCAATTCCTTGCGCTCTCGGGTCCCTTAAAACTCTCCAGTCTAGCTTTGTGCAATCTTGTGAAGTGTTACAAATATCCCTTGCAAACCTGAACATTCTTCTTTTGCCTCTAAATACTACTGAATATGCTATGACAACCTTGCCTTGTTCCCTCACTCAGGTGCAGGATTTTCCCTCCATTTTTTCTTCCTTTTTGGCCAAGCAGTCCCTTTTATCGATTGTCTTCTTTTCTCAATATCTATGGCTGTCCCACCCTGTTGCTTAATTGTATTTTGCTCCTGGATCAGCACAGGAACTTGAGGGAAGAGACAAGATTGCCACTTAAACTTCTGAAAATGGCAGAGAGAATGTTCAAAAATGAACAAGATATTTTATTCAATGTAGAGGGGGAAAGGTCAGGTGAAATCAGGTGTAAAATGTCTGAGGTGAATCAAATATAACTCTGAGGTAATTTATTATAATCACAAACTCCAGTTCATATGTTTCCAGCACATGAGGATTCTTAAACTTTTCCCAAATCTTAGAGATGAGAGGCTTTAGTTTCAATGTTTCTTGAATACTCCTGTTCACTTTCTTGAGTTTCACTGACTCTTCAAGTTTCAGAAGGCAAGGATACACTACCAAGTACCCAAATGCCTTCTTTAAACACATCAGGAATCACTCCATTCTTTGAGCTTTTTCCCTTATCAACCGGGCAGGGCATCACTTCTCTCACTAGAATATCTATCCCTTTTTCTGGTCTGAATGGGGGTCTTCACTGATCCTCCCACTCCTTGCCAACCTTCCCATTCAGTGTTAAACTGTTCTCAGTCAGGGCTAGACTGTTCAAATTCTCAGTCAGAGCAAAACCAAGTTCTCTTTAGCAGTCAGTTCCCAAGTCTTTCTGCTCAACTGATGCTAACCAATCAAATTCCTTTGACCAGCCTGTCAATCAAGGCTCTCTGGCTCTAGGAATGATTGTGGCTCAATGGTAGAGCATCTGCTTGGCATGCAGAAGGTCCCAGGTTCAATCCCTGGCATCTCCAGTTAAAAGGACCAGGCAGTAGTGGATGTGAAAGGCCTCTGCCTGAGACCCTGGACAGCCACTGCCAATCGCAATAGACAATACCAGTGGTCTTATTCAGTATAAGACAGCTTTGTGTGTTCCTGTGAGACATTAACTGTTCAAAGTCCTTCACATGTTTACAGCACTTATGAGTTTTTACAGCACAGTCTGTCACACAGACTTGTTGGAAGTGGAGGAGTATATGCTGTCTCCTGCCTCAGAGATAGCACCATAGATTTAGAGAGATCACTACACACAGAGAGCATCCTTTCCTTCCTGCTATCTGATACTATCCCTTTGAAGTAGAATGCTATTCTTAGGGACAAGACTGACTGACTGACTGACTTCATTCCTTCCTTCTCTTTCTCCCTCATGCCATACTGCCCATGTGGGTTCCATACCCATCTCAGTGCCTGGAGGCAGCAGTAGTGGGAAGCACTAAAGCTCTGTTCAATGTATTTTGTTGCTCCACGCAAGTTAAGCCCATCCATTTCGGGGTGTAGCATGTGGCAGTGTAAAGTACTGGGTTCCATACATCAGGACTTGGACCATGACATAGGCAAAGACGCGTTTATTAGTACTTCACACAAACAAAGACAAACAACAACAGCCGGAGGCCAACTATAAACACTGGGGGGGGGACATCCCACAGTTCTATTGGCGGGTTCAAATTTCCTACCAATGTCCCTATTGGCTCCTTACTCCGAATTCAGGAGCCTAGTCCCTACTGTTCTCAGGACTGAAGCTTGGCAGCCTCTGGCTGATGCCTGTTCCTGATCTAAGGACATAACACCCCTCCCCCCATGGTTCCGTTCCTCTTAGGTCCTTTAGATATGATGGGGCCCGGCGCTCCCCGAGTGACCTTCTGGGGGCCGGCACCAGGTCAGTGGTGGCCCTGTCAGACCGATGTTCGGCGACTGGAGCCGGGGATGGTGATGGCTGTGACTACTGAGGCTGCGGCGGTGGGCTCTCTGCATCCCCTGCAGCTCTTGCCCCTCTGCAGTTGAGGCTTGCTCTTCAGGTGCCGGAGTGGGGACTTCGGGTTGTTGGGTTGCAGAGCAGCTACTGCCGCATCTGGGTCTTGTCGCTGCAATAGTTGATCGATGTGTTTCCATAGTACCATCACTGTCAGCGACAACCTCATAGGGAACGAGTCCAGTGGGTTTAAGGATACGCCCCACCAGCCATTGGGGACCCACTCCGACGTTTTTAAAATACACGGGTTCCCCTGGGAAGAACCCCCTGGGTGCCTCCCTGTCTTCGACCAGCTTTCGGGAATCAGGAGCGTGGTTGGGGTGGAGCTGGTCCAAGAGGGTTGTGGGACAGTTGGCCCATCAGCAGCTCAGCCGGGCTGTGTCTGGAGACGGGGTTTGGATGGTTCGTTGGGTGAGGAGGAAGCGGGCAAGCTGGAACTCCCAATCCCCATCCGTTATGCAGCTTAGGGCTTCCTTAGCCATGCGGACCATCCTTTCTGCCTGACCATTTGTTGCAGGGTGAAAGGGGGCAGATCAAATGTGCCTAATAAGGTTTCTTTGTAGGAATGTCTGGAACTCAGCCAAGGTAAAGATGGCCCCGTTGTCCGACACAATTGTGTCTGGTAAGCCGTGGGTGGAAAAGATCCTGCAGAGGGACCTAATTACTGCTTTGGACGAGGTAGTGGACACCGGGCTGTTCTCTATCCACTTGGTGTAAGAATCTACAGTTATTAGGAATAGGAGGCCTTGGAATGGCCTGGTGAAATCCACATGTAGCCAGGACCAGGGTTTGTGTGTAGATTCCCAGTGTTGTGTCGGAGTGCTCGGAGGGTTGGGGTGGACTTCTTGAGAACTTTTGCATCCCCTGACCCATGTTTCGCTCTCTGCATCTATCCCAGGCCACATGTAACTCTGCATCTATCCCAGGCCACATGTAACTCTGCATCTATCCCAGGCCACATGTAACTCCATGCCAGCGCCTTCATGCGGACTATGCCTGGGTGTGCCTTGTGTAGTGTGTGTAGGACCCCCTGCCTCATGGATCCCGGTATTACCACCCTATTCCCCCATAGCAAGCATATTTTTGGGGCAGAGAGCTCGTCTTTCCTGGCCCTATATACCAAAAACTCCTTCCCTGAAGGCGCAGGCAGCCACCCCCTTACCACCCAGCTTAAGACCCGGGAGAGGACAGGGTCCTTGGACGTGCAGGTGGGGGGATCCGGGAGACCTTCCAGCATAAGTACACCCGGGGCAGAAGCCGAGTCCTCCCATCAGAGGGAGTGGAAGACGACTCAGGGCATCGGCGTGCCCCATCGCCTTGCCCAGCAGATGCTCCAGCCTGTATTTGTACCCTGCCAGAAACAGGGACCAATGCAACACCTGGGGCAACAGGACTTGCGGCGTTTGCTTGTTGGCCGTGAATAAACCCAGGAGCGGCTTGTGGTCCGTGACTATAATGAAGGGCCAGCAATATACAAAATTGTGGAATTTTTTTATGCCGGCCATGATAGCGAGTCCCTCCCGGTCTATCTGTACGTAGTTCCGCTCAGCAGGGGACAGCGTGCGAGAATAATGGGCTACCAGAACCTCTTGCCCGTCCGGTAGTAGGTGCCCCAAAACCGTCCCGACCCCATAGGGCGACGCATCATACATGAGTATTACAGGAAAGATTCATCGAAATGAGTGAGCACAGTACCTGAAGTGGCTGGTCGGTAGGTGGTAGAGATCGGTGGTCTCCGAGGTGGATTCGTGTGCAGCGACAGCCTGGTGGCAGGACGGCATTGAAGCTTGAGTGTTCTGGGGGCCCTTGGACCAGCAGACCTTGGCAAGATGGCCCTGTTTTCTGCAGGCGTGGCAGGTCGCATCTCTGAACCGGCATGTCTTCCTCCCATGAGCCTCCCCACAGCTGGCACAGAGGGAGCGGGTGGAGGCCTTACCCATGTGGCTGCTGGTCAGGGGCCCTTGCAGCTGGTGGCGTCGCAGTTGCCGGATAGAGCAGACCTCTATCTGGGCTGTACCCCATTCCGACCTGATGAGCTGTTGTGGCCGGGTGCTCCTGATGAGATGCCTCGTGCGCGATGGCGAGTTGCATGGCCTCTTCCAAGGTTATCTGGCGGCTCCTGATCATCTTCCTACGCAGTTTGGCATCCAATAACCCCCACACAAATTGTGTCAATGGGTGCGTTCAGACGCGCCGTTTGAGCCGTTTTCGGAACGGCTCAGAAACGGCTTTTACCTGCGCGTTCACACACCCAACATCTGCCTACCGTCCCCAGCCGTCGCTTTCTGGAGCAAACCCCTTTGAAACGGAGTATTTTGACACCACTTACCCAAGTGGTGTTTTCCATGATTCTCCGTTTCAAGCCGCACTTTCCGCTGTCTGATCGCTCCATCCAGCCACTTCCGGGTGCTTCAACCCCCCCTCCCCTCTGGGAAGCTGCCTCCAGCTTCCGGTTTTAGTCCTCCATTTTTTTTTTCCCCTTACCGGTGTGCACTTGAGCGGAGCTCCGCACTTAAGTTAAAAAAAGAAAAGGTTCACTGGTGCCTAGTTTAGGCATTTAGAGGAGTCCGGGATCTCGGGGAGGCCATTTTAAAAAGGAGTCTTCATTTAAACTTTAAAGGGACCTGTTGAGCTCGCTCTTCTGCGCACCCGCCAAACTTCCTGTTCGGGAGAGGGCTGCCTGTGCGCATGCTCAAAGGAGAGGGGAAAAACCCCCCACACCTGCAGGAGGACGGCGGGGAGCTCGGAAGGAGGAGGTGAGTCTGATCGCAATTCTCCAGTTTAAAAAAAACGCATCGTGCCGGAGCAGTTTAAACCGCTCCAGCACGCTGTCTAAACGCACCCAATAAGTTATCTGCCACCTTTGGGAAGGAGCAGTCCACCAGGAGGGCGTACAGGGCGGCCATATAGGCTGCAGCGGATTCCCCTTGGGCCTGCAGTCATCCCTGGAACCCCATTCGTCTAGCCAGGAAGGTCGGCTTCGGGCTGAAGTAGTTGTTGAGGGCCTCTATTATTTCCTTGAACGAACACTCCAGGATGGATTGGGGAACCAGGAGACTCTTGGCGAGGCGGACGGTGTCGGTTACACAGGAGCTTAGGAGGAGTGCTCTCCGTTTCCTGGCGTTGGTTAACTCGTTGAGTTCTATGTAGCACATGAGTTGGTCCGTCCAAGAGTCCCAAAGTTCGGGACGGGAGAAATCGAACTCATTGAGGCTTCCATGAGTTGCGGCCATGACTTGAGCGCGTTTTGGGAGCAGTGTCCGGGACGCTGGATGCTGCGCAGAGCTCAGGAGTGATGCGATGCCCAGGGGTGATGCAGTACTCGGGAGCGCTGCTGAGTGGCGTCAACTGGAACGATGCTCTGTGCTGGTGTGATCGAGGCTGACTCAATGGAATCCCATCTTCGTCGCCACTGTAAAGTACTGGGTTCCATACATCAGGACTCGGACCATGACATAGGCAAAGATGCATTTATTAGTACTTCACGCAAACAAAGACAAAGAACAACGGCCGGAGGCCAACTATATACATTGGGGGGGGGAAATGTCAGGTAGAACTCATAGTTCTATTGGCGGGTTCAAATTTTCCGTCAAAGTCCCCATTGGCTCCTTACTCTGAATTCAGGAGCCTAGTCCCTATTGTTCTCAGGACTGAAACTTGGCAGCCTCTGGCTGACGCCTGTTCCTGATCTCAGGACGTAACAGGCAGAATGAGGCTACAGAATCTGGAAGCAGTAGAGTGGGCTATACCTCTTCAAGGTGTGGGTGGAGGATCATGTCTGTGGATGCTCCCATAGATAAAAGCAAAATTCCTTGCCTGAAGAGAACTGGATGGGATTAGAGTCTTTCTTCCATATGTCCTAATCTTTAAATCGCCAAGGGGTTTATGGGGGAAACTCAAAAATGGCATCTCACACCAACAATTTGAAGTTGCCAAGTCTGGGTTTGGGAATTCCTGGAGATTTGGGGATAGAGGTTGGGAAAGGTAAAGAGCTCAGCAGGAATGGGATGCCATAGTATCTGAATTCTCCATTTTCCCCAGGTAAACTGATCGCTGTCTTCTAGAGATCTGCAGGCCCTATCTGTAGATTGGTAACCATATGTACAGCTCTTACCACCTCAAGATTTGGCTGCCTCAGAATTTGATAATCAAGAGATGTTCAATTCATCCAGGCCTTGGTTTAATATCTGCCAGGCCCTAATTTTCTTTACATTTTTAAAATTATTATTGACCACTGATTTTGAATGCACAAAGGGATATATTTTTGGGTCACGACCACCACAGAATTATCCAGTCTTTCCCAACCTTGGATGCAAAGAATTTTGGCTATCCTCCAAAGGCTTAATTTATCAGCTTGATTGCAACACACCTGTCAGTCATTAAAAGCTGATTAACATTTTGTTCTAAGTGCTAAGGGAAGCTTTGACAGTTCTTCCAGCCAAGAAGGGTCAGTTGGTAAATTACCCACATCTGTACTTGGGATATCTCAAGAAACACAAAATGTTGTACGGGAACAATTTGAGGACACTCGTAACATCATTAGTACATCTTGTGCTCAGGAGAAACCGAACATCCAGATTTCTTCTTTATGAGTTCCAAGCAGAGGAATAACCTATATTCAGTGCTGAAGTTGTTTTATTCTCATAGTTTTCAAAGCTTTTTCCAACAATGGTCCCCCTTGCCTCAGAATATCTGTTTTCATTGCATTGCCTCAGATCCCGGTTTCTGCATTTGCTAGTGTCAGTTTCCATGAGCTGTATTTTGTTTTCAACGCTTGCTCCAGCATTTGGTATGCAGATTTTCCTGGGTCAGTACTTGCCTCAGCAGTCATTAGCTGCCTGAGCCAAGTAATTCATGGTGAGGTGATAAATACAGAGGGGGAAATAGGGGTGGGGGAACTGATGGAGATAAATGAAGCCGTGTCAAGTTGTCTGCTTATTGTTCCCTCTCATAATCTGTGCAGGAGGGAGGCAGGGCCTAGAGGCCTAAGCTCTAGGAGGGGCCTGTCTGGGACTAGAAAGCAGACAGCCTACAATCCCACAATGCATGGGGACGGTTTTTAGCCAATCAGAGTACAGAGATTCTGTGAAGAAATTGTTACATACTTGGTGAGAGGGTTTTTTTTCTGACTGAAGCTGTGGAAAAATGGTGGTCTTTCCTCTCACAGAGCTAAACTGGACTCTGTGTGCTGTGAGGAAACAGTTCTTTTGTTCTTCTGTGGACTTATCTCATTGAGGAGACAGTCTGGTCATGCAGTGTAGAGGGAGATTAACCTCTCCATGCGGCTGTGGAAAACTGCGAGGAAACAGATGGGTGCAGAATCAGACAATATGTGCATGAATAATTCCACATTTCAGCATTCAGCAAGGACAGGAGTGCCCAACATCTGTATTCTTAGGGGGTGATAGGGTGCTTTCACACATGCTAAATAATGCAGTTTCAATCCATTTCAGTGACCGTTTGCAAGTAGATTTTGCCATTTCACACAGTAAAATTCAGTTGCAAAGTGCATTGAAAGTGGATTGAAAGTGCATTATTTATTGTGCGTGAAAGTGTTACTAAGGTCTCCTCAGTGTTTTGGAATTTTGAGAAAGGGCTGCTGGTGGTACCACAAAATGACTGTCCAAGGAACAGGGTCAAGGACTTTATGGCTGCCATGAGGCCACTCACAAAATGTTGAGACTATAAGCATCTTAGGGACTAACAAGATTTTCAGGGTATAACTTTTGAGTCAAAGCTCCCTTCGTCAGATCTGATGAAGGGAGCTTTGATTCTTGAAAGCTCATTCTCCCAAAATCTTGTTGGTCTCTAATGTGCTAGTGTTCTTCTACTGAAGACCATAGAATCATAGAATGTTAGAGTTGGAAGGGACCTTGAAGGTCATCTAGTCCAACCCCCTGCATTCTGCAGGAGCGTAGCCAAAAAATAGCCCTACATACCTACAACATACCCAAAAGATGGTCATCCAGCCTCAGCTTGAAAACGTCCAGGGAAGGAGCATCCACCACCTCCCGAGGCAGACTGTTCCACTGCTCAACCACTCTTACAGTTAGGAAGTTTCTCCTGATATCTAGCCGGTATCGACACCCTCGTAATTTCTACCCATTAGATCTAGTCTTGCAATCCAGAGCAAGAGAGAATAGATCTGCTCCATCTTTTACATGACAGCCCTTCAAATACTTGAAGACTGTCCCCTCTAAGTCTTCTCTTTCTCAGGCAAAACATACCCAAATCTTTCAGCCTTTCCTCATAAGACTTGGATTCCAACCCTCTCACCATCCTGGTTGCCCTC
This sequence comes from Gekko gecko, assembly GCA_029375565.1. Lineage (NCBI taxonomy): Eukaryota > Metazoa > Chordata > Lepidosauria > Squamata > Gekkonidae > Gekko > Gekko gecko. The sequence continues at coordinate 11,319,170 of JAPDNY010000011.1, forward strand.
TTCTGGACACGCTCGAGCTTGTCAACATCCTTCTAGTGTGGTGCCCAAAACTGGATACAGTACTCCAGGTGAGGCTTGACCACAGCAGAATAGACCGGAACTACCACCTCCCGTGATCTGGACACAATGCTTTTGTTAATGCATCCTAAGATTGCATTAGCTTTCTTCACAGCCACATCGCACTGCAGGCTCATGTTGAGCTTGTGATCAACCAGAACACCTTGATCCCTTTCACATGTGCTGCTGTCAAGCCAAGTCCCTCCCATTCTATATCTATGCCTTTGATTTTTTTGTGCCTAGGTATAGGACTTTGCACTTATCTCTATTGAATTTCATTTTATTTGTCTCAGCCCACTGTTCTAGCCTATCTAGATCATTTTGAATCCTGACTCTGTCTTATTAAGAATTAGCAATCCCACCCAGCTTTGTGTCATCTGCAAATTTGATAAGCATCCCCTCTATGTCTTCCTCCAGGTAATTTATAAAAACACTGAACAACACCGGGCCCAGGACCAAGCCCTGTGGCACTCCACTAGAGACTTCCCTCCACATAGACACAGAGCCATTTATGAGCACTCGTTGGGTATGATTTTTCAACCAACCATGAATCCATCCAACGGTTGCACCATTCAGCCCACACTTAACCAGCTTATCCTCAAGGATATCATGAGATACTTTGTCAAATGCTTTACTGAAATCTAGATACACTATATCCACAGCATTTTGAGAGGCAACCATTTTAGTAACTCTGCCAAAAAAGGAGATAAGGTTGGTCTGGCATGACTTATTCTTGATAAACCCAGGCTGGCTATTACCAATTAACTCATTCCATTCAAGGTGCTCACAGACAGACCAACCAACATGGCTATCCTCTGAAAAAATGCTGAGAGTGCCACAAAATGCTGGGTCATTTCAAGCCAAACATCCTCCTACAACAGATGCAGTAGCATAACAGACACCTCCTCCAGACACAAAGGCCATGCCTTCTGGGATCTATGGAGCATCTTCTGCCCCAGCTGGGACTGGCCCTTTGCTCTGGGAAGAAATGCTGTTTGACTTTAGTTTCCAAAGAAAGGAGAGGGTTTGCTCCTCACACACCTGTAACAAGAGGCTGCCAAGCCCAGAGACACATGCCTATGGCCAAGCTGAGGGTCCACTACGGTAGCTTGCCTGCTCAGGATTCGTTCATTGCTTTTGCTATTCATTCACTTGGTAGGGAGCAACCAGAAGCTCTCTGTCATCTTGTGTTCTGTTCATGAACTTTTGGGTTTTATCCCCAAGACTGAGGTTTCAATGTGCTGTCGCCAGACAACACGTCAGTTGAGAGTAAGCTGACTGTCAGGGACACAGGACAGAGAAGGGATTTTGTTGGCATGCCACCAATCCTGTTTACCTGCCTGGGATATCAAAGCTGGTCTTGGATTCGGCATTGAGGTTCGCCTGTTCAACATCCATGCAGAGGTCTGTTTGGCTAGCATAGCTCATGACTTCACGGTCTCCATGACAACTCGGGGGCTGCCCCAGAACATTTAGCCACCACAGATGACTGTCCCCAGCTACAACTCTGGGCATTTCTAAAGTTAACAAATATATTGTGTCATAAACTTTCTTGAGCCAGAGCTCAGTTCATCAAAGAGAACTGAGTGGCATCCTTCATTTTTGGAAGAAGATGGGCTAGAATTCTCCACACAGTGGTTATATGGAATGGGAAAGAATTCAGAAAGACAGACATCTCAGAGTTTCAAATTGGCATGTGGTGATGCTTTTTCAATAAAATCTCAGTGGGGCTATGGCACAAGGAAACATAGGGTATGTTAGCATTCCAGGCTATGATTTGCTGGATAGTCCGAGTTGTCCACTTACTTTTTAAACTTTTTTTTTGCACTTGATTTAACTTGAAATCAGTGAAAATGCCAGCAGTTAGGATACCAAGTCACTTGCAGTCCCAAACAACATTCAGATTAAAAGAAAATATGCTGATTCCGCATCTTGTTAAAAATCAATGCAGTTCAAAGTTAAAGTGTTTTCGTTGAGTCATGATCCATGATTTTATAAAGAATGCAGATACCTTATCTACTGTGTGGATAGTACATGTTTGAAGCCATAAATTATCAAACTTTTTCCCCCCTGGCCAGACAAAGTCAGAAAAGAAAGCAACAAGAAACAACTTCAGGAGAAAGCAAATGAAATGGGCAGAAGTGGTTGCCAACTCTGGGTTAGAAAATTTCTGGAGATTTGGGGTGAAGCCTGTCGAATAACATCCATCAGCATTGAGAGATCAGCTCCAGGATGTCACATTTCAAAACAGACAATCTCAAAATTTGCCTCAGGTGACATAGGGTTGCCAGGTCCCCCCGGCCACTGGCGGGGGATGAGGGGAATAATAATAATAATAATAATAATAATGATGATGATGATGATGATATCTTTCAATTTATTAATCACTTAATCCAAAGCTTGCTGGCTCTAAGCGATGAACAGTTACTCATATGACAAGGGACTAACAATAATTCATCAGGGTAAGGGAAGACAACATATATAAATCTTTAAATTGCACACATTTTGCAGCCGACGGGGTCATGTTCAGCTGTAGTCTCAGGCATGTTCCAGGGCATTCGTTTTGGCTTGGCTGATCCAGGTTGGAAAACTCCTGGAGATTTTGGGATGGAGCCTGGAGAGAACAGTGAGTTACAACACCATACAGTCCACCTTCCAAAGCACCCAGAACTGATCTTTGTAGTCTGGAGATGAGCTGTAATTCCAGGGGATCCTCAGGTCCCACCTGGAGGCTGGCATCCCTACTTAACAAATGCTTAATTATGGTTGGATTTTGCACAAACTGTGTTTAGACGTGACAGGCCTGTTTTAAATTTGCAGACTTTCACCGAAATTAAATATACGCAAATCAATACTGATCACTGCTGCTCCTCTTGGAGCCACTTTGGCTATCTCTCTCTCTCTCACACACACACACACACAGACTTTTATTGGCATTACAGCACAAATCCAAATAAAATACACTGGAATCTGTGGTCAGAAAGAACATCTCCTCCTAGAGGCCTGGTAGAGAAATTCTGCTACAGATTCAATGATTTCACTCTTAGTAGAAATTAAAAAAGACCTGAATAAATGGAAAAACTTACAGTTCTCACTTACGGGAAGAATAGCGATAGTAAAAATGAATATACTCCCAAGATTTCTATTCTTAGCCTAAAACATTCCTATTTTAAAGAGAAATAAATTCTTTCTTGACTTAGATAAGATAAAAAGACAATTTATTTGGAACTCGAAAAAAGCCAGAATAAAATGGAAGCTGTTACAGGAAAAAAAGAAAGAGGCGGGCTTGGTGTTTCAAACTGTAAACTATATTATCAAGCAGCCTCACTACGCTGGATCAAAGACTGGATAAACTTGGGAAATTTAAGAACCTTGAAACTGGAAGGACATGATCTATGCATGAGGTGGCATGCTTATGTTTGGTATAAGAAAGACAAAATACACTCTAACTTCCATCATCATATAATAAGGGGAGCATTAGTAAAAACATGGAATCTTATAAAAGAGAGACACTATACAAAAATTCCAAAATGAGTCTCACGACTAGAAGTGTTTATAAAACCATCTTTAATTACAAAAAGCAACAGAGAAAGTTATGAAGTCTTATTAGATAAGAATAATGAATTAATAACAGAGGAGAAGATGTTACAGCATAACTTTCAGTTATCCTGGTGGTAAAACTTACAATTAAAATCCAGATATAGTAAAGATATGACAGATGGCTTTCAAAGTAACAAAAATGAACTAGATAAAATATGGCTCTCTTCAAACGATAAAATTATTCAGAAATTATATAAGTTTTTACTAGAGGATTACATGTTAGATGAAGCCATCAAACCTTCAATGATTGCATGGATGAGGGACATAGGACACAACATAGACAATCCTGGCCAAAAATTTGGAAAACAACCAAATTCATGAGGGCTATATCTTATGAAGAAAATATCCTTAAGATGTTCCACAGATGGTATTGGCCACCAGAAAGCTAAATGCTATAAAAACAGTACAAATAAATGTTGGAAATGTAAAGTTAACGTGGGCATGTTTTATCACATGTGGTGGCGTCATGAAAAAATTCAAAAATATTGGCGAAAGGTACAGAAAATAATTTTGGAAATTACTAATGTAAACCTGTTAGATTCAGAATGTTTTTTACTTAATAAGATCCCAAAAGATGTCAGTCAAGGCGATATGTATTTAATCATATTGATAATAATATCTGCTAGAATACTATTAGCAAAATACTGGAAATCAGAGAAAACTCCCAATAGAGAAGAGCTAATGTATAGACGGAGCTGCGGTGGCTCAAGTGGTTAAGACGCTGAACTGCAGGCTGTGGAAGGTCAGCAGTTCAAGACCCGGGTGCCGCATGACAGAGTGAGCTCCCGTCTCTGGCCCCAGCTCCTGCCAACCTAGCAGTTCGAAAGCAAGAAATTGCAAGTAGCTAAATAGGTACCACTTTGGTGGGAAGGTAACAGGATTCCGTGCACCTTGGTGTTTAGTCATGCTGGCCACATGACCACGGAAACGTCTTCGGACAGCGCTGGCTCTTTGGCTTTGAAACAGAGATGAGCACCGCAACCCTAGAGTCGGATTCAACTGGCTTTCGAGCAAGGGAACCTTTACCTTTACCTAATGTATAGACTGTTGAACTTAGCAGAAATAGATAAACTGAGTTTAGCAATGCAAGAAAAGGATGATAAAAATATATAAACAAAGATGGTCGAGAGTTTATAATTGGATAAATGATAATGTATGACAGACTCGAAATGTATAAAACAATGAAAATATGTTTATAACGTGTAAAACTAATTTAAAAAATTAAAAATATGATTTCACTCTTTGAGGCTAAAAGTATAAAGGTCTTACGATCCTCAGAACGACCCTCCAAAGGTAGCAGAAAAGGCTTTAGAAATACAGCACGAAGATCATTATAAAACTTAGTGCAAAATAACATGATAGTTATCGTCAGTCTCACTCATCCCACATGGACACAACCTATCTGTATATGGAATTTTCTTGAATCTCCCATATGATGGGAGAACATTAAAATGCGCTAACTTAAACGCCATATGCAGATGAAGATCACACAAACAAGATAGGTATTCAGGAAGGGAAGGGCCAGATGAGGCTGTCTCTCATATTGATTTTCTGAGGACTGAATGATATTGTTTGAAGAGCCAACTGACAACTTCAAGAGGGGATTGGATCAACATATGGACCAGAGGTCCATCAGTGGCTATTAGCCACAAGGTATAGATGGAACAGGAGCTGCGGTGGCTCAAGTGGTTAAGACGCTGAACTGCAGGCTGTGGAAGCTCAGTAGTTCAGCAGTTCGAGACTCGAGTGCTGCATGACGGAGTGAGCTCCCGTCTCTAGTTCCAGCTCCTGCCAACCTAGCAGTTCGAAAGCAAGAAATTGCAAGTAGATAAATAGGTACCACTTCGGTGGGAAGGTAACAGCATTCCGTGCGCCTTGGTGTTTAGTCATGCCGGCCACATGACCACGGAAACGTCTTCGGACAGCGCTGGCTCTTCGGCTTTGAAACAGAGATGAGCACTGCAACCCTAGAGTCGGATTCGACTGGCTTTCGAGCAAGGGAACCTTTACCTTTACTATAGATGGAACTCTGTCTCTGCGGCATGGGTCCTCCATATTCCTGGTGCTTGGGGGACCACAGTGGGAGGGCTCCTGGAGTTCTGGCCCTGCTGGTGGACCTCCTGATGGCCCTTGGGTTATGGCCACTGTGTGACACAGAATGTTGGACTGGATCATGGGCCGTTGGCCTGATCCAACATGGCTTCTCTTATGCTTTCCTTCCTTCCCTCTTGTATTTCTTCACCCAAAGGGTAATTAACATATAAGAAGTGGCAGCAGCTACAAACATAGACAGTTTCAAGAGGGAATTGGATAAACACATGAAGCAGAGGTCCCATCAGTGGCTATTAGCCTTAAGAAACTGACCTGCAGACCAGAAAGTCTGTAGTTTGGCAATTCAAGACCCTAGTACCATGTGACGGAGTGAGCTCCTGTCTCTCACCCCAACTCCTGCCAACCTAGCAGTTTGAAAGCAAGAAACTGCAACTAGATAAATAGGTACTACTTCAGTGGGAAGGTAACAGCGTTCCGTGTGCCTCAGCATTTAGCATGCTAGCCACATGACCATGGAAACATCTTTGGACAGCGCTGGCTCTTCAGCTTCAAAACAGAGATAAGCACCACCCACTAGAGTCAGATTCGACTGGCTTTCAAGCAAAGGAAACCTTTACCTTTACTTATAGATGGAACACTCTGTCTGGAACAGTGATGCTCTGTATTCTTAGTACCTGGAGGACAATGGTTGGAGGCTTCTGGGTCCCACTGATGGACCTCTTGATGTCATCTGGGTTTTGGCCATTGTGTGACAGGGAGTGTTGGACTGGATCATGGGCCATTGGCCTGATCCAACATGGCTTCTCTTATCCTTCCTTCCTTGCCCCAAAGAGCAATTGCCACATAAGGAGTAGCAGTGGCTACATAGACAGATTCAAGTGGGGACTGGATAAACATCTGGAGCAGAGGTCCATCAGTGGCTATTAGCCTCAAGGGATAGATGGAACATTCTGTCTGGGACAAATGATGCTTTGTATTCTTGGTGCTTGGTGGGAGGGGGGACCATGGGAAGGCTTCTGGAGTTCTGGCCCTGCTGGTGGACCTCCTGATGGCTCCTGATATATTTGGCTACCCTGTGACCCACAGAGTTGGCCTGGATCATGGGCTATTGGTCTGATTCAACATGGCTTCTCTTATCCTTCCTTCCTTGCCCCAAAAGGAGTGACAGCGGCCACATAGACGAATTCAAGAGGGGACTGGATAAACATCTGGAGCAGAGGTCCATCAGTAGCTATTAGCCTCAAGGGATAGTTACGAGGTCTGGGTCTGGGGCAAGGGAAGCTCTGTATTCTTCATGCTTGGCGAGGGGGCGGGAACGGACCGTGGGAAGGCTTCCGGAGTTTTGGCCCTGCTCGTGGACCTCCTGATGGCTCCTAATATATTTGGCCCCTGCTTGACCCACAGAGTTGGACTGGATCATGGGTCATTGGCCTGATCCAACATGGCTTCTCTTATCCTTCCTTCCTTGCCCCAAATGGAGTGATGGCGGCCACATAGATAGATTCAAGAGGGGACTGGATAAACATCTGGAGCAGAGGTCCATCAGTGGCTATTAGCCTCAAGGGATAGACGGAACAGTCTGTGTGGGGCAAGGGATGCTCTGTATTCTTGGTGCCTGGCGGAGGGGGGCACCGTGGGAGGGCTTCCGGAGTTCTGGCCCGGCTGGTGGACCTCCTGATGGCCCCTGTTATATTTGGCCACTGCGTGACTCACAGAGATGGACTGGATCATGGGCCATGGGCCTGGTCCAGCGCGGCTTCTCTTTATGCTCTTATGCGCCTGTTTGACGGCTTGGCCGCCAAAAGCCCCCGCCCGGCCGCCTCACGCCGCGGTCGCCTAGCAACCAAAGCAACCGTTGGAAGAGATCCGAGCTGCCTCCGACTGACAGGATCTTTTCCCCAGGGTTCCGCCTCACGCAAATTCTGATTGGCTCTTCTTGAGCCCAGGTGCGCTTGGTGGGGCACGGGCGCAGGCGCAGTGTCCCGTCCCCCCCGGTGGGCCCCTACCGGAGCGGGGTCTTCGGCTACGCGTCTCGGGGCTTTCTCTTGAATGGAGCGGACGGCGCGGCGCACGCGCACGGTTTCAAACCGATGGAGGCGGACAGGGCACCGCTGACGGAGGAAGACATCCGGGAGAGGGTCAACTTGCGCCGCGAGGATCTCGGTGACTGACGGGGCAGGAGGAGCCGCCGCGGGCGGGAGCTCAGAGGCGGATAACCGGCGGGCGGCAAACAGGGGTGGGCTGAGGTTGGAAATCCGGGGGCTTGATTGGACAGGGGCACAGACCAATCAGAGCGTCGATTGACTGGCCACGCCTCCTGGGGGGTCTTTTGCCGCCCTTTCCCCGGGCCCCGCCCACGTGGTTTTAAAAGACAATCTTGGGTCCTTTTTGCCTTCTGTTCACCGTAGTGTCCTTCAAGCAATTCTGCACTAAAATCGAACCCAACCTACTTTTTAATCCGGTCCCCCCCGCATTAAAATAAAATTCTGTTTTCTTTTTATTCCGGGTTCCTCCCCCCATTCTGCATTGCATTACCTCCCTTCAGTGGTTAGCCCAATTTCAGCCTGCTGTTGCCCCAGGTTATTTGGATGCTGTTTTGCTGTGGACTTAAATTGCCTCAACTCAACCACAGAAAATCCGGAGTGGCCAGCAAATGCGGAAAGGACCTTAGCGACGGGGAGCCAAGTTCGAAAAGAGCACTAACCTAAGACTCTTTCCCCAGAATGCAGTTTTTCTTTCAGCCTTGGGGAGCAGAAGTGATCTAACGTTCAGCAACTTCTAGGAATATCGATTTTCCTTACAGCATTCATTTCTGTAATGGGGGGTGCAAATCAAAAGTTGCTGTCTGTTTTATCTTCACAACAACCCTGTGGTGTAGGTTAGGCTGAGCGTGTTTGAGTGGCCCAAGGTCACTCAGCAAGCTTCCATGGCAGGGTAGGGATTCGAACCTGGGCCTCCCATTCCTAGTGTGGCACTAACCACCCCAGCAGTAGCCACCGCTTTGCCCTGGAGGGCCAGCAAGCAGCCTCCCCATGAGGTTGTCTTCTGGCACTGATATTCAGAGGTTGGCTGCCCCTGAATATGGAGGCTGCCACTCATGGCCGTGTCTAGTAGCCCTCGATGGACCTTTCCCACCATGAATCGACCTCATCCCCTTTTTGAGCCACCTATGGTAGTGGCATTTACCATGTCCACTGGCAGTGAATTCCACAATTTAATTACTTGAGTTAAGAAGTACCCCCTTTTGTTTATCCCGAATCTAGTGCCCTATGGGTTCATTTAGTGCCCCTCCCATTCTAGTACTTCTGGTACTTTCAGCTGGAGGTGCTGGGGATCAAACCTGGGACTGACTGACTTATTTATTGGGTCCATATACTGCCCTCCCTGCAAGTGGACTTTCTGCAAGAAAAGCAGAGGCTCTTCCACTGAGCTACAAGCCTCCTCGAATCACTCTTTTGCTGCTGACTGACCACACAGGGTGGCTGTGAGGAGGAAATGGGTGAGCAGCACAGAACAATGTATTTCACCCCGAGCTCTGTGGACGAAGCTCAGGACACAGCTCACTGAAATCAGTGGGTTTAGACCAAAGTGTAATTCTGTGTAGGAAAGCAGCATGTTGACATAATCTCCCCCCCCCAGTTTATCTGATTTCAATTAATTGGGGGGGGGGGGTGTCCAGAAGGCATAAGGAGGAGTCTGGGCCATGAATCTGCAGCGACCTAGAGTTGCCAGCCTCCAGGGTTGCCAGCCTCCCACTTCTACAACTGTTCTCCAGCTGTCAGAGATCCGGTCCCCTGGAGAAACTGGCTACTTTGAAGGGTGGACTCTGTGGCATCGTACCATGTTGAGGCCTCTCCCCTCCCCAAACCCCGCCTTCTCCTGGCTCCACCCCCAAAGTCTCCAGGTATTTTCCAACCCAGACCTGGCAACCCTACATCAACCCCTTCTTCTGTGTCAGTTTCTGAGCAAGGAAACTGAGTATCTTGAAGGGGAGAAAAGCAGAGCTCCCCAAATCTTTGATTGTGTGGTGCAGCTAGGGGTGCCAGCTGTGGATTGGGAAATACCTGGAGGTTTGGGGGGCGGAGCCTAAGGAGGGCACTTTTTGGGGAGAGGAGGGACTTCAGTGGGGTATTATAATGCCACAGAGCAGGGGTGGCCAATTTGCTCAGTGTAAGAGCCACATAGAATAAATGCCAGATGTTTGAGAGCCGCAAGACATGAACAAATACTGCACACACTTTTTTATTTTAAAAACATGCACATTTGCTTTTTATTAACATTATAAACGAGAGTGCCAAAGATCAAAACAGAAGGGGTAAAAAAGATATTGATAATGATATTTATTTGTCCAATGACATTTCTTTGCTAATGGCCCCGTTCACACTGAGCATTTGCCCTGCTGAAGGCACGGGAGCCCTGTGGACTTTCCTTGCATGATCATACGAGCACATCTGGGAGGCGTAGGGCTCCCGTGGCCAGCCCGCGGCTTCCTGTGGAAAACGCGGAGTAAAAAACTAGTAGGTCGGAAGTACTAGTTTCCAGAAACCCCGGGGCAAAGACTGGCGTCTGATCGCGGGAGCACCAGTATCCCGCGGCTTCCGACGCCCGCCCATGTCCCCGGGGTTTCTGGATGTTGTAAGTGTCCATGGGATGCGCACCAACTCTGAACAGCACATGCGCACACACAAGACACCGACAGCGGCCCGCCCCCCCCAATGGCGCATGCGCACTTCACTGCTTTTTTGCTGCGCTGCAGCAGCACGGTGTGATCGGGGCGCAGAGCTGGAGTGTGGCAACCCGGTGGCCTGTGTGATCGAGCTACCGTGCCTTATTTAGCTCCGGGGCGAACTGCCACGCCTCTCCCCCGCGTTTTCTGGCCCGTATGACTGGGGCCAATGATATTTATTTGTCTAAGAGAGAGAGAGATGTGGAAAGAAAGAAGGAAAGAGGTAGAAAGAGAGAGAGAGAGAGAGAAACAAAGAAAGCAAGTAGATGGGAGGGAGGGAAGGAAGGAAAGCCTGGCTCCCCTTTGCTTCCCCAGCTGCCCTGCCGGGAGCCCCACAGTAGGTGTGAAAGAGCCGCATGTGGCTCCCAGGCCGCAGTTTGGCCACTCCTGCCGTAGAGTCCTCTTTCCAAAGGAGCCATTTTCTCCAGGGGAGCTGATCTCTCTTGCCTGGAGATCAGTTGTAAGCCCAGGAGATCTCCAGCCACCACCTGGAGTTTGGAAACCAAAGAGAGAGATCACGGGATGGAAGTTGAAAGGGAGCAAAGAACTGTGATGTATAGTGCCAAAAAAAGTTCTTCACCAACTTGTAAATTCTTTTTTCAGTATTCAGTTTACTGGAAGTAATTCAAACGCCATCAACACCACCATGCATATGACATCTCGTTTCGTGTATACCTTTATCAAAGTTGGTGGCATTGAAATACCGGTATAAAGTTAATCCATTTGGCAATCACTCTAGACATATCTCATAGTCACATTCATCAAATACATTAGCACGGCAGTCTCCAAACATAACATGCCCCTGCCTTTGAGATGAATTTGATGCATTACACTCTGTAAAATGTCCTCCTTCTAGCCCACGTCCGGGTATTGTCCCTTCCTGGAACTTACCATGAAAAGATAACTCATTTGGGAAGCTCCCTGAAAAATTTTATTCGCCTGAAATCTCTGGACCTCTCGCGGAATGCGTTGGTTTCCTTGGAGGTAAGTTTTCTGTTTTCTTTTTAAAAATAAATTCCATTGTACATCTCGTGAATTGGGTGGTTTTAGAGGGGAAAACCGTTTTCCAGACACTGTTCACTCGGTTGGCTCATTAGGACTGATTGTTCTGTATGTCCTGAAACTGGCCCCTCTATGGTTCTGTCTGTAGGGAGGCCAGTTTGGTGTAGTGGTTAAGTGCGTGGACTCTAACCCGGGAGAATCGGGCGTGGTTCCCCATTCCTCCACTTGCAGCTGCTGGATGACCTTGGGCAAGCCATAGTTCTGACAAGAGCAGTTCTCTCAAGGACAGGTCTAGAAAATGCTATTTCAGCCCCACCTACCTCACAGGGTGTCTGTTGTGGGGAAGGGAAGGGAAAGGAGTTTGTAAGCTGCTCTGAGACACCAAATGAAGGGCAGGGTATAAATCCAACCTCCTCCTCCTTCTTTTGAAAATGAATATCCCGCCTTTGATCAAATCATCTTCAGGGTGTCCTGCAATAAGATTTAACTTTGAAAAAAATGCGACACCTCTTCCTGGCACCTCTCTTGGTGGTAAGATGGCTGAGAGACTCTGAGAATGGGAGTGCTTTAGCTGCTGCCCGGGCCTCTGCTGTTTCCAGGGGTCATTTCATAGAAAAAGAGGTGCAGGAGCTCATTTGCATAACTTATTTGCATATGCCACACCCCCTGACAAAGGGCAGGCATGCAAGCATGCCTGGATTTCCTACCTGATCTTCTCCAGTCGGGCAGGGAACCCAGGCATGTTTAGAATGCCTTTCTCCCCCTTCCCCATGTGGACACATGAAGCTGCCTTATACGAGGCCGGTCCTCAGTCTGGCAGTGGCTCTCCAGGGTGTCAGGCACAAAGAGGTCCTCCACATCACCTGCGACCTGATCCTTTCCGCTGGAGATGCTGGGCATTGAACCTGGGACCTTCTGCATGCCAAAGCAGGTGCTCTTGCCATTAAGCCAATGTGGAGCTGTGGGTTCAGAAGCACTCCAGGGCAGGTGGATCCTACTGGCGACGTGTAACCCCTGGGCCACTGTACCATGAACCATGCAGGCCACCGTCCGTTGATGGACTTGCTCAGAGCTCCCCTGCAGTGTCCAGACTCCAAAGAGTCAGTGTTACAATAATGATCCCAGGTGTCCTATTCAGATTAAGGAGGAGCTTTTTGTGGAGTTTTAACGCAAAACTCCCTTTCTAATTTTGTGTTTGTCGGCAGGGCCTTCACCATCTCACAGGCTTAGAAAAGCTCAACCTCTATTTCAATCGCATTTCCTCGCTCTCAGACGTGTTTCGCCTCCAAACCTTAACAGCGCTGCAGGAAGTCGACCTCCGACTGAACCCCGTCATTAAAAATGAATCGGACTATCGTCTTTTTGTTGTGCACATGCTCCCCAATCTCAGGCGACTGGGTAAGGAGGCCACCTGCGCTCTTTTCCAGATAAGTTAAGGGACGTGAAGCCGGAGCGTGACCTCGATCTCAGGACTTCAGCACGGCAGTCTCCAGACGTAACATGCCCCTGCCAGTACATATTCACAAAACGCTGTAATCTGAAGAACTGCTCCATGTAGTAGCTGGATTAGTCCGCATGAAGGCATTGGGCAAGTTACACGATCATAACTTTACACTGTTTTACATTATTGGGTCGGATCCAGTGAGGCAACTGCTGGCAGGAGGGGAACAAGGAAACGATTTTTGTCCGTCAGTGCTTCCTGCTGACAAATGGCTAGATCCAGCTTATTGTTTCTGCCCATTCTGGCTGCTGACAGAGGACTTCTCAATAGGGTCGCTATCCTCCTGATGGGGGTGGGAGTTGCCACACTTTCGGGGGGCCCAATCCACCACCGGCCAGGTGGCTGGGGGAGAGCCCCATACCTGAAGAGCCCTGTTGCACCCGACATGCCCCTGCATCTGAAGGTGACATCACTGCACCATGCATGTTGTGCGGGAGACGCTCTAGCATTTGGCTAAAAACTCTATGGTGACCATAGAGTTTTGGGCCAAATGCTAGAGTGCCCCCTGCATGACATGTCTGGCGCAATGATGTCACTTCTGGGTGATGTCATTGTGGTGCGTGTGCCACAGGAGCCCCCGCCAGCAGCGGGTAGGGACCTGGCAACCCCCTACTTCTCAGACTGTCACCAGAGCCTTTGGCTTGTCCTCAAAGGAACCGCTCTTCATTTCCCAGCCTTATGCTACGTCCTTAACTGTTTTGGTGCCTGAAATTTGCCCTGCCCAGCTCTCAATGGCCCTGGCCAGACCGATCTTGTCAGGTCTTGGAAGCTAAGCGGGGTCCGCCCTGGTTCATACTTGGCTGGGAGACCACCAAGGAAGTCCTGGGTCCTTGTCCAGAGGCCTGGCAGCAACCAAACACCTCTGGACATCTCTTGCGTGGAAGACCGGTGGGGCCGCCATAAGTCAGCCGCAGCTCGACAGCCCTTCCCACCACCACATCTACCCACAGCCAGTTCTGCAGCAGAGGACTGAGGGAGTTTCCCGAGAGAGAATTCGGTTTCCAGTTCAGTTCAGTCTTGATGCCTGGTAGATCTTAGCAGAGAGCCAAAGGGCCATTTCCCTTTGGATCGGGGTGAGGAATGGCAAAAAGTCTAGAGCCTGAGGTTGGCTTTTCTGTATTTTTTTAAATATGTTTGTGTGTGCGTGCACGTTTGAGTATGAGTGCACCTGGAAGTCATGGCGACCTCTGGGGACTGACCCCTTCTGGGGGCCTGGAGGATATTCAGAGAGGTGGCTGAGTAAAGCCTGCCCCCGCCTCCCGACTGCTGGTATTCCACGGAGGCCTCCCATCTGAGTACTTGCCAGAGTCGACCTTACTGAGCTTCCGAGATCCGACGGGATTGGTCTTGCCTGGGCTATCCAGGTCACTGCTGGGGTCGGCTTTTCTACACTGTGCATGGGAACATTCATAAAACCGTGGCGCCCAAGCAAGAGGTATAATGATCGTGGCCCTTTTCATCCAAGTGCTTTGGAGTCCTGCTTGGAAGAGGAAAGGTTAATGCGCCTGAACCGTCAGCGACTGGCAGGCCGGAAAGGGAGGGGAAGGGGACTTCCGTGTGCCAAGCCTGATCGGGAGCGATCAAAGGGGCAAGCCTTGACCATAAAACAATTCTTGGGGCATTTTCACAGTTTACATATGAAAGGGACCTTTATTCCATTTGATGGCTGCATTTCAACCATTTTTACAAATGCAGTTTCATTAGATGCATTGATCCGGGCACGCACCTAATGGCTTTGATAAGAAAACGGCTTACTTCCTTGTTTTCTACTTTTTCTATTAAATATCCAGTCGAGAGAAATTAATCACCTGCCCCAGGCATCTCAGTTCTTAGTAACCTTGTGATGGGTTATTCAGGACAACTTCGCTAAATTTGAGTCCGGTAGCACCCGAGAGACCAAGAAGATTTTTGGGGGGTGTGATCTTTCGAGAGTCAAAGCTCTCTGTCGGATCTGGTGAAGAGAACTTTAACTCTTTTATTTTGTTTTATTTTATTATTCTGGTGACTGACCCCTACTGGGGGCTGGAGGATATTCAGAGACTGCTGGTATTTCAAGGTCTCCCATCCACGCACTGTTACCCCCAAGCCCCCTCTTGCCATGTAGAGGATGGTACCCCGGCCAGGTTAGGGCCAAAGTTGGCATAGGGCAAATATAGCCCCCTCTCTGTGCAAAGCCAGCTAGCCCAGACTTGTGCTCAGGACCGTCTCCTTCAGCCATCACTTCAGATCCTGCTGACATGCATCCGTCATTGTGAAAGGACAGTGTCTTAATTCCATCATCTCAAGGGTGTCGGCAGACTTGCGTTTCAGTTCTACGTCCCACAGTCAAACCTCCGGACTTTGCCACTCGCTCCTGGGACCACCCCAGCCACAGTCTATTCTTGTTCTTGTTCTCTTGATAGCCCGGCCATTAATAGAGCGAAGACTCTGCAGTCGCTCAACGTTTTGATAACAAAAGCTTTCCCCAATCTGGACATCTTTTACCCAAACCCCTTTTCGAGTCATTACCATCCTGGCCCATTCCCCTGTTGTGTCTACTGATCCGAAGGCACAATTTTCCTATATAAGGACTCCAAACCCGGCCATCTTTGGTTCAGTCTCCTGGGATGCATACCGGCTGGATTGCCCATCCCTTTTTTAGTCTTCGGAGACTTGCAGTCTGCTTCTCTTCACTGCGGACTCCTCTCTTCGGAAGGTAGCTGTAACCCCCTCCTCAACACGTCGCCCTCTTTTATCACTGATCTCTCAAGATCGCTTCTCCTCTTTCCTAGCTCTCTGGTGTGTGTGTATGTGTGTGTGAATGTATTAGGGTTATTTTCTTAATAAATTTTATAACAGATTTATTTATTATTATTTATTATGGGATTTATACCCCGCCCTCCCCGCAAAGCAGGCTGTCGTCTGTGCCGCTCCGCTCCGAGGGGGTTCTGACTCTGGTATAGTTGGAGCACGATCCCTAGCTTGCACACCTCTTAAGCAAACAGTCTCTTAGCTAAATTCTCCCATCGTCACTTAAACGGAGACCCAGTGCTGCGGCGGACAGTCCTTGCCAGAGTCGACCCTGCTTAGCTTCCAGCATCGGATGAGAGCGGGCTGGCCTGGGCTGTCCAGGTCAGGGCTGGGAACTTGAACTCTCGGCAGCTCCTGCTCCCCCTGGAAATCTTGCTGGTCTCTAAGGCGCTCCCGGACTCGGATCCGGGTGTTTTATTTTTGCAGACCTACATGGCTCCCCACCCTGGCCTCTTCTCACGGGCCTGGGGCGATCTTGAGGTCAAGCAAAACAGGGATGGCGGGAGGTGACTGGGGGAAGAGCTAGCCTTGATTACTGGAAGGTAGTCTGAGAACGCTGTCACGTCCTGCCACAGTCGACTTCTGGTGACTCCGCAGTGTTCTCCGGGCAAGAGACAGGCAGAGGTGGTTTGCTCTCGGCTGCCTGCGCGGAGCAGCCCTGGACTTCCCTGGTGTTCTCCCCTCCAAGTAGGAACCGGGGCTGAGCCGGCTTGGCTTCCCAGATCTGCGCCGTATAGGCCAAGGCCTACTGGATACTTTAGAAGGCTCATGTTGTCTTGGAATCTGGGTCTTTTTTCCTCAGCCACATCTATATTTCTTTAAAATTGAATTCCATGCCTTTATTGTTTATAAGTACAGCAATTTTTTAGAAAAATCACCTTCAAATTTGAAAATAATTATCCCAGCCTCTGTAACTAAAAAATGTTTGCACTGCTGTCCTCCTTTCTCGTGGGATTTCTTTCTAGATGACTGTCCTGTGAGAGACCATGAGCGCAAAGCCTCCCTTTTGCATTTCACTCCAGAGCAAGCTTATGAGTTCCCGAAACCTGCCGAGACGCCAAAAGAGCCCCAGACGGAGAGGTATGGCTGCGCTTCTGTTTTGGAAAGGGAGGGGCTGGGATCCCAGCCGCTGCACGGGAAAGGGACTGATGGGTGCACGGTGGATCCTCGGCCCCATGCAGTTGTTCAGGGTAAAATTCCCCGGAGGTGTCCCATATTAAACTATAGTAAAATACCATAGAACCGTCAAACAAAAAATAGAGCGACAGGGAATGAATAAGTGTCCAAGCAGAGAGAATCCCTTGAGCAGACTCAGCTTCTGAAAGCACAGCGGCAAAGAAAGGTCTAAGCCGGGGTCCCCAGTCTTTTCAGTTTTCTTATTTTGAATTTTTAAGGGAATACAGAGTGAAAAAATGGAAATGGGGGAATATGCTTAAAAATATAATTACAGAAACACAATATTGAAGGGCAGTTGGGCAGATATTAAGGGCGTTCCTTGATCAAAGTGCAGGGTCTCCTGAGTTTGTTTGTCTATTCCGTTCACTCCAAAGTGGCTCACCTTGTTCTTCTCCCTTTTATCCTCCCAACAAGCCCTTTGAGGTCTGCGTGTGCACCTGGCCCAGGCTCACCCAGGAAACTCCCATGGCAGAATGGGGATTTGAACCTGGGTCCCCCAGATCCTAGTCTGACCCTCCCCGCACTGCACCACGCGGGCTCCTTTTTTGCATCCTTTTGTGTGATGGGTTGCCTTGGCCTGCATGGCCCAGGCTAGCTCAGTCTCACGAGATCTCAGAAGCGAAGCAGGGTCAGCCCACCGAGGAAGGCCAGGGTCACCGCGCAGAGGCAGGCCGTGGCAGACCACCTCGGCTCCTCTCTGCCCTGACCCGGATGGCCCAGGCGAGCCCAGTCTTGTCAGATCTGGGAAGCGAAGCCGGGTCGGCCCTGGTTAGGACTTGGATGGGAGACCACTGAGGGAGCCCCGGGTTGCTACACAGAGGCAGGCAATGGCAGACCACCCTGGAGCGTCTGGTGCCTTGAAAGCCCTACGGGGTTGGCATAAGTCAGCTATGACTTGGGGGCACGTTCCACCGCCATTCAGTGTGCTGCCTGCTAGGCCAACGGGTCTGTCATCCCTCATCAAAAGTGCGTTAGGTGACGGCTCCCCTCGATCACTCACTTCATTTCCCTTAATTACAAGTTTGCCCAGCACCAACCAGAGACTACATTAAAGCCCCGTGAGGCCTTGTTTTCCGCAGCACATCTGTCCACAAAAGAGCAGAGTACGTTTATTCCCTGTCAAAGAAGTGCTCGGTGATGGACGAAGATGACGAGGCTGTCCTCAACCTCATTGCCAAGTGCGACTGGGCCTTAAGGAAGCCTCTGGGAGTGACCGGCTCTGCCAAAAGGGACCCCAAAGGTCAGTTTCACGTCTCAAACAGTATGTGGCTTTTGCGTTTTCTGTTTTGGGTTTATTGGGGGGGGGGGTGTTGCTGCTGTGATCTACCCTAGTATTTGTGTCAGGGTGGACACCTACCCAGAGTTTCTAGTCCTTAAATGTTGACATTTATTTATTTAAATGTAGGAAACATAAATGATACAAAATACGTGACCAAGTTGTTACAACAGGTTTGCAGACAGACTGGGCAATCCCCCGAAATACTCATATCTAAATTTTCAGTTCATTCAATCACAGCTGGAGAGAGTTCAAAGAACTCTGTCACATCTCCGTGGAAAGCATGACGCTCACATTTTGGTGACAGATGGAAAATAGTTTGTCAGGCTGCACCACAGTTGCATTCGGGCCCTGGCATTTTGCCCCATTTAAACAACAGGTCTGCACAACTGTCAAAGCCTGTTTGCATTCTGTTATCTGTCTTCCATACTTTGTGTGGCAAAGCCAAATCCTGCGGGCCTCTCGTTGGCATTATGGTTATGGTTATTGGGCGGAACTGATTGCATCCATTTTCGCAACCATTCATTCCCTAGATCGAAATTTTGTGATTGCAGGATTTATGCGGATCTTATTCTGGATAGGCCTGCATGAGCCATGTCTTTGTGGATGGGCAACTCTCTGTTTTCAGTGATCTTTCTATACTCATGAAGAAGAGCGTCTTGTCTTTGGAGATGTGGGGGAGTGATGTGACACAACATGGGTAGCCAATAGGTCGGAGTGGGTCTAGTACTGATGGTTCTCGTTGTGTTGAGTTGGACATCAGGTTTGTGGACACACTGAAGCATCATATTCCGCAGTACTATACATCAGTCCCAAAGCTGAGCATCTACATATTGTAGCAGCAAGCTGTACCACATAATTTTTGGAGAACATTGTTTTGTATGTGTATTTTCACTGCTACATTGATAAGATGGTTTTTATAGCCCAAGGTGCTGTCCAGGGTGAAGCCAGGGTACTTAGGTGTATGGTTGTATGTAAGTCGGGTGCCATTAAGGTAGACATTCAGTTCACAGTTGGCAAGATAGTTATTGAGATGGAGACAGGAGCATTCTGTTTTTCCAGAACTTAGGATAAGTCACCATTTATGGCAGTAGTCAGCCAAAATTTCAAAGTCTCTAGTCAGTATTTCCTCAGCTCTGTCAGTTGATTTTATGCCTTACTGCAATCATCATGTCTGCTTCAGCAATTCTAGCTCACCTCTTCGTGGTGCACCCTGGATAACGTTAACGAGCTGGAACTTCTGGCTGCCAGACAATCGTAGGATCTCCTGGCTATACTACACAGGTGGAATGTTGACATATCTGCAGCATATACTGGGAGCGGAAATCTGTTCCCCAAGCAAACCTATGTTCAGCATGCATCAGGTTGCCATCATAGTGACAGAACTCAGAGGTTGTCGCAATGGCTTTTTGCCCTCCTGCGTTGCGCAAGGATCAGTTAAGGCTGCCAAAAGAACAGCTGTTCTTTGGGACCCTGACACTGCCCCAGATGTAAGAGAAGTTTTAAAAGCAGTTAGCGAGGCACTGACCAGTTGGCTGGAAAATTTCCTCCATCAGTATGTGGAGTAGATAAGGGATCCCCAACCTTTTTGAGCCTGAGGGCATCTTTGGAATTCTGACACAGGGTGGTGGGCACCATCATAAAATGGCTGCCACAGTAGGTGGAGCCAATCACAAAATGGATGTTACAGGTGGCCGAGCCGGCCACAGAATCTCAGGGATCGAAGTTATGTGTAACTCATCAACATTTCAGGCAGAAGTTCTGTGTAATTCATCAGCATTTCAGGCAGAAGTTCTATGTAACTCATCGACATTTCAGGCAGAAGTTCTAAGTAATTCATCAGCATTTCAGGCAGAAGTACTATGTAACTCATCAGCATTTCAGGCAGAAGTTCTATGTAATTCTTCAGCATTTCAGGCAGAAGTTCTGTGTAATTCATCAGCATTTCAGGCAGAAGTTCTATGTAATTCATCAACATTTCAGGCAGAAGTTCTGTGTAATTCATCAGCATTTCAGGCAGAAATTCTACGTAACTCATTGACATTTCAGGCAGAAGTTCTATGTAATTCTTCAGCATTTCAGGCAGAAGTTCTATGTAATTCATCAGCATTTCAGGCAGAAGTTCTATGTAATTCATCAGCATTTCAGGCAGAAATTCTATGTAACTCATTGATATTTCAGGCAGAAGTTCTATTGAACAAGATATCTTTTAATCTGCACAGCCAATCAGAAGCCCTGCTAGGCAAAAGCCCCACCTAGCCCTGCCCATTTTCTGAAAGCATTTTGTGGGCAGCGGGAAAGGTGTTGATGGGTGCCATGGTACCCACGGGCAGTGTGTTGGGAACTCTGGCACCAGGGAGAGGAGGGGGCAGGTAGGCAGCTGGCTAAAGAGAACCCATACCTGGGACTGTCACATGGGTGGACGGGGTATAGTAAGTAAATGCCAAACAGGAGACCAGGTTGCCTTCCCTGGTGGGGCACGTAGTCACAGAGAGACATGGAGAGTTTGGGGGAGGGGCTTTAATAGAGGTTGGGGACAGGCAAAGTATGCCTCCTTTGAGCCTTTTAAAGCAATAGTATGGGGTAGCCATCATAATCGGTAGGGGCTCTGTTTCCCCCCCTGGTCATTGGAGTACTATGCTTCTTCGTGCCCTATTAAGTGCAGCTCATCAATAAGAAGTGGGCCATGTGTGTAGGGAGGCTTTGGCAAGTAGCCTGGCCAGGCTAGGGAGTTTGGGATCATACCCAGAGTTTCTGCTTGGAAGCAGGTAAGGAAAACCAATGGGGATTAACTAACTGCCTTGGACTAATTGGAAAACTTACAGCAGACTAACCGGGATTTACAAAACAGGCGGGTTTAACCAGCTGTGATCTGTTATGGACATAACATAAATGGGGAGGGGCTGTGGCTTAGTGGTAGAGCATCTGCTTGGCATGTAGAGGGTCCAGATTCAATCCCCAGCATCTCCAGTGGAAAGGAGCAGGTAGCAGGTGATGTGAAGGACCTCTGCCTGAGACCCTGGAGAGCTGCTGCCAGTCTGAGTAGACAACACTGACCTTGATGGACTGAGGGTCTGATTCAGTATCAGGCAGCTTCACATGTTCATATGACATCTGATAGACTAACTGGGATTTCTACAACAAACTGTGGTTTTAAGCAAACCACAGTTTATTTTGACGCTGGAATGCAGCCATGCTGTTCACCTAGAAAACTGGCAGAGCTCTTCTCCCTGACCTCCTACTTCATATGTATAGAGAAGGAGGTTTTTTTGGGGGTAGAGCTGCCACCCCTCACTTGCTGCCTGAGTTGGTTTAGTCCAGGGTATCCACTCCACCCACTTGCTTCTATAACTTGGTCCTTTTGTCTCATGAAAGCCACGGTAACTTTGGTGACCTAAACTGGAATTTATGCTCTGTGGGTTTGAAATCTAGGGGGGAAAACAGCCCCTCCATTTATTTTACTGTTTATAAGGGAGTAATATAAGTGTATGTGTGTGTGTGAGAATTTCAGAATAAGCTGTCGTAACTTGAATTTTTTTCTCCTCTAGAATGTAGACACTTGCCTGAGTCATCAAAGCCACCAGTGGCCGTGAATCAGAAGAGCAGCCTTAGCGTGGCATTTTTAGACCGGAAAACTCAAGAGCGGCCCAAGAGAGATCCAAACTTGGTGCGCCACGATGAAGCAGAAGCATCTGAAAAGGTCACAGGGCATGTTCACTTCACACCCCATCCAGGTAAAAGGGTTGTCCAGGGCCCAGCTAGATAAGACTCTTATGTGCGCTGGCGCGTGTGCTTCAAAAAAGCAGCCACGCATCTGTTCCCCAGCCTGTAGAATTCCATGGAGTTTAGTGGTGTGGTGATATTTCTACCCCTGTATCACTGCCGTCTGCAGCCAGGGTCATGACGAGTGGCTGGGGAAGTGCAACGCATCATGATCTCAGGACATGAGTAAGGGCCCCTAGAGCGGGGGGAGCCCCCCCAAGTGTGGTCCCTCTGGGCACCCGAGCCCCCACCAACACCTTTCCTGGTGCTGAGCAGGTGTTTTTAGGAAGTGGGCGGGGCAAGGTGAGGCTTTTGCCCAGCAGGTAGTCTGATTGACTACTGGAGATTTGATTGGCTGTGTAGATTTTTAAAAACATTGCTTCGGGAGCAGCTGCCACCACAGCAGAAGGATCTTCACTGTGTGCCTGAAGGGAAGCTGTGGGAGCCATTTTGTGGCTGGCTCCGCCTTTCGAGGCAGCCATTTTATGGCTGTGTCCACCATGCTGTGTCAGAATTTCTCCGCCCTGGCTCCGCCCTGGGGGAATCCGCTCCCACTGGAGAGCAGGGCCTCGTGGGACCTTCTCTCGTTCCACAGGGCCCGCAAAAGGGAGCTGTTCCGCCAGGCCTTTGGGTGAGGCAGCAGGCGTCTGTCTTCGCTGGCCTCCCTGCTCTCGTTCCCAGTGCATTGAAAGGGCCCATTTTGATTCCGCCTTGTGGTCCTAACAGATTTATATGAAACTGTCGCTACAGGTGCGAATGTCACTGTTTATCGTTTTAATGATTGTAATGTGATTTTATTGTAACGAGTCTTGGACTCTGTTTCTTGTGATTCGCCCTGAGCCCACTTTGGGGAGGGCGGAATAAAAATCTCATAGATAGATAGATAGGTAGATAGGTGGATGGATGGATGGATGGATGGATGGATGGATGGATGGATGGATGGGTGGATGGATGGATGGATGGGTGGGTGGGTGGATGGGTGGGTGGATGGATGGATGGGTGGGTGGATGGGTGGGTGGGTGGGTGGATGGGTGGGTGGGTGGATGGATGGATGGATGGATGGGTGGATGGATGGGTGGGTGGATGGGTGGATGGATGGATGGATGGGTGGGTGGGTGGATGGATGGATGGATGGATGGATGGGTGGATGGATGGGTGGATGGATGGGTGGATGGATGGGTGGATGGATGGGTGGGTGGATGGATGGGTGGGTGGATGGATGGGTGGATGGATGGGTGGGTGGATGGATGGGTGGATGGATGGGTGGGTGGATGGATGGGTGGGTGGATGGATGGATGGGTGGATGGATGGATGGGTGGATGGATGGGTGAATGGATGGATGGATGGATGGATGGATGGATGGATGGATGGGTGGGTGGGTGGGTGGATGGGTGGGTGGATGGGTGGGTGGGTGGGTGGATGGGTGGATGGATGGATAGATGGATAGATAGATTCTGAAGGGGCCCAGCGTCTCAAAAAAGTTTGGGACCCCTGTCCTGGTGGTTACGCAGAGAGATCGCAGAGCAGCAGGTCTCAGTGTGGCTTTTGGTGACGGCCGTGACATCTGGAGTGTGGAATCCAGTTTGGCCCTCAGTCCTGCTTGAGATTTCTCAGTAACTGGACTTCTTTTAATGGACTGTGGGCATAATGATGTAAAATAGACTGGTTGTCTGCGATCTCTTCATGTTATTGGGTGCGTGTGTGTATTTTTCCCAATGGATTCCAAAGATTGAAGTTTGAGAAATTTCTCCTCTTTGGCAGAGGGTGTTGGCTAATATTTATTTCTCTGCTGGGCAAAAAGCTGACGTTTCTGTAAATTTAGGGTGCTGCTTGCCCCAAATATTTGGGACGGTTTGAATTGCTTCGAAAGTGTTCTACTGAATTCCTTCCAGAAGTTCTCCAATCAGTTGGGCTAATAGTGCCACCCTGTGGATTCTCCTGATATGCCATTTGCTATTTATACACTTCCTTTAGGTGCAGTTCTACCCAGTCTCTCTCCAAAGAAAACAATTTTTTAAAAAAACCCTTAAGACAAACTAAAAATAGTAAATTATTGAGATGGTTTCAGGTCGATATTGCAGTGTTACTGTGTGATATCGCTTTCCTCCTGGGCCCTTGGTCTTGCCAAAGCTGCCCTGCTAGGGCTGGAGGGGAGGAGGACTGATGTCTGGCTTCAGCTTTCACTTCCTTGCCTGTCTCTCCCCAGCCGCAGTCCAGCTACTCTAAGTTCAAGAGAGTTCATGTGGACTGATTTGTCAGACATTTAACTATGGGAGACTTTGCCAGGCTGCCGAAGGTTGGTCTAGATTGGAAGCAGTCAGGTCTTCTCGGGGGCCTCTCTGGTCATGGAGGCGGGAAGTGTGCTTCTAACATTCCTGTTCTGGAGCTCCTGCAATGAACTCCTGGTTTTCCCGCCGAGAAGGAAATCATCATGCCCCGGGAGTGACCCATTTCCTCTTCTGCAACCCTCCCAGGTGCAAATGAACCCTCTGCCACTCCTGAGAAAAAGAGACACCGTCGGAAGGGACAGGAACCTAAAGAGCAGAGGCAAAATAACCAAGTGCGTAGTGCTGAAGCAAATACTACAGAGGATGGGGGAGTTGGGTCTGTTTGATATTAGGCTGAATTTCACAGCGGATCAGTAGCAACCAGTTAGCTATACTCACAATTCCTACGCATCAGTTATTTGCACCAATGCATTTTGCATACAGTCCATCAACAAAGAGGGGTCACTGGGTGTATGTGTGTGGGGGGGAGTTTTTGTGAATTTCCTGCATTGTGCAGGGGTTTGGACTAGATGACCCTGGGGGTTCCTTCCAACTCTGTGATTCTAAACATAGTTTCCTTTATCAGGTTTCTGTCAGTCTTCCCATCACTGTGCTCAGGGTAGCATCAGTTGGTACTTATCCGGTAATTAGTTTCTTCCCTGGTCAGCAATGCAATTGCTGGGGATTTCTTGCGTGACAGTCAGGGCCAAACTACACGTTAACGGTTTGCGACAAGTCGGGTCCAGGTTCCCTTTGCCTGGCTCACTTTCCCAAACAGCCGCACAGCAGCAGCGGGGGACGGCGTTTCAAAGGGCCGCAGGGCCCCTGTTCAGCTCAGGACCAGCTGATGCGGGGAGGAGGGGAGGGGCTTGCACTTTACTCCCAACACTGCTTTCTTGAACCAGCCTGGGAGGGGATTGTGTGTTTCTGTATGTGCAAAGTGCTGTCGTCGCAGCTGACTTATGGGGGTCCTGTGGGGTTTCCAGGGCAAGGGTTGTTTGGAGGTGCTCTGCCGTGGCCAGCCTCTGCGGAGCCATCCCGGGTAGCCTCCCACCCAAGTCCTGACCTGCTTTGCTTCCGGAATCTGGTGAAATCGGTCCAGCCAGGCCTGTCCCGGTCGGGGGTGGTGGTGGCTGGGCTGGTGGTCTTGGCCACATCTTGGAGCTGCACAGACAATGTCCTGTCGCACGGTGGTACTCGCTCCACGACTCAGAGAGCCACATCCACAGTTACCATCTAGCAAAAGAGCCAAATGACTCTGGTGTGCCTTGTGCCACCTGAGACGCTCACATATAAAAATGTAATGTCATTAAATACAGGACTATAAACTTTTATAAGTTATGAGAGTCCCTCTGTGCATGTAGTTTTGTCCCTCCCCGCCCGAGTGGAACCTCCGCCAGCCCTTGCGGCTTTGGAGTCTGGGGAAGGGCTTCCCTCTCCAACTTCTCGCTCTCTTCTCAGCTTGAGACGCAGCCGGTCAGGTGCGGGAGTGGTATGGCCGAGGCCCCCAGTGGAGAGGAGTCTGGTCTGGGAGAAAAGGGAGTAAAACCACCCCCACCCCACTGCGGCCAGCTTGCCCTTTTCCTGGAGGTGGAGACCATCTACCCGCCACAAGCCCCCTAGGGCAGTGGCCTTCCTCTCCTGGGACAGGGGGCAGGTGCCACATTGGGGACAGTGCCTGGAAGAGCCACAGGGGGGTCCTGAGCCACAGCGAATCGGTGCTGCAATGTGGAGTCTGGCCCTGCAAGGTCCTTACGGGGACCAATGCTCCCTCTAAGCTGCGGCGTCTTGTGAGCAAAAATTCAACTTTGTGAGCTCCTGGCATTAAAGCTGTGAGCGACCAATTTGGCTGCTGCATAAATTAGTTTGCTCTGGAGCCACCCTTCCTGAGCCAAGACAAAACTGTCTGAGCTGGAGGCTAAAAAACTGTGAGCTAGCTCACACTAACTCAGCTTAGAGGGACCGCTGACCAGGACCCTCCTCCTCCTCAGTTCTTGGTTCCTTTAAAAAAACCAGCTCTGTTTGTGCACACGTGCCTCTCGGACACTCTGCCCTCCCCACTTTCAGATACTTAAAACATCATGTGAATACATCAGATCCAGGCCACGTATACTAGGCACTGCTGAACTTCTGTTCCGTTAACGTTTCTGGCTTTCCTGGGAGCCCCACGGGGACATTTCAGAGCCCCCTGAGGGGAATCGGCTGCTGTCGCCCTGGGAGTGGGCCCCAGCCTCGTGCAGGAAACTGAGGATCTCTTGGGATGCCACCCAGTCTTCGACGTGGGTTTTGAGAAGGGATAGGGAGCACCTACATTGATACCCCCAAACAACTTCTTAGCCGATTAGTTTCCTGGTTTTTAGCACCTAAAAGTGGTTGTGTGCTTATGAAAACCTCAGTGTGTTTCGTTGTCCAAGGACATTCCTCCAGCAGCGTCCCACCCACCGGATACCCAGCTGGGTGAGGAAGCCTCAGTCGAGCGTCTTCTAGACCTGGTTGACAAATACTGGAATGGCTGCCGATCGCTTCACCGCAATGAGGAATTTCTGTGTAAGTGAGGACGTGTGTCACGGGTGGGCCTGCCTTCCTGTCCCCCCAGGCCACCCAACAGTCGTAACGGCTTGTTAGGCCAGGGAGGGCTCCGTTGTTTCCCCTTCTCCTGGCTGGTAGGGCAAGGCGTCACCACTCCCAGTGGGGAATAAGAAGCTCAGGAGAGCCCTGCTGGGTCCGACCGGGGAGGGGCCATCCAGTCCAGCATTCCTGCCTCACACAGCGGCCTCAACCAGTCCCCTCCGGAGGGCCAACAGCAGGGCACAGAGGCCGAGGCCTTCCCCTGGTGCTGCCTCCTGGCCCTGGGATCCAGAGGTGGGCAGCCTCTGACGCTGGAGGCAGCTGCTGGCAGACTTTTCCTCCATAACGAGAGAGGCGCTTCCCTTCCTGGCTGCAGAGGCTGCCTTTGGCCCAGGCCAGCGCCCTTTCTGGAGGGAGGCTGCTTGGAGGGGAGCCCACATTCCAGGAAGCCCCGCAGGAGAGGCCTCCGTGCCGTTGCTCAGAGGGACCTTCTGTACCCCAGCGACGTGGTCACCAGGGCAGGCACCGTCAGGGAACGGGAATCATTGCAGAGACATGGGGGTCACCCCTGAGCCTCTGGAGCAGTCCCCCAAGGTCTCACTTTCTGGGGGGACGTTCAGAGAGATTCCCGGAGGAAACAGTCTAGCCGGGGCTGCCAGCCCCGGTGTCTGAGGGGAACCTCCACCTTCAGGGGCACTAGGCCTCTGAATCCCAGAGCCAGGAGGCAGCACGAGGGGAAGGCCTTGGCCTCTGTGCCCTGCTGTTGGCCCTCTGGAGAAAGAGGAGGAGGAAGAAAAAGGAGAAGAAGAAGAGTTGGATTCATACCCCGCCCTTCGCTTGGAGTCTCTGAGCGGCTTACAGTCGCCTCTTCCTCTCCCCACAACAGACACCCTGTGCGGTAGGTGGGGCTGAGAGAGCTCTGACAGAACAGCTCTGAGAGAACTTTGACTGGCCCAGGGTCATCCAGCTGGCTGCACACAGAGAAGTGGGGAATCAAACTCAGTCCTCCCAGATTAGGGTCCGCTGCTCTTAGCCACGACACCACACGAGTCAGCCGCTGTGTGAGACAGGATGCTGGACCAGATGGATCATTGGTCTGACCCAGCGGGGCTCTTCTCATGTTCTTACGTCAATTGGGGGGGCGACTCTTGTTTCTGTGGTCTTGCTGAAAACAGACGTTAGAAGCGTCTCCTTTTTGATTCGCAGCTCAGGCCGGCGTGGTTTTATCCGCCATCCAGGACGGGGAATGTCTGCCTTGCCCTTCCGTGGTGCAGCCAGTGCTGCCCAGCCTCTTCTTAGGGAAGAGGCTTTTGGAGGAGCCCCTGCTTGAGCAAGAGGAGCAGCACCGCGCCCGGATCGAAAGCCTGAAGGCGGAACTGAGCAGTGCGAAGAAGGATCTGGTGAGCTGAGCCCCGTCTCCCCTCCCAGGGATGTCGCCAGGCAGACAACGCCTGTAGATCCATGGCAGGAGACGGACCTCTCATCACCAGGGGTGGCGTCTGGGTGGGGGCGCCTGGGGCGGGATCAGCTGGGCTGCAGCACCGAAGGGGGGCCTCAGATGGGCTGGCTTCTCCCTCCCCCCCCCAGGCTGGGGAGCTGGTGCTGGGGGCCTTCGGTGCCTGATTCTGGGCTCTGTTGCTTCAGAGTGGGGGCTGGCAGGCTCAGGCCACGGAAGGACCATCCTTACAAACTGCGGAGTGTGCCTTCGTCAACTAATCTGGAAGGCTGCCTGGAAACTGCGGCTGGAACAGGAGGCTGCTGGGCCAGAGGGTTGACTGGAGTGGGTTGTAGAGCCCGTGCCATTCCAGCCTTGTTCCACCCACACGGGCTGCCAGTTTGCTTCCGAGCCCAATTCAAGGTGTTGCTACTGACCTTTCAAGCCCTCTGCAGCCTGGGACCAACATACCTTAAGGACCGCTTTCTCCCATGTGAACCTCCCCGCTCACCCTGGTCATCCTCAGAGGCCTCGCTTTGGTTGCCCCCGGCCTTCTGAGGCTAGCCAGGAGGCGACTCAAGAAAGGGCCTTTTCTGTCATGGCCCCAAAATGTTGGCACTCCCTCC
The DNA here is from genome assembly GCA_029375565.1 of Gekko gecko. Taxonomy (NCBI): domain Eukaryota; kingdom Metazoa; phylum Chordata; class Lepidosauria; order Squamata; family Gekkonidae; genus Gekko; species Gekko gecko. The sequence goes on from JAPDNY010000011.1 coordinate 11,348,008, forward strand.
CCAAGGGAGATTTGTCTGCCTTCCTCCAGGGGTGTCTTCCGCCAGCAGATGAAGGCTTTTTTGTCTGTTTCATTTGACATACCCCCAGTGATGGTCATGGGCCCTCCTCCCTGGTTCTGGTGTCCTCTGATGATGTGTTTTTACTGGATTATTTTATAATTTCAAATGTTTTTTTAATTGTTCACGTTTTTAATGTTTCTGTGAGTGCCGCTTTGGGGACCCCGATCAGCTGGAAGGGTGGCATTAAAACGTTTTAGAATCAGTAACCTCTGCTCCCCATCGCTGAGGCCTTGTGGTGTGCCTGGTCCCTCGCTGGCCCCCTCCCCCTCCCCTCAGGGTGTCTTGAAGCAGCATTTGCACGAGGTACTGGAAGAAAACGAAGTACTGAAGGCGCGCTATGCCGAAGCGAAAGAAAACGCTGATGGTGCAGACGTGGAGAAGTTGCAGATCACTGGTGAGTTTGGAGCGTGCCTGGCCAGCCCGTGGCTGGGGGGGGCGGAATACAGACCGGGGCCACTTTATTAAGCCCCTTTTGCAATAGAGAACTGGCGTGACATCGCGGTGAGAGGGCTGGACGGAGATCTGGGAGACCTGGCGTCGGATCCCCACACTGCAAGGGAAGCTTGTTTGCTGACCCGGGGCCTCTCCCTCTCCGTCTAACCTACCTCAGAGGGTTGTTGTGAGGAGGAGGGAAATGATGTAAATCACCTTGGGTCCCCAGCAATGTTCCCTCTCAGCCGAGTCAGTGTGAGCTAGCTCACAGTTTTTTAGCCTCCGGCTCACACATTGTTTGTCTCAGCTCAGGAAGGAGGGCCCCAGAGCAAACTAAGTTACGCAGCAGCCGAATCGCTCGCTCACACCTTTAATGCCCGCGGCTCACAAAGTAGAATTTTTGCTCACAAGACGCCACAGCTTAGAGGGAGTGAGAAAGGTGGCGTATAAATGAAGTAAATAAATAAATTAGAAATGGAAAGCTGGCAGCCAATGCGATGCCAGAAGCCACAGGCGTTATTAAGTGCATGGACCGGAACTCGCCGTCCCTCTCTTCCCACTCTAGCCCCTTCTCATCGATCAAAAAGCCCTCGAGGGCCCTCTTGAGGGCCATGGGTGGGATGCGGGGCCTCCCCTGCTGGGTCACAAGCCCCTGTACAGCCCCCCCACACACTTTTGCCGCTGTTGAGGCCCGTGTAGGTGGTAGGGTTGCCAATCTCCAGGTGGCCCCTGGGGATCTCCCGCTATTATACCTGATCTCCAGACAATCAAGATTAGTTCCCTGGGAGAAAATGGCTGCTTTGGAGGGTATTATACTAATACATAATATTATATATTATGGAGGGTATTTGGAGCTCTGTGGTGTTATACCCAGCTGAGGTCTCTCCCCACCCCAAATCCCACCGACTCTTGGCTCCACCCCCCAAATCTCCAGCTGTTTCCCAACCCAGAGCTGGCAGCCCTAGTAGGTGGAGAGAATGGGTGCCCCATCTCTTGCCTCTCTTTCGCTCACTCCGAGAATGGAACAGCAGAGTGAGAGCACTCGGTGGCGGAAAGGGTCCCCTTTCAGCCCGGGCAGCTATAGAGACTCGGACTCCTCCTCTTTGTGTCACGTGACTCTGGTGGCTTGCAGTTGATGGGGTCCCTCTTTCTGTCCCGTGACTCGGTGGCTTGCCGTTGAAGCCAGGGAGTTCATTGCAGGTCATCATGGGGTCTGGCAAGGCCGGAAAGCAGGGCTCCAGAACACGTCGGCAGAATTCTCCTGCGGTGTGTGGAGATGCCTGGGGGCACGCCAGCAGCTCTTTGAAATCCCAGCCATGGTTTTTCTTCCCATTCCTTAGCTTGCAGGGAGGGGGAAAAACCAGGAGTTGGCGAAATGTGGCACGTGAGGTTTTGGGGAGAGTGCCGTGGCCGAGTGGGGATTTCAACCTGGGTCCCCCTGGGTCCCACATTATCCCACGGGAGCCTTCACAGTACGCAGCTGTACAGGAGAGGTAAATCAGTACGGACCGGACCTGGATGGCCCAGGCTGGCCCCATCTTGTCAGATCTCGGAAGCAAAGCAGGCCCCGGTGAGCCCTTGGGTGGGAGGCCACCAGGGAAGGCCGGCCTTGCGACACGGAGGCAGGCAATGGCAAACCACCCCTGAACGTCTCTTTCCCTGAAAGCCCTCTGGGGTGGCCATAGATGGGCTGAGACTTGGCAGCATTTCCCACCACCCAATCAGTGCGGCCTGGCCGCAGTGTTGAGGTTGACTCTGGCCTAGGAAACCCATGCATCAAATGAGGCCAGCCGTCCTCGCCCCTCCCTCTCTGTTCCCTCCAACCAGCTTGCAGTGGCCTGCAGAAGAGGGCTGGGAGGGTGGGCCAAGGAGGGCATGGGGTGGGGGGAGGATCTGTGTGCCTCTCTTGACATGGGCTGTTTCGTAGCCTCAGGCTAGGCCTCCCCCCTCCCGTCTTTGTCTCTCAGAGCTTCAGAACCAAATCCAGGTGTTAACCAAGGAGAACGCCGGCTTGAAGCAGCGCCTCCGGCACTTCGACAACTTGCAGGAATTCATCCAGTTGCTCCAGGAAAGCCAGAAGTAGGTGTCATGTTTAGCTTCGGGGGAACGTGCATCCGGGGAGGCCTGGGAGACGAAGGAGGGAGCCACTTCAGTGTGTCTGTGTGTTGTAATACTGTGGGCTTCCCTGGCCAGTCCTTTATTTGTGATTGGAACAGCCCGTCGGCTCCAGTGGGTGAGGACCGGGAGATCAGATTTGATGGGGGGTGTAGCGTACTCAGACCCTGCTCCCTTCCTCTGCTGCCCACAGGAGTGTTTCTTGCAATGAGCAGTCCAGCAAGCTTTGTTTGGGTTTCGTTTATCCCTGCCTCCCCCCCCCCCCCAAAAAAAAAAAAATAATTGTAGAAACTGCTGACACTGGGGAAGGGGGAGTCTTAGGAAATGATATCAAGTTGTGCCTGTGCAGTCCCACAATAGGGCCATGGTGGCTCAGTGGTTAAGACGCTGAGCTCTAGACCGGAAGGTCTGTAGTTTGGCAGTTCAAGACCCGAGTACTGCATGACAGAGTGAGCTCCCGTCTCTGACCCAGCTCCTGCCAACCTAGCCATCCGAAAGCAAGAAATTGCAAGTAGATAAATAGGGACTGCTTTGGTGGGAAGGTAACAGCGTTCCGTGTGCCTCAGCTTTTAGTCATGCTGGCCACAAGACCACGGAAACATCTTCGGACAGCGCTGGCTCTTTGGCTTGGCTGAGCACCACCCCCTAGAGTTGGATTTGACTGGCTTTTGAGCAAAGGAAACCTTTTACCTTATCCCCACAGTACATTAACCTTGGCAAATGTCCTCCTGTAGCTTCCTGAAATTTCAGGAAACCACTCGCCTGGGCCTTCCACTCCTGTCCTCATAGGACAGTTTTTTCACTATAGGGTAGAATCTGTGATGGCTGTGATCTTGTGAGTATAGTTCTTGAATGAGTAGATCGCTTGATAGGGCAGTGATCTTGTGCAACGCAGCTTCCAACCCCCCCCATAAAAATCCCTGTGAGACACTGTAGAAGCTGAACACCTCTAGAGTGAGCAAAGCTGCGTGTGGCTGTGAGTTCCAGTGGATCTATCTCTTTGGCGTGTGCACATTGACAGCCTGCCCGAAACTGATTACTCCAGATTGCAGGCAGCACGTGTATCCAGGGGCTGTTCCGCATTTTCGTTTTTGTCGCTTGTGTGTCAGGTTTTTATGCCGGACATGCAGTGATGTAATATCGAATTGACCACTATGGGGAGAAAAACACATACGGAAAAGAAAAACACCCCCCCCACAAAGCAAAAAGATAGACACAAGCAACAAAACTGAGCATGCGGAAGAGCCCGAGGACAACAAAGAGGGCTCCAGTAGATCCTGTGGTGATCTGTCCATGTGCTGGCTGTCCTTATGCCAAGAAGGTTCATCCCCTTCATTTTTGTTCCATTTAGAAATACTTATGTTAAACATATGACTGTTTTTGGCAGGCCCTTAGTTTCTACCAATGAGCGCCTTCTGCGAGAACTGAATGAGGCCCGTTTGCGCCATAAGGCAGAAGTGGAGGAGCTACACTGGAGCTACAATCAGTTAAAGAAGACGATGGAGCAGTGTTCTTTGGGCAAGGCAGACAGCAGCAAGAGCTAAGAAACAGAATTTCACTGGGAATGGTTTACAGCGGGGCCGAGAAACCCTTGGGGTCACCTTCCTGCTGGAGCAAGCCAGGATCTGTCCTACATTTGTCATCCTTCAAGGGGACCAGTTTGTTTTTTGTATTATTCCTATTCCAGGTTATAAAATATTAACATATTTCTAGATCTGATTGTATTTTTGTGAGTTATTTTTGCAGGATGCGATCCTTCAGGGGTGGTGGAAATTGCCGCCAAGTCACAGCCGACTTATGGTGACCCTGTAGGAGGGTTTTCAAGGCAATGGATGAACAGAGGTGGTTTGCCATTGCCTGCCTCCATGTGGTAACTCTGGACTCCCTAAATTTCCGATTAAATTTCCAATTGAATGCTCTTTGCTTCAAAGGACGTCTCCTCAGCTTTGGCTTTCAGACCTATTCCAATCCAGACACAAACTGAGGAGCTCTGTCATGGTACCCTGTGGGTTGCCACCTTCCTCTGCCACCACTCTGGACTTAGGGCCCCTCAGGAAGGCCCAGAGTACCCTCCCAAGCCCAACCAAAATGTCCCTTTTAAGCCAAGAAATATAAGAACATAGGAACATAAGAGAAGCCAATGTTGAATCAGGCCAATGGCCCATCTAGTCCAACACTCTGTCACACAGCAGCCAAAATATACCAGGTGCCATCAGGAGGTCCAGCAGTGGGGCCAGGACACTAGAAGCCCTCCCACTATAGGCATGATGACCAGGCAGAGAAGGAAAGGGTTTATTAATACAGTAATGGGACAAGGAAAACAAGATAAGGTGCTTAAAATATCTAACAGTGTTGAAAGGTAAATAAAACAAATCTAATGTGTATACCTCTTTCTCTTAACTGGTTATTATTCAAGGCCCACAGCCTCTTATACCAGGCAGGTGCCTGTACTCACTCTGTCCCAAGTGAGGGATCTTTCTCTTAGACCAGACTGTCCTCTCAGCTTAACTCTGTGTGAGAGAAAAAAGAATGCAGTTCCACAGCCCACTAAGTTTAAGTAACAATCCCCTCATATAATCCCTGGACACCGATTGGTTACAACTGTCGCCAAGCATTGTGGGGATTGTAGGCTGTGTCTGCTTTCCACTCCCACACAGGTCTCCTGGGCCTAGGCCTTGTCTCCCAGTCCTACACAGATCATGACAAGCTCCCAAGGTATTGTGTAGGAATCTTAATAGTGGTTTATCAGTGCTGTCTGTTGCTGCTCTGATCCAAACCCCAAAGGAGACTTCATCAAAGTGAAATGCATCTGTTGTCTAGAATAAATCTATCTATATAATCCATCATAGAAAAATGCAGACGCCAAAGAATAAATACACAAGATAAATATCCAAACAGTCTAACACTTTTCCTAGGTAATTTTTCCAGTGTTTCAGACTTCCGGTCCTTCCTCAGGAACATGTTTTGGTCCTGATACATTGAAGCAGTCCTTAGGGGTGCAGATTAGAGCTAAGGAGACCTTGCCCAGTGTTGAAGTGATAGAAAAGCATTATCTTAAAAGGAGATGGAATGAGACCCTCAGTAGTTGTTCTTTGTTCCTGAGACACTGCCTTTCGGTAGAACTTTGATGCACCTCACTAAGAAGTCTTACAACAACCCGGCAGAGTCAATCAGCATTAGTAGCTCCTTATTGGGTGGTGGTCTGAGGATGAGAGACATGGCCACTTGTTCAGACGGGAGCAAGATTCAGACTGGGACCTTTCTTGGTAGTAATTCAGACTCTTTCTTATTCTGCTACAGCAACTCATGTCGTGAGCCCACTCATGGCGACCAGCGTTCCCTCTAAGCTGAGTTAGTGTGAGCTAGCTCACAGTTTTTTAGCCTCCAGCTCACACATTTTTGTCTCAGCTCAGGAAGGATGGCTACAGAGCAAACTAATTCATGCAGTAGCCAAATCGCTCGCTCACAACTTTAATGCCGGCGGCTCACAAAGTAGAATGTTTTGCTCACAAGACTCCACAGCTTAGAGGGAACGTTGATGGCGACCCCGTGAAGTTCCGTCTCATGGGGGTTTTCAAGGCAAGAGATGAGCAGAGGTGGTTTGCCATTGCCTTCCTCTTCACAGCAGCCCCCGGTCTTCATGGTGGCCCCCCATACAGACACTGACCATGGTCAGCCCTGCTCCACTTCCAAATTCTGACAAAGATCAGGCTAGTCTGGGCTACGGAGGTTTGCCACTGCCTGCCTCTGCACAGCAACCCTGGCCTTCCTCAGTGGACTCCCATCCCAGTACTGGCCGGGCCCGATCCTGCTTAGCTTCCAAGCTCCAATGAGATCGGGCTAGTCTGGCCTGGTAGGGCTGCTGCTGCTGCGGCTCTGTGGAAGCACCTTGATGGGGGCCGGCTGCTTTCTGTGTTCACCTCCCGCAGGGCCAGCTCCGGGCTGCAGCAGCCCTTTCCCGAGAAAGCAACGAACCCCCTCCTGCAGGAACTGGGTCAAGGCGCCTAAGGAAAGGATGCCCGTTAGCCACCATGCAGGCTTCCTCCACGCCATGCTGTGCTCTTACATTCAGCAGCTGAGTGTCAGGCCCGTGGGGGAGTCTGTGTATTATGCTGGCTTTCCTGTGAATGGGAAAAGCTTCATTGATAAGAAAGAAAAACAAAGCAGAGTGGCTCCGGGATGATTCCCCCATCATGGCTTGTTAGAAGCACCATGAGGACGGGGCTGGAATCTTGCAGGGGCCCGGCTCATGGCAGCCATTGGGGCCCAGAAGGTACCTGGGATCCCTGGCTGAGCCCACATTGCCTGGGGCTGGATCCAAGCCATAGAGTTCCAAGGCATGTGAAAAATAAAGAAGAAGAGAAGAAATTGGATTTATACCGCGCCCTTCACTCGGAGTCTCCAAGTGGCTTACAAACTCCTTTCCCTTCCCCTCCCCACAACAGACACCCTGTGAGGTAGGTGGGGCTGAAAGAGCTCTGAGAGAATTACTCTTTCAAGAACAGCTCTGACAGAACTGTGGCTTGCCCAAGGTCATCCAGCAGCTGCAGTTGGAGGAGTGAGGAATCAAACCTGGTTCTCCCAGATTAGAGTCCGCACACTTAACCACTATGCCAAACTGGCTCCTTGAGGAGCTCAAAAGGTGAATGGGGTCCAGCCAAGGAGCTGGCTTGCTTGCTAAAACCAGCTTTCAGATAATGCCCGCGGCATCATCTACAAAGGACAGAAAACGAATGCCATGACCCCCCCTGCAGCCTTCCCACTGGACAGGGTACTCATACAACCCCAAAGAATATGAAATGGGAAGCCAGTAAAATGAACTCAGTCTCTGTACTGTCAGGCAAGTGGAGTAACGGAGTCTGGAAATTGTAGCTTCCTTTTAATCCTTGGGATTAAAGACTTCTCTGCTCCTTAAAGAGATGGAAAACCCCTGCCTCATTGGGCCTTGGACACACAGCAGGCCTTGGGTTGCCAACCAGACCTACTTCTAGGAGTAAGCTTTTGGAGATGGGGCACATGCCGCTATCTTGAACTGTGCCCATCGGGGGGCAGGGGGTGGTTCATGGAAGGCATTTTCGCTTCCCCACTCTTAGGTTAGAACAGATAAAAGGAAGTACTTCTTCCCCCAAAGAGTGATTAACACATGGAATTCACTGCCACAGGAGGTGGTGGTGGCTACAAGCATGGATGGCTTCAAGAGGGAATTAGTTAAACATATGGAGCAGAGGTCCATCAGTGGTTATTAGCCAGAAGGTATAGATAGGGACTCTGGAGCAAGTGATGCTCTGTATTCTTGGTGCTTGGGGGGGTCAACAGTAGGAGGGCTTCTAGTGTCCTGGCCCCACTGGTGAACCTCCTGATGGCACCTGGTATTTTTGGCCACTGTGTGACACAGAGTGTTGGACTGGATGGGCCATTGGCCTGATCCAACATTGGCTTCTCTTATGTTCTTATGTTCTTACTGGTTCTGTACTCACAAACCATTCATGTCCTCTGTTTATATTGCTTCCTGTTGCTGTATTAAGGGGAAAGTGTTTTGTGCCCAGGAGCAGGCATGGGGATTGCATCTGGCCACACTTAGGTTCCTATTTCTGCGTGTGACTCTCCCCCCTCCTGCTTTTGTTATAAATAATTTGTATCCTGCCTTTCTGCCTTTACAATGGCCACCAGGGCAGCCAACACTTTCAGACAGACATGACAAAATCACATTTAAAATCAGCACCTCTAAACACGTATCATTAAAATAATGACAAAGTTAAAACACGTACGAAACATAAAAACAGCGCTTGTATGTACTATTTCCTTGTCGCTCAAGGAACTGCAGATGCTGAACTGCAAACCGGAAGGTTGGTACTTCAGCAGTTTGAGACTCGAGTGCCGCATGATGGAGTGAGCTCCCGTCTCTGGTCCCAGCTCCTGCCAGCCTAGCAGTTTGAAAGCAAGAAATTGCAAGTAGATAAATAGGTACCACTTCGGTGGGAAGGTAACAACGTTCCGTGTGCCTTGGCGTCTAGTCATGCCGACTACATGATCACAGAAATGTCTTCGGACAGCGTTGGCTCTTTGGCTTGGAAACAGAGATGAGCACTGCATCCCTAGAGTCGGATTCAACTGGCTTTCGAGCAAGGGAAAACTTTACCTTTACCTTTACCTTACTATTTCCAATAAATATCATCTTGCATATCCCATCTTATACTTCCAAGCATTCTACAGTATCAGCCAAGTCACACATACCCAGAAGAACTTTTAACAGGAAGATAAAAGATGAAATATAGTTGATTAATCCCAGACAACAGAAGAACAGTTTTCTTGTAAAACCTTTTCAGATTTGTACCAATCAACCTTTCCCCCCAAATCTAGCTGACATCTGCCTGTGGAAGGAGATTTTGTGCACATCGCTGACAAGAGATGTTCCCTTGGAAGTCAATTTACAGAAATTTTCACTAAGCAACAAGAAAGTGTCACTCTTCTGTTGACCTAGTTCGAAGAGTTTGATTTCCATGTCTGGTGGCCTGGAGTGAACCTTCTGACAGCGCTGTTAAAACAGCAGGGCCCCCAAGTACAGCAGGTGACACTGGTCAGCCCTATGGGAGCCTCAAAGCTGACGGACCTGGCAGATTCTATAGAGGTTCTTGTTACTTCAATATTTATATATTTATTACTTCCATTTTTATCCTGCCCTCCCCACTGCAGGCAGGCTCAAGGCGGCTTACTTTAAGGATTAAAATTCTTAAAACACAAGTACTTATACAGTACAACGTCATAACTTACAAACATACCAAGTCATAGCTCAAAATAAAATAAAGATAAAGTGCTGGTGGCAATAACAACCTGGTGGCCATGATAGGATGTTTCCAAAAAATGGCCCCCATCAGCATCCGGCATAGTTACTATTGTTGATGCTGTTGGTGTTATTAGTGGCAGCTCCTAGTCAAAGGCCTGGTGGGAAGAGCTCCATTTTACAGGCTCTGCGGAACTGTAAAAGGTCCCGCAGGGCCCTGATGTCTTCCGGGAGCTCATTCCACCAGTGTGGAGCCGCCACTGAGAAGGCCCTCGCCCGGGTAGAGGCCAGTCTGCCATCTTTCGGTCCAGGGAGGGCCAAATCATTGACAAAAAGCAGTTGTTCCACAAATGTGTGGTCTGAGTACCTTTGCCCAATACAGACACTCAGGCTTGGTCCAGGTGAGAAGGATAAAAATAGAATTTGTTGCAACAAAAGTGGAGCAGAGCAAAGCCAAAGCCTACAAACCAAGCTGCTCTGACCCCATCAGGGTGGTCAGAGCTGTTATACCCCTGCTGACATGCAAGCACATGTTGGTACACATATGCATACTGGTACACATTGCATTAGGTAAACTCATCGCGAGAGATGCCTACCTACTATACATACTCCTTATAAAGAAAAAGGTCATGTTGGCCTCATTCCATTGGTCAAGGCCTGTTGTGCAACATAAAATTTATTACACATGTGTGCCCAGCCAGTTGAAGCCAGCTGGGGTCTCCAAGCCACCACCCCTTTGGTATCATAATGTTAGCAAAAGCAAGAAGACACAGTTCAGAAATTGTGTCCACACTTCTACCTTCATCCATTGACACAACTGGAAATTCAGCCTCAGATGGTCAGCTGTTGTGCAGAGGGCTCTTCTCCACGGAGTCTCTTTCCAGCTGGTGTGTGGCTGTGGACTGGCCCATGCTTTGCAAGAAAACATCCCCCCCTGAAAGAACAGCTGCTCCAGGTGCAGCCTGCAACCTGCCTTGGGAGCTCGTCTGTGTCCTTGCTTCAGCAGTGCACCAACATTCTGTCTCCAGGAAACAAAGTGCAGACAAGAGTAGGACTATTAATACTGCTGTGCACTGGCTGAGCAACTGCCTCATTGCTGTGATCCATTTTCTGCACAATTCTGCCAGCGTTCCACTCCTAACAGGACAGAGAGCAGAAAACCTTGGCACAGAGGAAGATGTTGTCCAGCGGCAACATCTTTTACTCGTGATTTCAATTTAGTACAACGACAACTCACTTGAGAATTATCAAAAAGAGAAATGAAAGCAACTGATAGAAAGGATTGGCAAGCAGAACTTTATTGAGAAGCTGGGATTCATAAGAAGAGAAGAGGAGATTGGATTTATACCCCACCCTTGCACTCATTTCACACGCTAGCAAGGTCATGCTCAAGATCCTACAAGCTAGGCTCCAACAGTACGTGGATAGAGAACTGCCAGAAGTACAAGCTGAGTTTCGAAGAGGTAGAGGAACTAGAGATCAAATTGCCAACATTTGCTGGATTATGGAGAAAGCAAGAGAGTACCAGAAAAACATCTACTTCTGCTTCATTGACTATGCTAAAGCCTTTGATTGTGTGGATCACAATAAACTATGGCAGGTTCCTAAAGAGATGGGAGTACCGGACCACCTCACATGTCTCCTGAGAAACCTGTATAAGGGTCAAGAAGCAACAGTTAGAACCGGATATGGAACAACTGATTGGTTTAGCATAGGAAAAGGAGTACGACAAGGATGTATATTGTCACCTTGCTTATTTAATTTATATGCAGAGTACATCATGCAAAATGCTGGCCTGGATGAATCGCAAGCTGGAGTTAAGATTGCTGGGGAAAAGATCAATAACCTCAGATATGCAGACGATACCACTCTGATGGCAGAAAGTGAAGAGGACCTAAAGAGCCTCTTGTTCAAAGTGAAAGAGGAGAGCGCAAAAGTGGGCTTGAAGCTCAACATCAAAAAAACTAAGATCATGGCATCTGGCCCCATCACTCCTTGGCAAATAGAAGGGGAAGTCATAGAAGTAGTGACAGACTTCACGTTCCTGGGATCCCAGATCACTGCAGATGGTGACAGCAGCCATGAAATTAAATGATGCCTGCTCCTTGGGAGGAAAGCGATGGCAAACCTAAACAGCATGATAAAAAGCAGAGACATCACCCTGCCAACAAAAGTCCACATGGTCAAAGCAATGGTATTCCCCGTAGTAATGTATGGCTGTGAGAGTTGGACTATAAGGAAGGCCGAGCGCTGAAGAATAGATTCTTTTGAACTATGGTGTTGGAGAAGACTGTTGAGAGTCCCTTGGACTGCAAGGAGATCAAATCATTCAATCCTAAAAGAAATCAACCCTGACTGTTCCCTGGAAGGCCAGATCCTGAAGTTGAAGCTCAAATACTTTGGTCACCAAATGAGAAGGGAGCCCTCACTGGAGAAGACCCTGATGCTGGGAAAGACTGAAGGTCAAAGAAGAAGGGGACGGCAAAGGATGAGATGGTTAGACAGTGTCATCGATGCAACGAACATGAAATTGAGCAAACTTCAGCAGACAGCGGAAGACAGGAGGGCCTGGCGTAATCTGGTCCATGGGGTCGCGAAGAGTCGGACTCGACTGTGTGACTGAACAACTTCGCTACCCAAGGGAGTCTCAGAGCGGCTTACGAACTCCTTTCCCTTCCCCTCCCCACAACAGACACCCTGTGAGGTAGGTGGGGCTGAGAGAGCTCTGACAGAAACGGCTCTTTTTCAAGAACAGCTGTGCCAGAACTGTCGCTTGCCCAAGGTCATCCAGCAAGTGGAGGAGTGGGGGAATCAAACCCAGTTCTCCCAGATTAGAGTCCGGGCACTGAACCACGACACCAAACTGACACACTACAAAAGTGTCATTCGAGTCCAGGAGCTGGAAGAAGTGAAGAAACAAGTGGAATCTTTAAAAGTGCAGAACAAACACCTGCAGGCCACAGTCACGCAGCAAGTGTCTCTTCGTCGTCATCATCATCATCCTCATCATATGGCGGTGTTTGCTGTATAGACAGACGATCCAAGGACTGTCTGGCAGCCAAAGTTCTGTCTCCTTTAGGCGAGCTAGACTTGTCGGTGGATTGAAAGATCTCTGAGAGCTGTGACTGACCCAAGGTCAGTGGCAGGGCCAGCGAGAAGGAAAGGTGGAAGGAAGCGAGAGGCGAGGCTGAGAAGAAACCTGTGAGAGCCACAGCAAAAGTGACAGAAGCTTTGATGCACTTGAAGCTTTGCAGAAGGGGAGGAGACTGAAACTGAAGTACTGGCTGTGTCATACACCAGCTCAGAGAGAAGACAGCAATGCTTTCGAGAGGGGCCCTGCAAGAAATGGATCGCTGCCACCCGGGGCTTTAAAGAAAAAAAAATAGAGGTGTCGGAACTCTCCAGAGGGAAATGAAGTTTTCAATCTGTAGACTGAAAACTCATGAACTTTTAAGCATTTTTTAAAGAATTTTGTCCAAGAGGTTCTGGAACTCTGTTCTGGCACGTCCCCCCAGAAAAAAAAGCCCTGCTTCCACCTCTTATCAAAGCAGCCCCTGCTAGTCTAGAGTTAAGACCCCCTCCCCTCTCCCTTGGAGATGAACCAGAGGGTCAATTTGTCCTCCTCTTTGCCTGAAATCTGCATCAGCAATGATACTATAGCCAGATCCGACCACCAAAGAGAGGGGATATTTCCATTTAAAACTAGGCTGTTAGTAGAAAAAACTATTCCAGGCTTTGTTTTGCTGACCTAAATTTTGCAGAGTTTGTTGGCTCTGGGTTCACCGTCTGATGCTGCTTGCTGGAGGGGTGCGATACCGAGAATACTCGGCAGGATAATTCCATCTTGAAGGTGATGACTGGAATGTCCCTGCTCTCTGGAGACCCCTGCTTCAAAACACCTCCATCCACAGCCGAATTTATCACCATCCCAGGACAGGACCCTACAGCTGACCTGTAAAGGTGTGGGAACAAGCAGCAGCAACACACCTGCCGCAGTTGGCTGGGTCCATCAGAATGAGACCAGAACCTGTCTAGTCCAGAGGAAGTGTTCCACTCAGGGCATTCGTGGAACTCCAGTTATGCCAGCCAACAACCCAAGATATCTGGCTAAAGCGCGAGCACCCACAGTCTTCCAGCATGTCTGACCTGACCCTCCGCCAGAACACCTCCACCACCAGCAGTGCCTCTGGAGGGCTCTACATGATGGTTGAGTGCCTCGACAGTGGGCGACAGCACAAGCAGGTGCCACAAATCCAGCAACACAAGGACCACGACAATCTGCTGAACGTAAGCTAGGAAAAGACAATCAGCACCATAGTTCCCGTGACGATGTGGTTCAGATGAATGGTGTTCAGCAGATTGCCTGAGGAGGCAAAAGAATGGAAGCACAAACTTGAACTGTTGGAGGAACTACTAAGAGAACAAGATTATCTGATTGAAACGTTGACGGTTTGACCACCAGAAATGGGAACAACTGAGGGGTCTTCACAGACCAAGAGTGGTCTGGAGGTGGAGAGTGAATTGCACGGGGAAGCTGAAACCCTGAGAGCCCAAATCCACTTGCAGACGATAAGGGACTGCTATGCTTCAGACTGAGAAGCAAGAACTGCTTCAGCACATGAGTGTCGCGCCAGCCCCGCTGCCGGGAGACAGTGGCACAAAGACAGATGACTTGGAAGGAAGAATCGTGGCACTTTTGCAAGAGATGAAAGAATTAAGGAATGAAATTGTAGGTCTCGCTGAGGGAAGGACATCACTGAAACTGCAGCTGGACTCCGCCAATGGTACTGTGGCTGTTTTGCAAACGGAGAGGAGTGCGTTGCAGCAGGAAGTAGCCAAATCTAACTTCCAGGTCCTTCTGCCTGACCAGGATCAGAACATAGTTGCGCTGAAGAACAAGCTCAAGGAACTGGGAGAACTGGTTGAAGATGAGGATGCGACCGAATCTGGTGACCGAAGTGAAGAAGATGAAGAAGGTGGGAAAAGAACAGAGAAGATTGAAGGTGAAGGTTCCCTTGCTCGAAAGCCAGTCAAGTCCGACTCTAGGGTTGCGGTGCTCATCTCCGTTTCCAAGCCGAAGAGCCAGCGCTGTCCGAAGACATTTCCGTGGTCATGTGGCCGGCATGACTAAACACCAAGGCGCACGGAACGCTGTTACCTTCCCAATGAAGTGGTACCTATTTATCTACTTGCAATTTCTTGCTTTCCAACTGCTAGGTTGGCAGGAGCTGGAACTAGAGACGGGAGCTCACTCCGTCTTGCGGCACTCTCAGGTCTTGAACTGCTGAACTACTGACCTTCCACAGCCTGCAGTTCAGCGTCTTAACCACTTGAGCCACCGCAGCTCCTGAGAGAAGATTAACAGGGTTTTAATGTGTCAAATGTGGGAATCTCATATTGCATTGGAACAAGATACATGCACGGCCTTGCGATGCAGAATACCTATTTAAGGAAATGGGTATGAGCAGAAGAGTAAGTAAATCTACTCTCAAGTTTCTGATAATTTGTAGCCAGAACTGAAGACCACCGTTTTTCTGTCAACATCAGAAACCTTCCTGGCAGCTGCCAAAGCAGGGAAGGTGACCTCGTGGTGAACTTTGCATGTTGCCATTCTCATCTGCTGAGTATGTTTGTCTACTTCATTCTTTTGGAGCTCTGGTGTGATTAAATATGTTGTGTTTGTGGCTTCACATCTGTCGAATAGAATCTTTGTTTCCAGACTTTGGCATGGAGAAGTCTTGGTGGCATCTTCCTCGCTACCTCTTGTGCTGCGAGAGGAGGTGGTTCCCTTTTGATTTCCTGCTCAGCCGATCTCTGCATTGAGTGCCTTGGCACTTGGCACGGCTGCATTCCGTACCTTCGAAGATAAAAGAGAAGCCGAAACATTCTGTGGATGTGGAGGGATTTCCATAGGGACGAAGCAGTATTTGGTAGCATTTTAAAGCATTTTTTAGAAAGAAAACTCATGAGAAAGTTTAATATGCTGCTAGGTACTTGCTTTTTAAAAAACCTTTTGTTGTAAAAAGGACATGTGTTGATTATAATTTATTGTCTCTCATGCCTAATGGATAAGATTTTTAAAAGAAAAATTAAACACCATTGCTGCATTAAAAAAACACACAAAAGTTCCCTCCTGGCTGCATCTGGACCCAAACCCAACCACTGGGGTCTACTGAATAAAGAATGAGCACTGTGTCAACACATCAGCCTTATTATGGCTGAAAATGCATAGCCACTCCAAAGAAATGACAGAAGGTTATAAATTTGGATAACACCCTTAATCCTAGCAGAAGGAGAGGGTTCCCTAGTGGAAACAACTCAAAGTCAAAGTGCTAAACATTTCCACAGACTTCACTAGATTTCCAGAAGCTTCCAGTTCTCAGCATCCTGTGCTGCTAGCTACTTTTATCAGGGAGAAGGAAGAAACAGAATGTTGTGTCCTGGGATCAGAAGGCAGAGCTGGCGAAATACAGCCAAGCTTCGCTCTCTGAGAACAATAGGGACTAGGTTCCTGAGCTCGCCAGTAGAGAACCAATGGCAGCATTGGCGGGCGATTCAAACCCGCCAATAGGAATATGGGGCCGTCCCCCCTAACTGTATATAGTTGGCCTCCGGCCGTTACTGGTTGTTCTTGTCTTGTGTGAAGTACGAATAAACGCGTCTTCTCTTATGTCGTCGTCCGAGTCATGAGGCCCGAAACCCAGTACTTTACAGTGGCGACGAGGATGGGATTTCAACGCCTTCCGTGACTCCATGAGCGACGAAAAGGACACCGCTGAGCATCGCATCGCTGACCCCGAGAGCAGCACCGCACCGCTCGCCGAGCATCGCATCGCTGACCCCGAGAGCAGCACCGCACCGCTCGCCCCGGCGCACGCCTTCCCAGACAGAGCCATGGCCGCCTCTCGTGTAACACTCGAGCGCTTCGATCCGTCGCAGCCAGAAACCTGGGACGCATGGGTTGACCAGCTCATCAGTTATTTGGAGCTCAACGAGATCCGCCACCCAGACAAGAAACGATCGCTCCTGCTGAACGCGTGCGGCACCCAAACCGTCCGCCTCGCCAAGAGCCTCTTGGTGCCCCGCAAGGCCTTGGAAAGCTCGTTTGGGGAGATCCTGGACGTCCTCAATGCATACTTCAGCCCCCAGCCGACCTTCCTGGCCAAGAGGATGGAGTTCCAGAGGCGAGTCCAGGCCCAAGGGGAATCCGTTGCCACCTTCCTGGCCGCGCTGAGGGCGCTCGCGGTGGACTGCGGGTTCCCGAAGGTGGAAGACAACTTGCTGACGCAGTTCGTGTGGGGCCTGGCAGACTCCAAGCTGCGGCGCAAGTTGATTGGCTACCGGAGGCTCTCCCTGGACGAGGCCATCGACGCCGCAACAGCCCACAAGGCCGCTGAAGGGGAACGCCCGGCCGCAGCCGCCCATGTGGTCGGGAGGAGTCCCAGCCCCGGGAACTCAGATACCGAAGAGGTCTTCGCCCTCAGACCCCAACACCGCCGGCCGGCGCCGTTCCAGCAGGCCAACAGGGAGCCAGCCAAGCCTTCCGGCAACCGGACCGTCTGTGCCAGCTGCGGGGAAGGCCACGGAAGGAAATCCTGCAAGTTCCGGGATGCTGTCTGTCACGGGTGCGGGAAGCAGGGACACCTCGCACGGGTCTGCCGGTCCAAGGGCCCCCGGAATTCGAGATCGTCGGTCCCACCGCACCGCGCACCGTCCACCACCTACGAGACGACAGAAGAGGGCGCCGAGCTGTACCATCTCACCGATCAACCGCTACAGGTACTTCGCCTCCCCAACCCCAATCTCTCCTCCGCCCCGAAGATCCAAGTAACTGTGCGGATCGAGGGGTCCCCCTGTTGCATGGAAGTGGACTCGGGATCGGCAGCGTCCATCATTTCCCTGGACACTTTAAAAAGTCTTTGCCCGTCAGGGGACCCCGCTACGCCCATCGCCACTAAGCTTGGTGGACTTTCAAAGGAACCCTGTCCCCATCCGGGGAGTCGGCACTTTCTGAGTGCAATACCGGCAGGACTGGGGGGCGGTGTGCAAGGAATTTCCCGAGGTCTTCGATGGGGAGCTGGGGAGCTATAAAGGGGCCCCGGTGTCGCTCCACTTAGACCCGACGGTGACGCCCATCCGGCGGCGCTTCCGCACCGTGCCCCTGGCCCTCCGCCCTAAAATAGAGGCCGAACTGGACCGGTTGGTGGCTCAGGGGGTCCTAGAGCCCGTCCCCAATGCTCGATGGGAGACCCCGATTGTAACACCCGTGAAGCCGAACGGGGAAATCCGCATCTGCGCGGATTAAAAGTGCACAATCAACCAGGCACTTCAGGCGCACGCATACCCCGTACCAGTAGTCAGCCACGTATTGGCAACACTGGCGGGGGCGTGCATATTTGGTAAGCTGGATCTCGCGCAGGCGTACCAGCAACTCCCTGTGGACGAGGCCACCGCCGAGGCACAAACGATAGTAACGCACCGGGGGGCCTTCAGGGTGAAACGGCTGCAGTTCGGGGTCAGTGTGGCCCCAGGGATCTTCCAGAATCTAATGGACGATTTGTTAAAAGGGATCCCTGGCGTGACGCCGTTCTTCGATGACGTCCTCATCGCCGCGGCCACCCCGGAGAGCTTCGCCGCCTGCCTCCGCACGGTCCTGGGACGCTTCCAAGCTGCAGGGCTGAAGGTGAAGCGGGAAAAGTGTCTCCTCGGGGTGCCGGAGGTGGAGTTCTTAGGGTACCGGGTCGACGCAACGGGCCTGCACCCGGCGAGGGACAAGGTGAAGGCCATCGTGGAGGCCCCCACCCCGAAGTCCAAGGCGGAGCTCCAGGCGTTCTTAGACCTCCTGAACTTTTACCACGCCTTTCTCCCGCACAAAGCCGCCGTGGCGGAACCCTACACAGACTTCTGGACAAGGCGACACCTTGGGCATGGGGAGCGAGGGAGAGGCGGCATTCCGGGGGTTAAGACAATTTTGATCTCGAATGCTGTACTCGCCCACTTTGACGAAAAGCTTCCGGTGATACTTGCATGCGACGCATCGCCGTATGGGGTCGGGGCGGTCTTGGGCCACAAGCTACCAGACGGGAGGGAAGTCCCGGAGGCTTATTACTCTCGCACGCTGTCCCCTGCGGAGCGGAACTATGCACAAATAGACCGGGAGGGCTTGGCCCTGGTGGCGGGGGTTAAAAAGTTTCACAACTTTGTGTATGGGCGGCCCTTCACGCTCGTAACTGATCATAAGCCGCTCCTGGGACTGTTCGCGGCGGACAAACAAACGCCGCAGGTACTGTCGCCCCGGGTGTTGCGCTGGTCCTTGTTTTTAGCGGGCTATCAGTACCGGTTGGAGCATCAGTCGGGCAAGGCGCTGGGTCATGCCGACGCCCTGAGCCGCCTGCCGCTGCCGCATACAGGGGAGGATCCGGCCCCAGCTCCCGCAGTATTGTTGATGGAGGAGCTGCCCAACCCCCCCTTCAGGCAGCAGACGTGGCCGCCCGCTCATCCCGAGATCCCACTCTCTCCCGGGTCCTAAACTGGGTGGTGAGGGGATGGCCAGCGGAACAGACAGGGCCAGAGTTCACGGCATACAAATCCAGGAGGGAAGAGTTATCTGCATTGAAAGGGTGCTTACTATGGGGGGACAGGGTGGTCATCCCGGGGCCCATGAGACAAGGAGTTCTAGAGACGCTGCACGAGGCCCACCCGGGAATTGTACGAATGAAAGCTCTGGCAAGGAGCTACGTGTGGTGGCCAGGGATAGACGCAGAAATCGAAACCTGGGTCAGGGGGTGCACACGGTGCCAGGAAGTCCGCCCCAATCCCCGAGAGCACCTACCCAAAGCTGGGAGTCTACCCACAAGCCGTGGTCCCGCCTACACGTAGATTTTGCCGGGCCGTTTCAGGGGCTCCAGTTCATGGTGACGGTAGACTCCTACTCGAAGTGGGTAGAAATAAGCCCAGTGTCTACCACCTCGGCTAAAGCGGCAATAAGGGCCCTGCGGAAAATATTCGCGACGCACGGGTTGCCAGACACAATCGTGTCGGACAACGGGCCAGCGTTCACATCTGCTGAGTTTCAAGCGTTCCTCGCAAGGAACCTAATCAGGCACATACGATCCGCGCCCTTCCACCCGGCAACAAATGGACAGGCGGAGGGGACGGTACGCACCGCCAAAGAAGCCCTGAGCCGCATTACGGGGGGGGATTGGGAGTTCCGGCTGGCCCGCTTCCTCCTAACACAACGCACCACCCCAAACCCCATCTCCGGGCATTGCCCTGCAGAACTATTGATTGGCCGCCGCCCCACGACTCTGTTAGACAGGCTCCACCCGGACCGAGCACCAGAGAGAAAGCTGGTCGAAACCCGGGAGGTGCCCCGAAGCTTCCTCCCGGGGGAACCTGTCTACTTCCGGAATTACGGGGCGGGGCCTCAGTGGTTGGCCGGGCGCATACTAAAACCCACCGGGCCAGTGTCATACGAGGTCCTAGCAGACGGGGACAGGGTCCTCCGTAAACACGTGGACCAGCTCCGGAGGCGGCAAGACCCCGACACAGGGATCCAGGCCCCGTTACCGGGAAACGCCGCGGCCGCCCCAGCATCCGATCGGCTGCAGGCACCGCCAGCGGAGCCAGCGCCTGAAAGACCACGGTGTCCGGAGGGGGTCCCAGAGACAGCTGAACCGCCGCCGCCGCCGTTGCAGCCGCCGCCGTCACCACCACAGCCACTACCGGAGATCCAAGCTCCTGGTGCGGGAGGACCACCCAATGGGGGCCCCACCAGTCCGGTACCGGCCCCCCGACGATCATTAAGGGAACGGAAGCCACCGGCCTACTTAAAAGACTACGTCACCTGATAGGAGACAAACTATGGGGGGAGGGGTGTTGTGTCCTGGGATCAGAAGGCAGAGCTGGCGAAATACAGCCAAGCTTCGCTCTCTGAGAACAATAGGGACTAGGTTCCTGAGCTCGCCAGTAGAGAACCAATGGCAGCATTGGCGGGCGATTCAAACCCGCCAATAGGAATATGGGGCCGTCCCCCCTAACTGTATATAGTTGGCCTCCGGCCGTTACTGGTTGTTCTTGTCTTGTGTGAAGTACGAATAAACGCGTCTTCTCTTATGTCGTCGTCCGAGTCATGAGGCCCGAAACCCAGTACTTTACACAGAAGACCCACAAATTCCCTGTTTGAACCCACTGTACCGTGTTGGAAAATAACAGTGTTACCATAGATGCTGGTAACTGTGGATCAATCTAACCTGATGCTGGTAACTGTGGATCAATCTAACCTACAGGGGCAGATTGGGAAGCGAAAACGGCCCTGGAGTAAGCCCTTGTGTTGCTGCAAGCCATTGCTGGTGAGACACCTCACTCAGTGGCATCAACAATGGACACTGGCTCATTCACTGTTTCCTCCTGCAAACTGGCAGCAGGGTCTGGCCCTGGAGACATTAGCAGAGTCGGCGGGGCTTGGTTCTGTCAACAGCCCACCAGGAAATTTCCCTGTCAGTTAAACGACAAACCTGCCCCCACTGTCCCGCATATGAAAAAGGAAAGGTAACGTTTCTTAATTATTGTAGCCGCCTCCACAGTAGGACTTAAGCGATGTCTCTGTAGTATGTGAATTATTAGGATTAAAATCATCTTGTCCTTTTACGATTTCTTGTTAACCTGTTCATTTCCCCCTAAAAAAACAGCCTGCATCACTGGTGAAGAGAGTAGCCCTTTGTGAGGTCAGCAGTAAAGTTAAGGCCTAACATTCCAGTTACTATAAGGATTTCAGACAGCCAATCTATTCCATTTCAGGAACTGGTCACTAACAGGTTTTTCTGTCATTTCAGACAGAACTGTTTTAGTAACTGGCTGTTAGCGGAATATATTTACCAGTTCATACAATCAATGCCAGTTATCTCCTGTTTGGGAAGTGTGCCTGAGGCGTTGTTGACGAAAACTACTTTCCTCAGGCCTTCAATCCCTTCCTCTGGATCTGAATCGCTACAGTGGGCTGCATAAAATGTCCCATAGCGCTTCTTCCAGTGATGGGTTTTTCGTGCCCTTTTTTCCCTGGCATGCGATCTCTCCTCTTTTTTTTTAATGTTCTATTGGGAATGCTATGACATTGAAACAGTGCCACAGTGTTCCCAATAGAACATTTTTAAAAACCCTCTCAGGGAGATCATGCGCTTGGGGGGGGGGGAATGGCGGGAAAAGAAAGCGGCACAGTTTGAAATGGCCACAGCGCTTCAGAGATGGCTGCTTACCAGAAGAGAAGTGCTGTGTGAAACAGCCATCCCTGTATCAGTTTCCTCCATGACAGGCCAGTAACCATGCGGTTTAAAAAGGAAATGTGAAATCCCTCTATGATTTAGTCTATCCTGCATCAGCGTTTCCTTTCCTTTGGGTCAGGACCCAAACATGGGTCACAAAGCCTCTGAAAGTGGGTTGCGGCCCAGCCCTCTAATGGCCACCCCTGCCCTTTCTGTTGCTTTTATTTTGTATTTTGGAAACCAAGATCTGACCCTGGAAACAGTGCCTTCTTGTTTCATATCTTTGTTGATATTTTTTCTCCACTGCATATACATGTTGAGCAAGTAAAAGGTGTTCTGATGGTTACTAGAGTGAGTTTCTTAGAATCTGAGGGGGTTTAGAAAAAATAATGGAGGAAAGGGTGGTCAAAGGCTGGAATGTAACCTCCAGATACAGAGGTTGCATATGTTCATACTGTGCCCCTTGGGTGATGTTTGTTAGTTTCTCAAAAACATCTCGTTTAGCCACTGTAGAAAATGGAGTGCTGAACTAGATGAGTGCCAAGGTCATAGTTTGCCTAGGGCACCAAAAAACCCTTGGGCCAGCCCTTGATGGATCACCAGACTAAGTATATTTGGACTTATGGGTCATTATACCGAAAAGATTGGGAAGTGCTGTCCCACATGACAAAAGAATGGGAATGTGTATTAATGACTCCGGGTATCTCCTCAGTGGGCCTTCAGTGTTAGTCAGTGGCCCTGGCCAAGCACCTAGCAGGGTGTGGTGCACCCTCTCCTAACTTGGAAGGCAGCTGTGCATCTGCCAGAGAAGAAACTGTTGGGCTGATGCTGGAGGAAAGACAGGCACTGCAGCGAACTGGGATGCAGGATCTCTCTCTTTCTCTGACGATGAGTCAGGGTGTCAGCTACAAAAGACATCGTAAGCCTCTGGTACATCCGTCTCCTCCAAAGAGAACAAATCCAAGTAAAGTGCTACTGCTGGAACTTGCTCAGAGAAGTGAGAGACACTTGGCAATGTAAGGCCATTGGGAAGGTGTCATGATCCTGGGACTATAGTGATGCGGCCTACAGGCTCTAGTGGCTCCAGGGAAGCCTGTATTGGAATAGTTATCGGGGCCTATATTTCCTAGGTTCCCTCTGTTCCCTGTGATTGGCTAACAGGGGATTTGGAGGGAAAAGAGGGCGGTGCCTGGGAAGAGGGAATAAAAGGCCTTGACCAGAGTGGGAGGAGGTTCTCTCTCTCTCTCTCTCTCTCTCTCTCTCTCTCTCTCTCTCTCTCTCTCTCTCTCTCTCTCTCTCTCTCTCTCTCTCTCTCTGTTGTTGGCCCTCCAGGGGCACCGGTTGTCCACTGTATGAGACAGAATGCTGGACTAGATGGACCACTGGTCTGATCCAGCAGGACTTCTTATGTTCTATTCAGCCCTGCATGAAAAATTGCCGAGACCATTAGAAACAGCCAAGTGGAAGAGTTAGCATGAACTGCTTTTATATGTTAGTATAAAATTAGGAAAGTCACAAAAACAAGACAACTATATTAACACATTTATTGATCACTTTACCACCTTAAGATACAATTCTATACAGTCAGCTGCACTAATCTACATTAGAGAAAGCTTGCAAGCAAGGAATGACAAAAGCCCTTTCAAGCCAAACTCTTACAGCACGATTTGGACACTAGAAACATTTCTAAAGGATCCAAAACACTGACTCAACAGCAGCAGCTTCCCACAATTAAAGTCATTTTTAAGACAACTTGCAGAAGATTTCAGCATCCAGAACACGTCATTTTTAATAGTCACAATGATAAAGTGATAAACATTAAATAAGTTTCAAGCATTAATAAACTGTGTAAAAATATATTGCATATATATATACATACATACACACACATATATATAAATGTTTCATTTTCCTGAAAAAAGTCTAGTACAAACTAGTAGTTTCATTATCCCTTTTCAAGTTTTTTTTTTAATTTGTAAAGATTTAATACTAGTTGTTTGAATTAATTAAAAAAATAAAAACCATGGGATCAGAACAGGTCAATGTGCCCCTGGAACAAGTGAGCCAGGCCTTCGCTGGGCCTTCCCTTTCACTGTTACATTACCCAGGATACTATTGGAGCAGCCAAACCATCTGGCTCCCTTTTTATCACAAGCTTAAACCATCTGTTTTCTTTTGCTATTCAGTATTCTTGAGTAAAATTCTCAGTGATTAACCTGCAGATACAACTTCATTTTTAAGGTTAAAATATGTATAGGCTTTTCACAATGATAAAATCTTAGGGAGGGACTATCTCATGGGTCCCAGTTGGTAAAAGTTAATTACAATTAAGTCCCACTGAAAGTGAATGAATTAAGGTTGTGGTTATTTTGGTGGAATGGGCAGCAGGCCCAACGGGTGCACGTTTAATCAAAACTAACGTCCACTGAGCTCCATGGATCTTACATAGGACTACCATCCTCCAGGTGGGGCAGTTAGATCTCCTGGAATTAAAACTCCAGATGACAGAGATCAGTTCTCCTGGAGAAAATGGCAGCTTTGGAGCATGGACTCTAGGGTGTTATATCGTGCTGACTTCCTTCCCCAAGGCTCCACTCCCAAATCTCCAGGAATCTCCCAATTCGGAGCTAGCAATTCTAGTCTTACTCCTAGAGAAGAAACAGGGCTGAAGCTTCAACTGGGAGAAGTAACTTCTGCAGGGCCGTGCCCTTGTGCTCAGAGTGGCCAAATGTTGCTGGTTATGAGATTTCTGTTTCTTAATACCGGGTAATTGCCAAAGCATATTGGAGCTTCCCAGTTTGTATTTAGAAAACTACAAAACCAAAAGACACCAAGAGAACAAGGGAGACAGACGGAATCCACGTCAGCTCTGTCTCCTGCCATCCCGCATTCCAGCGGAGATGAGATAGAAGTGAGTCCCTTCTCTCCACCATGAGTCACTGAATGATGCCATTGTGTTCCCAAGGTAGCCAAACGCAACCCTCTGGAAGCAGACAGATCTTGCATGTGCTATACTTACAAGCATAAGACCAAAAAAGAGGAGAGCCAAATCTGATGTGTTTGCTCAAAACAACCCAAGCAAGAAAAGAAAGGCAGCCAAAGAATAATATGGACAAAAATGGTCATGAGGAAGATTTGTCAAAAATAGTCTACAGTAGAAATATATAGTCTTCCCATTGTGTTTAACATTAGTGGAAATATTGAACTTTCAGCAAGGATAGGCTGCTTTTCGCAATGCTCTCCAACTCCAAGTGGCTTTCAAAACCACTGACTTGCTTTCAGAGAACCTGTTCTGAACTAAGCCACCCAACACAGAACCCCATGCACCTCAGAAGTCTCTGGGGAATGTTCAGTGGTGCAACATCAGTTCCTGCAGGGTGCTGGGCCCCACCCACAGCCTCACATTCACCAAGTGTGGCTTGGAACATACCTGGCACGTCCGTATCTCTGCCTTGCAGTGGTTAGATGGCTACTGAAGGACAACCGTCTTTCAGCATCATTGATTTTTCTCACTGAAGGACCCCAAGGATTTTCAAGAATATCAGCTGGAAATCACTGCTGTCTATGGCTGAGTAGTAGAAAGTGTTCCCCCTATGCTGCTGTGGCTAGGATAGCTCAGAACTCAGATACAAAAGAAGGTGGTGGAAGGCTATGGCTCAGTGGTAGAGCATCTACTTGACACACAGAAGGTTCCTGGTTCAATCCCCAACATTTCCAACTACAAGGATCAGGCAGTAGGTGATGTAAAAGACCTCAAGTTAGACTCTGGAGAGCCGCTGCCAGCCTGAGCAGACAATACTGACCTTGATGGACAAAGTGGGTCGGATTCAGTATAAGGCAGCTGTGTGTGTGTTATGTGGTACAGGCTTACAAAGCAGTCACAACCCCAGCTTTAAAAATGGATCTTCAGCACTTAAATCTTTAACATAGGGTACACTAGAGTCTCCAATTATTAACTGAGCCTAAATTAAACATGTGTTAGAGAGCCACTGAAATGCAATCAAAACTAGGCTTTTTGATCATATTCTTACCAAAAAAAAACCACTACAAAGATAAATCCCAGCCCTCCCCCAGGTTATTGGTTCCCTTTAGACTGGAAATGTAATTTGCATCTTGAGAGTCAAATTTTTTAAATCCTAAAAATACTTTTTTTACAAGAATGCACAGACTACAGTAAGAACAAGTTCCTTCAAGTCCAAGCCACTTTATAGTAATAGGAACTGATCCACCAATCCTTGTGCAGGTTGAAGCAATTTCTAATGTGACCTTTCTGACCTACTCAAGCACATAGGTGGCACTAAGATCGGCTGGAGGAAGCGGTCAAGAAGGAAAAGCTGAAATAAAGTCAACTCTAGGCCTGATTCCATGACAAGCCAATATTTTTAGAAAATGGTTGAGTGGATCTATGCAAGGGGCATGATTGTGTCACCATGCAACTTCACCTGTTGCATTTATGGCCCTCTAAACATGTGCTGAAACAATTCTACAACCTGTGGACCACCTGCCATTTCTGCATCAGTATGTCTTAACACAACAAAAGGAATCGCTAACTAATCGTCCCAAGTTGCCTCATTTTGCATCTTCTTAAGTGATGTAACCAGCAATGGACAAAGTTGTGCTTTGCTTTTATCTCCTGACCTTCCTACCATTTTACATATATGGTAGGTCTAGCAAAATGCTTTGATTGCCTTTCCAAACTCAGGCCAATAGAACCTGTAGGCTAAACATTGGCTGCGTTCACACACACTAAATAATCCACTTTCAATGCACTTTCAAACTGGATTTTTACTGTGTGAACTGGCAAAATCCAGTTTGAAAGTGCATTGAAAGTGGATTGAAAGTGGATTATTTAGTGTGTGTGAACATAGCCACTGTCTGGTTCTTCTTATACCCAGATATCCTCCACAGGGACTGTCATGTGCCAATTCCAGCCACGGAAGTCTATACTCCATAGGAACCACAAGTTGTATTTGGGTTTTCCAAACAGAAGTGAAATGTTTTCTCATAGATAATCTGTACAGATAATTTATCTATCAGCTGGTACTTCTCTGAGTGCTTGGGACTAAAAAGACTGGTGTCTTTAAACAATAGTTTCAAAGAATCATCAGTTCTGTGTCTGTATAAAGTGTGCATTTTTTAGCATTTCAGTCTCTTCCAGCCAAGACCCTGATTTATGAGTTGTAGCATATAGTGCTTGCTCTCTCCCCTCAGCTGCTAACTCAGTCTCTGTGGTAACTGCTCTCTAGACCTGTGTGGGAGTGACTACTGATGTGCACTTAACTTTTTCAATCAGGATGTTTCCAATAATCAAATTTACAGGAATATCACAGACAACTGAAAACTTCCATACGCCATCTCACTCCTTATAACTAGTAGGTAGTAGGGCTTGAGAAGCCTGAAAACAAGGACCACCAACAGCTTTTAATTTAATTATTTGCCCTTCACAATTTGTTCAGGTTTAACCAAGTCAGGGTGGATCAGTGAAACCTCTGCAGCCATGTCATGCCACATGTAGAGCATTTGGTCACTGACCTTGATGGGTTCTAAATATTCCCTCTCAGGTCCCTCAGGTGCTGTCCATACAGATGGAATCGTAGGGCACTTTTTCTCAGGAGTTCTTCGTAACTGTGTCTTATTTTCAGATTCTGTTTTCTTAACAACATTCAGTTGCTGAATAGAGTCTGAGGTAGGTTTTAATTTAGGGACAGTTTCCTACAGTAGAAACAGTCTGGACTGAGGTGCCTTTTCTGCAGGGTTGGTATTTTGAGGGACAACTTCTTCCAGAAGAGCTTAATTCTTTTTCTTATAAGACTTTGCTAATAGCCTGGACAACAATCGCCGGTTTGCTTTGTTTTATAAACCACTTTGACTGTCGTAGTACTGCCTTGTAAAACTGCTCCAAGTCAATAAGAGTGGTTAGTTTTTGAATTGTGTAAGCCCCACTTCCTTCAGTCACCTGTGTAAAACTCTGTCTAGTCTACAGGCAAATTGAGAGTAGGTCTCATCCATTTTCTTTTTCATCTGTCTGAACACTATCCTGCTAAAGTCTGGTGATAGACCCAATTTCTGTCTAACCCTTGCTCAGAACAGATCATAATTTCTTGCTTCATCTGTTCTCATCTGGGAGCATATCTCCTCAAGTTTCTCAAAAAATTGAGAACTGAGGTACTTCATGTGATCTCCACCATCAGTTCTTAAGTCCTCATAGGTAAAGGTTTCCTTTGCTCGAAAGCTAGTCGAATCTGACTCTAGGGGGCGGTGCTCATCTCCATTTCCAAGCCAAAGAGCCACCGCTGTCCGAAGATGTTTCCGTGGTCATGTGGTGAGCATGACTAAATGTCGAGGCGCACAGAACACCTTCCCACCGAAGCGGTACCTATTTATCTCCTTGCAATTTCTTGCTTTCGAACTGCTGGTTGGCAGGAGCTGGGGCCAGAGACGGGAGCTCACTCTGTCACATGGCACTAGGGTCTCGAACTGCCGAACTACAGATGTGGTTTGCAGCTCAGCGTCTTAACCTCTGAGCCACTGTGGCCCCCTCATAAGTTCTCTCAAAATTAATTAAAACGTTTCTACTTCACTGCCTTTATGAAATGTAGGGAACCTGATCGTATCTATTCGGGGACCGTCATGGCTCACTTCTGACATCTCTAGCATAGCACGTAACTTTATTTGTTCTAATTGTAATTTCTGTGACTGAGCCTCACTTTCCCTTTGAGCCTGTATTTTCATTTCTGTCAGCTATAGCTCAGGCAGCATTCTAGACAGTCCTAATTCTTTATCATGTTGCATTTTAGCCTCTTCTGGTTGTAATCTAGACTGCTCCAGCTCATATTGTCTTTGTTCACTCCTTTCTTTAAGTCTCAACATTTACAGTTCTTTATATTTCCTATCAGTTGTTTATCTGCCTTTAGACTTCTTTGTAGCCATGCTGCCCACACACTTTTAACCTCAGAATTTCCCTCCTCTTCAAGTTTTCCTAAAAGAGTTTCCCAGTTCCAAGGAGCTCCCCAATAAAAATAAGTAATTAACAACCTTATTTTATTAACACCTTAATCTTCTGTCTGTGTGACGGTTATTTTACCCACTTCAAGCCTTATTCTGTCAGTCAGGACTGAATCACACTAATTCCTCCACTTTTATTATGGTGGCTATGGGGGGGGGGGCACCACCTTCTGGACTGAAGAGTATTCAGTGCCTCACTCTGGCCCCTCCTGTAGATTCCCCGGCCTCCCAGAATCCAATAAAAAGGGGGACACAAGCTTTAAAAGAAAGCTTGATAACGTGTATTATGTGCTCTCTAAAGGTCCCTTATTTGCAAACCTGCTAGACTAAGGCTGTAGTCCTATGCGAGGTAAATGGGGACCACTGCTTTGTAGATTTTTGACTTGACAGACAAGACACAGATGGAGGTGAACAACAAAGGTTTCTTTAACAGAAAACAAAGTTTTTAATAAGGTAAATATAATGTGTGGATAACTTAAGATATATAAAGTGAAGCTGACTCTCAATTAAAGTAAATAACCCCTGAGGGGAGTTTTGAGTCCCCTTTCTCTGGACACGTCACCTCAGCAGGTTCAAAGCTGCTCTTTTCTCACACAGAGCACCTTTCCATAGAAACGATGGGCCCTTAACAGGACGCTTATTTGTACCACTAAAGCTTTCTTCCCTAAAGGTAAAGGTAAAGGTTCCCTTGCTCGAAAGCCAGTCGAATCCGACTCTAGGGTTGCGGTGCTCATCTCCGTTTCAAAGCCGAAGAGCCAGCGCTGTCCGAAGACGTTTCCGTGGTCATGTGGCCAGCATGACTAAACACCAAGGCGCACGGAACGCTGTCACCTTCCCACTGAAGTGGTACCTATTTATCTACTTGCAATTTCTTGCTTTCGAACTGCTAGGTTGGCAGGAGCTGGAACTAGAGATGGGAGCTCGCCCCATCATGCGGCACTCATGGGTCTTGAACTGCTGAACTACTGACCTTCCATAGCCTGCAGTTCAGCGTCTTAACCACCTGAGCCACCGCAGCTCCTTTCTTCCCTAAGCTGACCCCAAACCCTAACTAAAAATCCAAATGAAAGCCTGGCTAAGCTGACGCTTCTTTCAGAGCCACCAGACTCCTGTACAAAAGTTAAAAAGAAGTTTTTTTCTGTGCCCTTCTTAAACTGAGGCTGGCTCCTCCCTCGCATCCAGAGGAGTTCCATGGGCCCTGATTGGCTGATAAGCACTTGGATTTGCATGAGGATCGGCTCAGAGCCCTGCAGGTGAGGTGGGTCTTAAGGATGATCACCACAAAACAGTTGCCACAAAATGGCTGCACAGCTTCCTTCAGTCAAATAGTGAAGATTCTTGTGCTGCGGTGGCAAGGTGCTGCCAAAACAACATTTTTATAAATTGGCACAGCCAATCAGAAGCCTTGTGGGGCAAAAGCCCCCATTTGGCCCTGTCCACTTTCTAAAAACCCTTGTTGGGTGCTAAAATAGATGTTGGCTGGCACCAAGGCACCCACAAGACCATGTTGAGGTCCCTTGTTCTAGCGTGATGTGAAATGTGCACTTTGGCTGTTGCAAATATATAGCCCTGCACATACAGCAGGTCTGAGAATATTTGGCATTCAAAAAACCAATAGCTGGATGTACAATCCAATGCTCAAAGAACCAACTTCAGATCATATGCACCCAACCAGCAACAACAATCCAGATCTGCATTATATTGTTTAGACCCTATTGTTCTATTGTGACCCAGCCTGTTCTTTGAAATGGGCACGTGATGCCCAACTGAGCAACTTGCAAATACTGCTGCTTACGGAGTAGACAATGATTTGGATGTAAATTCCAGAAAGCCAGTTTTGGTGTCTCAAACATGCTAACGTGGGAAGGTGCAGCAATCTCCATAAATAGTAGGACTGTTTAATGCAATCCTTGTTTATATCATGTTTCAAACAGATAATGCAACTTGGATATTCTTGTAAGACTCCCCCCCCCCGGCCCGCTTTGGGAATAATGCTAAAATTTCTGTTTTTTGACCAAACAGCCCCCAAGGGTCTAATTGGCTTAGGTAAGCTAGAATGTCTACTTTTTTTGGCAAATGCTGGCATGACTCCTGGGATGGAGTGGTTGGCAATGGCTATATACAACAGCTGGCTGCCTGATGTTGAAAAAAGTCGAAAGCCAGGGTCTTGGGTCTAATGAGACACAAGCACAGGAGCAGGTCTCCAACTTCTGCCAAGTCCCCCTCCCCAGCTGCTGGTCTCCTAACACATCACATGTCCGGCGGGGGGTGGGCTCCTTGACCCACAGGGGCTGTGGTGCAAAGGACCTGTTGGGGGAGCAGAATTCAACTTGGAGCTCCTTGGATGCAAGCCACAGACCTCAGGAATGAATAGCTTGTCCTTCCCCACACAAAATGTTACTCCCCTCGGGAAAACAGACACACACATTTCTCAGTATTCTTGTCTCACATTCTTACCCAGACACAGATTCCATTCCACCTCCCAAGCTGCCATACATGGTAGAAAGAAAACACTGGGTCAGAGGCACTGTACTTGGAGAACCACAGAGATCCATGCAAGGTTGCTCTCTACATTACCACACTGGTTGTTGGTGGCAGAAAGTGCCGTCATGTCACAGCTGACTTACAGCAGCCCCATGGGGCTTCCAAGGCAAGAGAGGGACAGAGGAGGTTTACCATCACCTGCCTCTACAGATCAACCCTGAATTTCCTTGATGGTCTCCCAACCAAGTGCTAACCAGGGCCAACCCTGCTTAGCTTCCAAGATCTGGCAAGATCGGGCTAGCCTGGGTCATCCAGGGCAGTGCCTGGTTGGTATTGGCACCCTTTCAACAGCATGGTAAGCCAAGAGAAGTCAGAGCTGTGGCAAGCCATGTGGATGTGGCTATGCTTTATTAGGCAGTATTAAGTAATTTTGGATTAGCACCCGTGTAAGGGTAATACTAGTAGCACACATGCATACACGCCACACACTGAGAAACTACTTTTCAGATATCACTACTAACAATGGTTAGTAACTTCTCACAATGCTTAGAAGAAGCACCAGCGCAAGGCAAGTTTACAGAGCAGAGGAACTATGTGCCAAACTCATGCAAGGGCTGAAGCGCATGCAGGACCACACGCCTACTGCTTACAAATTACAATTTCCTCCGGATCATGAAGATCGAGGCAGTTGTTCCTTAGATCTGCGGAGGCAGGACACGCTCATAACATAACTGCAAAGACAACGACACACGGAAATGCCCTTCGTAGCTGCGCCTGCTCCACCATAAGGCATTGGTAGCTTTGAAACAAGACACAAGGAAGAGAAGAACGAGACTCCCAACAGTTTTAATGATACCCTAACAAAAGAAAATGAAATCTTCAAATCTTCGTAGACAATACAAAATGCTACTCCCCACAAAAAGCGGATACCGAGAAAAGACACCGGAGCTGAACTTCAAAGTCATTTCTGAAACGATTTCATTGTGGAGGGCTTCAGATCAGTCCTGGTGACTACAGAGGAAAAATGCAGTTTAAAATGGGATTCATGCAGGGAACCCTTATTCACATGCCAAGCACCGGCCTTGTATGCAGAAGGGCCCAGTTTAAGTTCTTAGTCTCCCCATGCAAAAAGAATCCTGTTCTGCAGGACTGGGAAAGACCTCTCTCGGAAGACTCTGGTCAGCCACTGCCAGCCAGAGTAGCCAAATCCAACCTGCCTAGCTTTCCCTCCAATCACAGCTGACCTGCTAGGTGCATTGTTGCAGGCTGGAAGCCGCCCGCAGGCTCCAACTTACTTACCCTGTTCTAGACATGATATTTTAAAAAATGAATTTTAGCAAAACTGTGCGCACTTGGGAAACATTTTTGGAAGGATGGCAAGGTCTTCAGCTCAATATACACAGGCACCCTACTGGACTGCAAGAATCAGGAAGGAGAGGAGCCCGGCGTGGCTGCAGAACCTACGTGGCCCAAATCTAAAACTCAGTGGGGTTCCATACTCCGGGACTGTCCCTACTGTTTTCTCAGAGGAGGAATGCCTTGCGTTGTGGCAAAGGCAACATCTTCCAGGTCACAAAAAAGGGTAGAGACATTCCCTGTGAGCATGGCACTCCACTTTGGTGTGCTATAAGCGCTGTAAATATAACATGCTTGATGAAAGAAAGAAAGAAAGAAAGAGAGAGAGAGAGAGAGAGAGAGAGAGAGAGAGAGAGAGAGAGAGAGAGAAAGAAAGAAAGAAAGAAAGAAAGAAAGAAAGAAAGAAAGAAAGAAAGAAAGAAAGAAAGAAAGAAAGAAAGAAAGAAAGAAAGAAAGAAAGAAAGAAAGAAAGAAAGAAAGAAAGGTAAAATCCTTTGGAATACATTGTGTTTCACATACAGTAGAAAACCTTGTGTGCTTAAAGTGATTTTATTAAATCAGCAAGGAAAGTTGTAAACATATTACCATTGTAAAATAGCTTTTTTAAAAAAAATCTACAGATAATTGATCTCTACCATATTCACATTTGCAGAACTGCTTCACATTTTTCCCCTTAGTGCAAGTTTAAAGGGGGGTTTGGGGGCTAATGGGGTAACAGAGAGGATAAAAGTAGGCATACCATGTATTGACAAAGATGTTTTTGTGCTTGAAGACTCATTTAAAGAGAAGTATCAGGGGAAGGTAGTAGAGAAAGGTCAAATATACTCCAAGGTCCAAGCTGGTGTTAACACTGTGACTTGGATGAATGGACTGGAGGAAGACAATTCTACCATATTCCTGTCCTAATGCTGCAGTGCACCCACGCCCTCACTGTTTTCTGGGGCAGCCACTGCCTCCAGTGGGAAGCTAACTTAGGCTGCAGAATTCTAGAAATGGGATAGGTCACCAGGTGTCCCAAGGGCATGTTTCTTCCTCACTGCTGACCGTATTTGCCTACAAAAAGATCTGGCAAAGCTACCCTTTGAGGTCCTCCCCCTACCTGTAAACCTACTCACACTTTAGCCTTACCCAATGGGAATGATTCAACTCCATGGTGTCTCTTATCCCACCAAAGCACAAAGTCGTGCTGTTGCCCATACTCAATAAAGTTGGCACACAGCTGGCAAATTTCGCTGGAGGAAAAATACCTGCCTTGCCACAAACTGTACCAAACTGTACCTGGTGGGCCTCGCCAGGATAAACACTGTAATGCCAGCAGTCCTGGCATCACTCAAGAACCCTCCCTGGTAACCACCAGAGCTCCTACCTGCAAGAACATTCCCCAGGGCTGTGCAGATTTCCCTCTGCTCAATCCTGACATTTCAGACACAAAGTTCAGAAGTCCATAAAGGCGGTACTTAACTTCAGGAAGATTATTCTTCTTGGATTCCCTTCTGAAGTGTCGACTGAAGGACTGGTGTGGCCGTTCCCTGGACTAGAAGCCTCCATGGACCGTCAGGAAAAGAGCAGCTGCAGAGGGGACGGTGGCCCGCCAGCTCAGTCTCGGGACAAAGGCCGGGGGCCAAGGCAATGTGAACGAAACAGTCAGCAGTACTGGAAATAGTTCTTTAGTTTATAGGAGGTCTGGTCACAGGCAGTGAAACGAGCCCAAAGCTAATAAAGGCTAATAAACAGAATGCCCAAACTTGATTCTACAAGGAAGGAAACTGAGTGCTCAACTGCTGGTAAACAGATATATAAAATCTCAGCCATTATTTTTCTGGCTATGCCATCAATACAGTGGTGTATAATCTACTCTATAAGAAACAGAGGTGTAAAGATTGCCCAACCAGCTAAGGAGTTGTCGCTCTGCGGTATGCTGGTATGTTGCCTCTTTTTTGGCAATGTAAAATTTTAGACACACGGACATACCCTGAGACAATGTTTCAGCATTGCAGTGCAATTTTAGGCAGTTACTCCAGTGTAAGCCCACTGAAATCAATGGGTTTAGACTGGAGTAACTATGCAGAAGGCTGTTGCACAAGACAGCCAGTGACTGAGAGCACAGAAATCAACGAATCTCTGTTTTATCTTATCTGTGTTCTGCATCAGCATAAGTTAACTTTGGAATTCTACCTGATAGAGGGTGCAGTGGATTAGAGAACCATTTGCTTTCTTGTAGTTTTTTGGAACTGAAATGTCAGCAGACTGATACTGCAAATCAAAATATTGTTTTTAAAGGGATGACCCAAATCGAGCAGGGAATTTCTACAGTCAATATTTCTGATGGATAATTTGGGTGGAAGGGACTGAACGTCCAGATATTTGTAGTCAACAGCCTTCTGAAAGTGTCACTTGCTGCAAAAGTCCTAACTGAACATGAATCCAACTGGAGGGGTTTATTGTAAAAAGTTATTTTGATAACACATCCCCCGTCGCCTTTAGACTTCCAGTTTGAAGCAGTGCAGACTTAAATATTGCAAGCTGCTGGCACAATCCCAACACACCTTCTACAGCCGTCTCCACAGCTCCTGTGAGAATCTCGTACCCTCTATTACTTCCACAGCACACAAAGCACTTGCTTAGGCAGGGGAGGATTTCAAGCTAAGGATTTTGGGGTCAGTAATAAGGGCCTGAAGCCCTCACCTCTTTCTGGGAACAGGCATCACCTGTGACCTCAGTGCTCTAATATGAAGAATTTAAATATATATATATATATTGCTGCTGCTGCTCTTGTTCTTAAATGGGATGGAAACACTTTTTTCCAGAATAGCACCTTTGGGGGGGCGGGGGGGAGGCAACAAGCTGTTTCATAGAAGGCTGAATTTCCGTCTCTGTTGGTAGCATTTACCCCCTCTTAAGACATTGCTGAACAATAAATAATCAAATTGAGTGGTTGGGTGCTTCCTGGAAAAGCCGCCGGCACCTGTAGCTTGGACTAAAAGCCTCCATTCTTTTTTGCCAATTGGGGGTGGGGAGGTTTGATACAATGGCCAAAAGAGCAGGACAGAGAAATTAGGCATAGAGGAATGTTTGCAATCTGCTACCGGTATGAGCGAGGCGTGGTACAAAAGCCCTGGATCCGGTTTCTCGCCAAGCGACATCAACGCCGTTTCTCGCCATGTCCTTTCCCTTACCCATACAAGCACAAGGAATGTAACGAAGTGGTGCGTCACTGCAAGAGTCTCAGTAGATGTCGATGATCGGTTCAGATCCCCCACAAATGAAAGCTCGCCGACAGTTATCTCCGACTCAACAGGTAGGGCTCATCTAGGTGACCACCCCGGGTACAACCGCTCTCTCTCCCCAACGCCAAGCCTACTTGCTTCCCTGGACCTTCTGATTGTACGTGCCGGCGTGCTTGTACCCCGAGACGTAGCCAGAAGTGTCGACCAGATCTTCGCGGCCAGCCTTGCCCTTCCCTTTCCCAGTGGGGTCAAACCGCTCTTTGTGAGAACCGGTGAAGCGTGTCGTATCCGTAAGCCGTGAGACGGTTGGAGACGAAACAGCTTTCTATTGCAAAAGAAGAGGGGGGGACAGGAGAAGAAAGAAGTTTACGTCTCACAAACAGCAGCTCTAAGACTTTTATACTGCAAACACCTCTAATCATGCTGCAGACCAGTGAATAGGATTGACTCAAGAGTTCTGTTAAACAGAAGTCCAGCTCACTTCATCAGGTGTTAAAAGCTGCTACTGGAATGAATGCTGTTAGCCTTTAAGGCAGGGGTTCCCAGCCTTTTTGAGCTTGCGGGCGCATCTGGAATCCTGACACGGCATGGTGGGCATAGCAACAAAATGGCTGCCACAAAGTGGCCGCTGCAGGAGGCGGAGCCAGCCACAAAATGATCGCCGCAACTTAACTTCAGCCACACAGTGTTGATCCTTGTGTTGTGGTGGCAGCAGCCGTCAAAGCAACATTTAAAAAAAAATCTGCACAGCCAATTAAATCTCCAGTGGCCGATCAGAAAGCCTGCCCACTTCCCCAAAACACTTGACAGGCACCAGAGAATGTGCCAGTGGATGCCATGGCACCCATAGGCACCACGCTGGGGACCTGTGCTTAAGCTGTCACTGGATATTTGTTTAATGTTGATGCAACAGACCAACATGGCTTCTCCTTTGGGTTACTGTCAAGAGTTTCATCTGCTGCCCTGACCTGGATAGCCCAGGCAAGCCCGATCTCGTCAGATCTCGGAAGCTAAGCAGGGTCGACTCTGGCAAGTACTTGGATGGGAGACCTCCGTGGAATACCAGCAGTTGGGAGGCGGGGGCAGGCTCTACTCAGTCACCTCTCGGAATATCCTCCAGGCCCCCAGTAGGGGGTCAGTCCCCAGAGGTCACCATGACTTCCAGGTGCACACACACGCACGCACAAATGCACACATGAAAAATACAAAAAACAACAACAAAAGAGTTTCATCTGCCCTTGGCAATATAGAATGGCTGGCTTTTCCATGTGAATACAGAATATGTCACTAGTTCCTGTCATTTTTAAATGCTTCTCAGGCATCCTCTCAGTTCACAGGGAGAGGTAGCCATGTCAGAACCTGTGAATGTCTGACCATGAGCACTGTTCCCAGCTCCCTTAGCAGCTTCCTCACCTGCCCACCCCCAGCCTGGCCACCACATTTTGCCGAGATGGTATCATTTGGGAGGGCCCGTGAATGGCTAATTAAAAGCTGCCCTATTTGCCTGCCATGGCTGCAATCCAAGAGAGCAACATCCGCGCACTGCAGAGAGCTGCGTACAAACCTGAGTTCCTTTTTTCCTTTGTAGTTTCCAAAGCAGTTCCCCAGCTGGTGTGGCAAGCCCCGTTTTAATGGGTTCTAAGATTTAAACTGAGAAGTTGCTGGCTTTTTTAGCAGCTGGTAGAAACTTCAAATGAATTTCTGCTTTCACAAAAAATCGTTTGATTGCAACCTAGAGGCCTATGCCCTGACCTGGATAGCCTGGGCTAGCCCCATCTCATCAGACCTCAACAACTAAGCAGGGTTGGCCACCACCTCTGAACGTCTCTTGCCTTGAAAACTCCATGCGGGGCCACCGTGAGTCGGCTGCAACTTGATGGCAAAAAGGAAAGAAAAAGGACTAAACCACAGGTCATATATATATACACACACACACACACTAATAGCCAAGTTGCCCCCTCCATGCGGATATCTAAATCCACACATCGGGGGCACTTGGGGGGCAAGAGATTTTCCTGCACACTTGAGGCAGTCCCCAGGTGTGCAGAAAAATCTGAAAAGTTTTAAAAACACTATGGGGGATATTTAAATCCCCCCAAAGTAAAAGAGCGTTCCCTGTGCATGCACAGAGAATGCTCTGGGAACTCTGCGGCGGGCTCAGCGGCCGGGAGGTGCTCAGTCCTCGCCGCCGGTGCCCGGGGGGGGACTGGAAGGCCCGGTTGGCTCGGAGGCACTCAGGCCTGGCAACCGGTGCCCATGGGGGGAAATTGGTGGGGGGAGATCGGCAGGCCTGGCAGCTGGGAGGCACTCAGGCCTTGCCACCGGTGTCTGGGGGAAGGAAGATCAGTGGGTTGGGGAGATTGCCAGGCCCGGCGGCTGGGAAGTGCTTAGGCCTCGCCACTGGTGTCCAGGGGGAGGGAGATCAGTGGGGTGGGGAGATTGGCAGGCCCGGCAGCTGGGAAGCACTCAGGCCTCACCGCCGGTGCCCATGGGGGGAGGATCGGGGGGAGGAT
The DNA here is from genome assembly GCA_029375565.1 of Gekko gecko. NCBI lineage: Eukaryota > Metazoa > Chordata > Lepidosauria > Squamata > Gekkonidae > Gekko > Gekko gecko. Next base: position 11,386,241 of record JAPDNY010000011.1, read on the forward strand.
CGGGGGGGGATCGGCGGGCCTGGCAGCTGGGAAGCGCTCAGGCCTCGCCGCTGGTGTCCGGGGGAGGGGAGATCAGTGGGGTGGGGAGATTAGCAGGCCCAGCGGCTGGGAGGTGCTCAGGCTGCTGGTGCCTTGGGGAGGGAGATCGGTGGGGAGGAGATTGGTGGGCCCAGCAGCTGGGAGGTGCTCAGGCCTCACCGCTGGTGCCCATGGGGGCGGATTGGTGGGGTGGGGAGATTGGTGGGCCCGGAAGCTGGGAAGTGCTCAGGCCTCACCACCAGTGCCTAGGGGGAGGGGAGATCGGTGGGATGGGGAGATTGGCAGTCCTGGCGACTGGGAGGCACTCAGGCCTCGCTGCTTCTGCCTGTGGGGGTGAGATTGGTGGGGTGGGGAGACTGGCAGTCCTGGCGGCTGGGAGGCACTCAGGTCTCACTGCTGATGCCCATGGGGGGAGATCGGTGGGCCTCACCGCCAGTACCTGGTGGGAGGGGAGATCGGTGGAGTGGGGAGATTGGCAGTCCTGGCAGTTGGGAGGTGCTCAGGCCTCACTACTGGTGCCCATGGGGGGCAGATCGGCGGGCCCGGCAGCTGAGAGGTGCTCAGGCCTCCCCGCCAGTGCCTGGGGAAGGGGAAATAGGTGGGGTGGGGAGACTGGCAATCCCGGTGACTGGGAGGTGCTCAGGCCTCACTGCTGGTGCCCGTAGGGGGAGATAGGTGGGGGCGGCTGGGAGGTGCTCAGGCCTCACCACCAGGGCCCAGGGGGGAGAAGGCTTACCTGTGGAGCTGCTTCTGCAAGCTGGGAGCCTTTAGGAATACTCCCCCGCGTGAGTATCGCAGGTCCCGCTTGTTGTATATATATATTTTCCCCAGTTAACTCTGTTGTGCTCAAGAGACGCTGCAACTACAGGCTCTGCCATCATTCATTTCATAAGACTGAATTTAATCTAAATTGACATTACCTAACAGTTTCTCCAAATTTAGTGATAACAAAGACAAAGTTCACCTGCCTTCTTGTTCTCTGATTTGCAAGTGCCCCGTGGAGCTCAAATAATGTAGAGGCAGAGAAATTTGCTGTATAGCTTGGTTCTGTTTTTCTTTCCCATTTTTTCCCATGTCTTTTGAAGTGGGCGTATTTATGTCTTCCAGGGCTATTTTGTACTGCGGTTGCTCTGTCCCTACTCAAACAGTCCTGGTCCTTTGTTCCAAACAGCAGAATTTTTGGGACAGCCTAGGCCTTTAACATTTGCAGCACCAAAGCCTGATGAAGATAGTTTTAAAATTCAGATCTTGATTCCAGGACAATGGAGGGCATTCTCCCTGGCAAGATGGCGAGTTCTCCCCTCTGTGGTGTTAGAGAGGAGATATAAAAAGATCCCTGTGCAGGAGAGAATTTGCCCCTTGTGGTGCAGGTAAGTTGGAAATAATCAAGTGTGTTCTGCTTTATTGCTGTTTTTATCAAGAAATTTGCCTAAAATTATTTTTCCATTGCTTAGAAGATTTCTTGGCCATTTCAACTATGATATTTTAAGGATGTTTCTTATGGGTGACAACCTCAGACTATAGTCTGTTGTGCAAATTTTTTTTGTAGCAGCCTGTAAACTTCGCCAGGAAATCTTGAGTACTGAATTGAAATTTTAGCTAATTTGATTTTCTATCTGTATATTTGTGATTATGGTTGAGACTCTTTTGTTTGAGTTTTTCTTCTTTTGTCTGTAACGTATAATTTTGCTATTTGTGCTGGTCATTGACCAAATAAATCCAACTGATTGACCGTCTAGAATTCTGAAAACTAATTAGTCCAGCATCCACAAGGTAAGGTAAGAAATTATCTAAAATGGTGGCAGGATTTCAGAACACAGTTAATAGTTTCGCTGTCCAGTGTATGTAGAGCAGGGATCCCCGGTGTGGTGCCCACTAAGTGTTTTTAGGAAGCTGGTTGGGTCAGGTGGGGCTTTTGCCCACCAAGGCTTCTGACTCTCCACTGGAGATGTAATACCGGGAAGATTTTAAAAAATGTTTCTTTGGCAGCGGCTGCTACCACAGCATAAGGAACTTCGCTGTGTGAATGGTGGCTAGGAGTGGCAGCCATTTTGTGTCTGGTTCTTGCAGCTGCCATTTGGTGGCTGGGCCCACCATGCTGTGTCAGAATCCCAAAGGCACTCACAGACTCAAATAGGTTGGGGACCCTGATATAGATTCAACTTGGACTGTTGTGTTATATGTATTGGGGGTGGGGTTAAACAATGCTAATAACAATCTGCTACTACAAGATAACAATCATAAAATATATATTACAACGAAATAAGCAACAATAAATGTCAGGTCAGTACCAGTGATAAAAGAAAAGGCCTATTAATACGATTCACAACTATGGGAAGGCATATAATATTACAGGGTAAATATGAAACACAATCTATCTTTTGCAAACTCTGCAACTTTTCCATACATAAAATGTCTACAACATCTTTAGTATATATTTTATAATGTCCATCTGCTTAATCTTAACATTAAGCAACATAACATCCAGTATTTATATGATGACCAATATTCCTCATCCACTTATTCTTTATCCATCTTGACTATAAACGGATAGCACTTGTCCAAGGGATTACAAAGATCTTGTTCCATGCTAACTCCATCTGTATAAATAGGACATTTTTCTAGCATAAAATAATCTCATATTTTCAAGTACCACTGATGCACTGTTGGGGGAGTCTTTTCTTTCCATCTTTGAATGTATTGTGGGTTTTGTCAGCAACAAGGGAAAAGCCAAACATATTTATGAAGAGAAAAGGAGCCTCCTTGGATGCAGATGGGGTTTCCCTCGAAAATGTTCCTGGCTGAGTAATCACTAGACATTCCCAAATCTACCTGAAGACACAAAGGAACATCACCACACCCTTCTTCTGAGCCAGTGACTGCAAGCCTTTCTGGCCATCTCTGAGTACTAATCACCCTGGAGGACAGGATGATTGAATACCTCTGCCTCCAGAGGCACAAACTTCAAAAGAGAAAAAGGAATTAGCGATGAGCAACTCTGTGGCTCTTTGGATGTTCTCAAAAGACTTTGGGAGATAATGATCCACGTAGTGTCAGAGTTTCCATTCCTTTGTTTTCCAGTGCTCCTTAGGGTGTCATGAAATTTATAGTATGGACGGAACATTTCACTTTCCAGCTGTTCTAGAATCAATCAACATTCTCCAGGCTTTTGGCATATTAGCCAAAACACAGAAGAAACTGCAAAGGTCACCAGCACATAGCAGGGTCATCGTCTTCAGAAATCACTGATTTACTTCCTTGACATTTAATTAATTTTCCCACTCTGCAGCAATTAACTGTGGGCATGTCAGAGCATACCTTTGAGACCGCCTTTCCCCATATGAGCACTGAGGTCTACTAATCTTTTGGTAGTCTTCGGCCCCAGGGACATCCGCCTTGCCTCCGCCAGGGCCAGGGCTTTTTCAGCCCTGGCCCCCATCTGGTGGAATGAGGTCCTGTGTGAGATCAGGGCCCTGCAGGATCTATTACAATTCCGTAGGGCCTGTAAGACAGAGCTCTTCTACCGGGCTTTTGGTTGAGGTGTCAGGCGTCCCCTTCCTTTGGCTGGCCCCATCTGTAGCCTGGAACCTTAAGATCTTTAAAATCCTTAAAAACTTAATACCATCTTAACCAATAAGGTATCTAGTCTCCACTAGAGTTTACATGGTACTAAGGAGTTATGTTATGTTATACTGTGTTCTTAATCTGGTTTTACCTGTATTGTATTTTATACTGTTGGAACCCGCCCTGAGCCTGCTTGCGGGGAGGGTGGGATATAAATCCAAATAAATAAATAAATAAATTCCTCAAGGAGGTGACGTGGCTAAAAGGTAGCCTTTAAATGCAGTGGCCATAGTGTGTACCTCGCAACCCCTTGAAGGGTTGATCATAGAAAACACAGTACAGGGCAGGATTGTCTTCAGATACCTGGAAGATAAGAACATAAGAGAAGCCAATGTTGGATCAGGCCAATGGCCCATCCAGTCCAACACTCTGTCACAGAGTGGCCAAAAATACAGGCGCCATCAGGAGGTCCACCAGTGGGGCCAGGACACTAGAAGCCCTCCCACTGTTGACCCCCCCAAGCACCAAGAATACAGAGCATCACCTGCCCCAGACCGAGAATTCCTATCTATACCTTGTGGCTAATAGCCACTGCTGGACTTCTGCTCCATATGCTTATCCTTTTATCCCATGACTATTGAGCTTACTTAGGAGCCTTTGATGAGGAACTTTATCAAAAGCTTTCTGGAAGTCAAGGTAGACAACATCTGTTGGGTCCCCCTTGTCCACATGTTTGTTCACTCCCTCAAAAAACACTAACAGGTTAGTGAGACAAGATCTTCCCTTACAGAACCCATGCTGAGTCTGCCTCAGTAGTTTTTGTTCATCAATGTGCCTACTAATTCTCTCCTTAGTAACAGTTTCCACCAACTTACCAGGTATCGACGTCCGACTGACTGGCCTGTAATTTCATGGATCTCCTCTGGAGCCCTTTTTAAAGATGGGAGTGACATTAGCTACCTTCCAGTCCTCAGGAATGGAGGCAGATTTTAAGGAAAGATTACATATTTTTGTCAGGAGATCCACAAGTTCACATTTGAGTTCCTTCAGAACTCTTGGATGTATGCCATCTGGGCCTGGTGATTTATCAGTGTTAAATTATCTATCAGTCGTAGGACCTCCTCTGACACAGGTCTTTCAACACCCCTCCTGAAATCAGTGGTTCTGGAGTGGACAAGCAATTCTCATCTTCCACAATGAAGACAGAGGCAAAAGAAAATGCATTCAGTTTCTCAGCCATTTCCCTGTCATCCTTCAGTAATCCTTATCCCTTGGTCATTGAAGGGCCCCACTGCCTCCCTGGCTGGTTTCCTGCTTCTAATGTATTTGAAGAAAGTTTTATTGTTGGCCTTTATGTTGTTTGCAATATGCTCCTCATATTCCCTTTTTGCCTGCCTGATCTCAGACTTGCATTTTATTTGCCACAGCCTGTTTTCCTTTTTAGACAAGACTAACCTTGACGGACCGACTGACTCAGTAGATAGCAGCTCCATGTGTGTGACCCTTGGGAAACTGCTCACTTCCAGTTCAGCTGCTGTTAGGTGCCACATGTTTTGACTCTCATATTCCCCTGACTCATTCTGCCCAGACAGCAGCCTCTGTTGCACCCCGAAGAGGCATTGCAGCCTGCTGACTCAACAAGGACAAGTGACCAGAAGGACCACTGCCGCAGAAGGCTTTTTTGGACAGTAAAAGTGCAGTACAAACAAATTGCTTCCGAGGGGCCAAGACTTTTTAGGTGGATGAAGGAAGGAAGCCTCGCAGAAAGGGAAGCTTCCCTACTTCTACAACACCCAGATACGTAAAAGGAAAGCCGTTCCGTCACCTCTTGAAAAGAGACTCTTAGTTCAAAGTTCTCACTTTCCATTTAGTTGCATGATCATAAACTCTTGAGCTGACTAAGAAACATTCTGTCCACGCATCGCATGCACCCATCTAACCTATTGTTAATTTTGCAAAATCCTGACTCAGTATTGGAGGGGCTTTAAAAAAACAAACAGAAATAGGAATGCTTGTGAGTCAGAAAGAGAGGAAGAAGGAGAAGAAGGAGGGGGTGGAGGAGGAGATTGGATTTATATCCTGTCCTTCACTACCTGAAGGAGTCTCAGAGTGGCTTACAATCTCCTTTCTCTTCCCACCCCCACAGCAGACACCCTGTGAGGCAGGTGGGGCTGAGAAAGCTCTTTTGAGAACTGCTCATGAGAGAACAGCCCTGAAAGAACTTGTGACTGACCCAAGGTCACACCAGCAGCTGCACGTGGAGGAGTGGGGAATCAAACCCGGTTCTCCCAGATTAGCGTCCGCACTCCTAACCACTACACCAAACTGGCTCTCTAAGTGCTTTTTGTTCCGTTTTCTACCAGCCAATCTCCTTCTGAGTATCTTTGCTTAGGAGGAGAGGAGGAGGAGGAGATTGGATTTATATCCTGCCCTTCACTCGGAATCTCAGAGTGGCTTACAAACTCCTTTCCCTTCCCCTCCCCACAACAGACACCCTATGAGGTAGGTGGGGCTGAGAGCGCTCTTTCGACAACTGCTCTGAAAGCACAGCTCTGACAGAACTATGGCTTGCCCAAGGTCATCCAGCCAGGTGCAAGTGGAGGAGTGGGGAATCAAACCCGGTTCTCCTAGATTAGAGTCCACACACTTAACCACTACACCAAACTTAGCTAAAGAGACCAGGTGCATATATACGCTCAGGGTGACTAAGGGCTTTTCCTGTGGGGGGCAACTAGAAAGCTCAGGCGCTAAGAGAGGTTTTGGGGGAAGATAGCAAGGTTTACCGTAAACCAAGTGACCGTACCGTGACTCCAGATATGACTGGTGCTCTCCCTTCAATGAGCTTGTGCATTTCTTGCACTGCTTCCTCGTTGCTCTTATCTTTAAACCGTTTCTTGGAGAGTTCCTGAAGTGCTTCCTTAAACTGATCAAAAGTAATTGTCCTGGATTTGCCCCTGGAGCAGAAACATAACACAAATGGAAGAGATCAGGAGAACAGTCTGTGTGCAAGAATGAAGAACAGCCCACCAATAATTCCAAGCATCTCATGAAAACCTTGGGCTTCCTTGTAATTTCCTTCTATGCAACCCTTGGGAGGCATCCACATGACAGTTTTAGTGTCTGATTCATACTTGTCTGAGTGGCAAGACTTCCCCCAAAGAATCCTCAGAACTGTCGTTTGGTGAAGATGTTTAGAACTCTGTTAGCGATCCCCACCCATTCTCCAAGACAGTCACCCGTGTTTCCTGAGGAGGAGGGCCTGTGTACTCAAAGGATACTACATACTCAAAGGTCCTGCACACACAACATCAAGGGAAGGCCTCAGCCTCTGTGCCCTGTTGTTGGCCCTCCAGAGGAACTGGTTGGCCACTGGGTGAGACCTGATGGACCACTGGTCTGACCCCTGCAGGGCTCTTCTTATGATACCCCCACTATGCAGATAAAATGTTAGAGAAGGAGAAGAGCCATCCCTGCTGATGTGGCCTGCACTTGCACGGAACCCTCAAATGGCCAAATTTATCACAAAGAAGTAAAAGCTCTCACGTGGAGGGCCCAGGCTAGCCCGATCTCATTAGACCTTGGAAGCTAAGCAAGATCGGCCCTAGTTGATACTTGGATGGGAGACCAACATGGAACTATAGCAGGGTCACTATAGCAGGGTCAAGTCACAATAGCAAACCACCTCTGAACACCTCTTGCCTTGAAAACCCAGTGGGGTCGCCATAAGCGGGCTGTGACTTGAAGACCCTTCCCACCACCCAAAGCCCCAGTGACAGAAGAGGGAAGGGGAAAGACCTGGCCCCTGCAGCCAAACTCTCCCCCTGCTGTCCAGAAATGAGAAAGAGAGGGGACCCTCCCAGAGAGTGGAGATAGCTCCCCTCCCCTGCTGGACCCTTCTGCCCTTTCAGCCCTTCCCCGAAGGGTGGGGCAAGGACCTCCAACTGACATTGTTCCAGACAGGGGAGTGAATTGAATTACTATGAACCGGGGCTGTAATTCTGTGTGAAATTTGAATTCATGAACAAGGCATACATTTGATTCCCCCCACCACTTCCCAAGTGCAGCTTTTGGTTCGTAGATGGGGTATGGGTGTAAGACTGATTTTTTCACAGTAAAGATTTGCTTTAGATACCAAGCATTTACAGTAAAAGCTATACAAAGAACAGGGCACTGTTCCAGCCACAATCAGTCATGAGTGTAACAAAAATAAAACAAAGAGAGTCAAGTCAATCATAATTAATTGATGCTATTGTTCTCCCTCCCCCCCCATGGGACTTAAATCACAATTAACTTCTGCAGGATCACAACTACAGTGTATTGGAGAAAAACAACCTACAAGGAAAAATATTAGCATTCAAACTTCAGTTCTAAAATTCTCCTTTACAAAGTTTCAACTTATTCTGGCACTCTTTGTCTGTAAAGAATTCTAGGTTGATTTGGAGTCTGAGGCATTGTCGTTCCGGGGATTTCCAACACATTCTATCTTAATTACAACAGGAAATCTCAACTCTGATCAAACTTTGTTCTGTTGCTTCAGACCAACACGGCTACCCACCTGAACCAAAGTAAAATTAGTTACTCATGAAGTTCCACTGTGCCCAGTCAGACAAGTTAGCCACAACATTTTCCACACTGGGTACATGCCTTGGGTTCAATGCTGTTGGGAAACCCATGGAAAAGTGGCATAGAAAGGTTTTTAATTAAAAAAAAATTAAGTTCCTGCTTCCCCACAGTACTAAGGTGTTTCCCTGCACCTCCCAGGTTTTCCCCAACTTTTCTCTGACCTTTCCCAAACTTGATTTGCTGCAAAATTTTGGGAAGGATTGCAGCAAGGCTTGGGGGATGCCATGTGAGTGGGAAAGGTTGGATGGCCCCCATCCCGCCCACACAGCAGTCATTTTTCCTGCCCCTATCCCAGAGGCAGCCATGCCCCTCCTGCCATCATGGGGGTCTTTTATTTTTAACTGACAGCTGAGTATCATTTTAACGTTATAACAACATCTCTATTATGTTCTCTGAATTCCAGGCTTTTGGTTTGTTTGTTTCTAAAAGGTAAGTTCCTAGCCCCTTTTGTTGTGGAGATATGCCTTTCCCCTTAGATCTCTGCAACAAAAGAGGCTACGACAGTCTTACCTTTTCCAAAGAACAAAAGATGGGAATTCAGACAGATTCTTTAGAAATGTTTATAAAGGCATACATAATCAACTGCTAATCAAATCTCCAGCCATGTGGGGATGGGAAAGGCACCGTCAGGAGACTGGAGGCAGGGGAAATGTGGGGGAACTTGCCACACAGAAGCCCCATTTGGGGCTGCGCTGCAATTGCAACCACAGCAGCAGTGGGGACACTGTGCAAAACTATCCCTCTTTGGGGGGGAAACCCACAACCAGCTCTGTCACTTTGTCATGACTGGTTGCACCTGGACTGGAGCCGCTGGCCTTGTAAAATGTGAAAAACCAAACCAGCTGCCATAAAAGGAGTCCCTGGGATTCGATTTCAAACGTTTTCTCTATGCCACTTGCCTGCGGGGAGATCTACTGGGCTTTTCCTCCTGCCCTCAGTGCCTGGTGTCCAGTGGCAAAAACTGCTTTTGAAAGTCCCCTTGGTTTTCAATGTGGTTCTCTATGTAGTTGCTCTTTGAGAAACGGGCACAAAGCCCCACAGGGTGTGCAGAAGTCAGTGGGCTGTTCTTTGATCTCAGTCGTTTATTATAAGAACATAAGAGCAGCCAATGTTGGATCAGGCCAATGGCCCATCCAGTCCAAGACTCTGTCACACAGTGGCCAAAAATACCAGGTGCCATCAGGAGGTCCAGCAGTGGAGCCAGAACTCCAGAAGCCCTCCCACTGTTGGCCCCCCAAGCACCAAGAATGCAGTGCATCACTTGCCCCAGACCGAGAGTTCTTATCTATACCTTGTGGCTAATAGCCACTGATGGACCTCTGCTCCATATGCTTATCTAATTCCCTCTTGAAGCCATCCATGCTTGTAGCTGCCACCGCCTCCTGTGGCAGTGAATTCCATGTATTAATCACTCTTTGGGTAAAGACGTACTTCCTTTTATCAGTTCTAACCTGACTGCTCAGCAATTTCATTGAGTGCCCACAAGTTCTTGTCTTCTGAGAAAGGGAGAAAAGTACCTCTTTCTCTACCTGTTCTATCCCATGCATAATCTTATAAACCTTGATCATGTCACCCCTCAGCTGTTGTTTCTCCAAGCTAAAGAGCCCCAAGCGTTTTAACCTTTCTTCATAGGGAAAGTGTTCCAACCCTTTTATCATTCTGGTTGCCCTTTATTTCAACATAAAACTGGGCTCCTCCCCTTCCCACCACAGCAGTCTAGTCCCAATCCACTTGTAACCAGTGGCATAATCTCACTGATTTGGGAAGCAGTTGGAAGTCACACAGCCTAGGTCAGAGGTCAAGGGTGGCCCATCCGTCCTTCCTGTTCCTGCTGCCATTGTCCTCTGTAGCTCAACCAACCCACTGCTATTCTCTGCTCACCTGAGCCCACTTCTGCCTCCATCTCTGCCTTCAGCAGCTGCAATGGAATAAACCATAACATGGAGCATACCCAGTTCGGATGACTGGACCAAACAGCTGCTCAAAGCCCCGACTGCCTTTGTTGTGGATTATGAGGTCATCGTGTCACACTATGCAGCACCAGCCAATCGGAGAGGAGCATGATGAGCAGAAGCTACAGCTGCTGATCTCAGAGTGCCAGGCAACCAACCATCAGGTCATAATGGCCCCTGGGCTCCCTGCCTCTATTAGCAGGGATCCTGATCCAAACAGCAGCCACCCAGCTGAGAATTTGGATGCTTTAGGCATCCAAGAGGGACTCAGATTCCCGCTAAAAGCCAGAAGGGAACATGTAGACCAATGCTCCCTCTAAACTGAGGAGCCTTGTGAGCAAAAATTCTACTTTGTGAGCTACTGGCATTAAAGTTGTGAGTGAGTGATTTTGGCTACTGCATAAATTAGTTTGCTCTGGAGCCATCCTTCCTGAGCGGAGACAAACAATGTGTGAGCTGGAGGCTAAATACCCGTGCGCTAGCTCACACTAACTCAGCTTAGAGGGAACACTGATGTAGACAGAGAGAGCTGGCAGAGTAAAAGAGGAACGCAGGCCACACCCCCACTGGCTACACCTGGGCTTATCAAACTGCACTTACCAGCAAGTAACACATGAAGCTGCCTTAGAGTGACCCTTGGTGTATCAGGGTCAGTACTGTGTACTCAGACAAGCAGGGCCTCTCCAGGGTCACAAGCAGGGGACTTTCCCATCACTTCCTACCAGATGCTTTTCATTGGAGATGCCAGGGATTGAACTTGGGACCTCCTGCATGCCAAGCAGGCGCTCTGCCACTGAGCCACCGCCCCTTCCCCAGGAAGGGAATGTATGCTCACTCGCAGACCACTTCATTTTCTTCTCTGCTGGACATGAGTTTTATTTGGCTTCTGTAGGACAGTCACAGCAGATTGATCCTCCACTCAGAGCACCCCGATTCTTCCTGGCTCCAGAACTGGCACAGTGGCAGCACATATGAACAAATAAAAATGCCAGTTCCACTATCAGTCTTGCCCCCCGTGTCAGACCCTTGAGTTAATCCACTCTCACTCCAAATAATCTTTTATAAAAGCTGTATTAGAAACAGAGATTTGGATGTGTGCAAGAGAGATCTCTTGTTCAGACTAAAGGACAGATCAAAGGTTAGGTATTGCACAGGCAATAGATCCATGTCCCACAATGCAATGGTCCTACAGCAGCCATTCACTCACTTCTCCTCTTTCACTCCCCCCCCCAATACTACTTTGCTCTGAAAGGTTTATATTTCAGCAACCTATGTTTCTCCAAAGATGAAAGGCTTCCGGCAACTATACATCTTGGGGTTCGTTCTCATGGGAAAGTTGTCGCTAATCTACCCCTCACACACTCACATATTAGCAGTCACACCTACTCCTCTTATCCCCGGAGTTTTATGGCAGAGAGGGCTGGGAAGGAAGGAAACCAAATGGTCGGGATGACTTTGAAGTGTAGGGAAACTACAAAGGAAAACCCGTGTCACTATGACATCCAACAGAGCCTGATTCTGACACCCCGACACCATCAAGATGCTTATCACCTGCTTAAGAAGAAAATTAAGTTGCCACAAATACATTAAATGTCTTATATGCTCATCTCTACCCTACTGACATTTTTAAAAATTGATAAAATTGCCCTGAGAACTAGAGGGAGATGCCATTGTGACCTCTGGCACTAGCCAATTCATGCTATTCACAGCGGGCTTTTGCTGTAAACTTGCAGGTGTGCTCCCCCTCCCCCACACTTGACTCAGGAGCAGGAAGTTTGCTGGCCCTGAACATGAGTGAACAGCCTGCCAGATAGCCAAATGACACATCTGTCATTACCCTTTGCGGGTGCTGTGAATGGGGCACGTTCCAAACACATTCCTACATGTTTGTCAATTACGTGTTTGGGACGATCAGATGCTTATTTCCTCTCCATCCAGCAGTGCTGAAGCCCATTCTGCGCTCGCGAAGGAAGTGGGACCTGAAGTTGAGCCGAGGGCGGTCAAAGCTGCACTCCTTTCGCTTCAGGAATTGCAGCGCAGCAGCCTTCGCTGGAGGCACACATCCACCCGTCAATAAACGGCAGAGCACTGAAATGCTAACATAAGCCAGATAAAGCAGCGGCCGCCTGACCTAATTAACCAGTTTCAAGCAGAAACCGTGACAGCCCGTGGGCAATATTTGATCTTCTCTAAATACTCACTGTGACCTCAAATGTGCTTCCAATTTATTTTCTTTCACCTCTGTTCTTTTAAATTAACAGCAGTTGTTGTTGTTGTTGTTGTTGTTATTATTATTTGACCTATCTCAGCTTGTGCCGGGCTCTGGGCAATGTACAAGGCATGATGCCATAAAGTATACATAAAATTACACTCTGGAAATGGTACACATCTGATGATAAAGGGACGGTGTTCCCAATGCTTTCCTGCCCCCATCCTTAAAGGCACAGTCTCGTACTTGCAAGGGTCTTTCATGGCTGACCCATCCATTTGAGTGAACACTGTGGGGTCCAGGAGTTTAACAACCTTGGCCCCAAGTCCTGTAACCAACGAAGGGTTGATCAGATCCCGGCCACACCCCGAATCAATCAAACCCCGCACACGTACGTGGGTTCCCAGTTCGGGGTTCATGATAGTTACAGTCACAAAGAAGGGGGGGGGTAGCTGCTCACTGTTTTTTGCGCCTCTGGGGTTGGGACCTGCTGCTCAGCGCCACTCACAGCACGTCCTGTACTTTTCCCACTGGCTGGTTCTCCTCGCTGGATGACTCCATCTCCACCTCGGGGAAGCTTGCTTGTAGGGCGCACTGGGTCTTGGGGCAGTCGGTCGACTTTTTCACTGGGGTGTCAGCTCGCTTGTTCTCCAGACCCTTCCTCGGGACACCCAAGGGACCCAACTCAGGACATGCAGCAGCAAAGTGGCCAGCTTCTCCACATTTCAGGCAAAGCCCTTGATTCATCCGCTGCTCCTGCATCCCTTCCTTCTGCTTCGGCAGAACTTTGGGTTTATACGTCGACCACCTTACTCAGGGTGGCAGCGTTGTTGGTCCGGATGGTTCTCAGGTGGCTCTCGGTGTCAGCAGCCTCTGTCATCCACGCATTCAGGGACACGGGTTGGATGCTGCGCAGGACCGTTTCTCAGATCTCGGGATATAAACCCAGCCGGTATTGCTCTGCTAGCACCCCATCAGGCCATCCCTGGATACTCCTGAATTCCTCCGAGTATTCTCGCACTGATTTCTTCACTTGCTTGAAGGCACGTAGGTATGAGCGGGCATATTCACTGGCATTCATGTCCTCATACTGAGCTCGGAGGGCCCACATGAACACATCCACCGCCCTGAGTTCCGGACCGTCAGCATTATGCAGACCTACGTACCAATCGGCAGCCCCCTCCTGCAGTTGGGATGCAGTGTAATCCACAATGCGCTCCTCATTGGGGAACAGGTGGCCCCAGTTCAGGACGAACTTCTCCGCTCGCACCACGAAAAATGCCAACTTTTCAGGTGTCCCATCAAATGTTGCATCCAGTAGTTCTGTCAGCCAATGCGCCTCATGGTGCTGCTCCCCTGGCACCCGATCACCTAGAGGTGGCAGGGGTGGGTTGGCTGGCTGCCGCAGGGGTGGAGGCGCTGGCTGCACCGCGTCCACCACGATTCCCAGCAGATTCTGGAACTATTCTTTGACCATTTGCATTATTCAATTTTGGCCGCGTTCGGGCACCTCCCAGCGGGTGTCTACGAAACCCTTGGTCTCCGCAGTCTCCCAGAGGACTGTCCTGGCCTCTGGCTCATAGCCCAATCCTCAAAAGGGCTGATCATAACAGCTTTCCCGACATGGCCACAGGGTGAATGGCCAGGTCTCCTGGGTATCGGCGTGAAACTTTCCCCAGCGTGGCCCCTTCAGCTGTGTGGTCACCCTTGCTTTCACCCCACCGAAGGGTTCCAGGAAAGGCTCTCTCGAGTCCTTCTCCTCATCTTGTGGAAGGGTGGTCAGTACGGTGTTCAGTATGGTGGTTGTAGGGACCATTTCCCCAGTCGTGGCTGGGGTGATGATCTCCTCCTCGCCATCGCTCATCTCGGGATTGAGAGATACGGGTTGAGGGAATGATGATTCCTGACACTCTGTCAGGCTTGTCAGTCAGGGCACACAACACAGAGCTTCATCAGAAGAAAACTGTTTATTGGTGAATCAGAACTAAAGACGCGTGTACTGCATGTGTCAGGAATGCCCAGAAACAATAGGGCCTCCTGAATTATACTAAAACCAAACACCCCCCTTACAAGCTGAAGCCAATGAATATAGTTCACACGTGCAGGCAAAACGAGCAAGCTAAACTAAAAGCCTTTGGTTCCCAGCCCAGGAGTTCTGCAGCTGGAGCATCTACAAGGTCAAGCAAGCAATAACACACAGACAGTGAAACAGTGGGGCTCAGAGGCAGGCAGAGGAATAGCACCCCTCCATATTCCAAAACCATGACAGGGTTACCTGACATACCCCTGAGGGGAATTATCAATGGGAGTAGTGATAAACAGGGTTCCCCCTAAGATGCACTATCCTGTTCTACTGCACACATTTCTGGCCCCCGGTGCACAGATTTTCATTTCAGCGCAGGGGTCAGAATAGTGGGTTGCTCTGCCCTCCCACTTAGGTCCCCGCCTGCACTGTAAATTGTGACTGCTCCCAGCCTCCCTCCTGCTGGCTGAGTGGTGCAAGCTGGGAGCTGCTGCCCTGCCGACTGAGGTGCCGCTGCCGCCAAAGCCCAAGCTGCTTTTCCGCTGATGCCACTGCGCCCAGCCATCCTGCAGCAGCCGGTGAGTTGCCCCATCAATGGCCTTTGGCTGGCAATGTGGCCCAGCACTCCTCCTGCTGCCAGTGGAGCCTTCACTGGGAGGATGGAGATTCAGGCTGGGGGGTTAGGGGAGCTCCGTGTGCTGGCAGGTGGGTTCATGCCTGGCAGGGTGGTCTGCTGCCATACCATCCCGCCTAGGCTGTCGGGGACACATTGCTCCAGCAGCAGAGAAGATCCTGGGCTCACTTTCTTCTGCAGTCTGGTTTAAACTGGGCTGCAGGAGAAGCAAGCCCCAGGAGCTCCTGTACCATGCGGCGCATATTACTCCCAGCAGCACAGAAGATCCTGGGCTCGTTTTCTCCCGCTCGGCCACACTTCTGCCTCCCCCCCCCGATGGCCTTCTGGGAATGCAGCCCAGGACTCCTCTAAGGGCATCCCACTGCCAGCACCATGGAGGGACTTCAGGGGACTCCTTTATGTCAGGGAAGGAGGTTTGGAGGCCCCAGGCTGTGCATCCGCCTCCACCCCCCATGGCCTTCTTCCAGGAAAACAGCCTGGGGCTCCTCTGAGGGCCTCCCGCCACCAGCATTGTGGGGGGGCTGTGAGGGCCCCCTCTCTTTCTTCTTTCTTTCACTTCTCTCTCCTCATCTGTTTGCTTTCATTCCACCTCTCCCCTTCCTTCCTCTCCTCTCTCCCCATCTATTTGCTTTCTTTACCCCTTCCCCCCTCCCTCCCTTCCCCTCCTCTCCTCTCACCCCTCCTATTTGCTTTCTTTCTTAGTTGCTTGCTTTCCACCTCTCCTCCCTCTCCCTTCCTTCCTTCCTTCCTTCCTTCCTTCCTTCCTTCCTTCCAAATGTAGGCTTGCTCACAACTTTAATCCTAGTAGGCTCACAAAGTAGAATTTTGGCTCACAAGACTCCGCAGCTTACAGGGAACATTGGACTGGTAACGTGTAGTTCTTTCCTTAGTTTGGAGAACCCAGGCTGTCAACAGGAAAACTGCTAATGCTGGCACACCACGCGGGGCTTGGTGCATAAGACCTGGATTAAGAGTTATCTATATCTATAAATCCTGCTTAGAGTTGGCAGAAGTGGGCTGGGAGAGAATTCCAGGAAGGCTACAACACAGCAGGAAGGACAGAGCTCTGCTCAGGAAGCAGAAACCAGGTCCCCCTTGGCATACGCGTAACAGTAATCAGCTCAAGAAACTGCACCCACGGTAGAACTAACAGGGGTGTTTACGAATAAAGTATTTGTCTTAATTTTATTTTCTTGTTGTAGAACTAACAGGGTGTTTACAAATAAAGTATTTGTCTTAATTCTATTTTCTTGTAAAAAAGCTTGTAATTAATTTGTAAGATTTTGAAATTAATAAAAAATTAATAAAAAAAAACTAACAGGGGCTTGATGTTACCTCTGAACTGAGTCTTACATTGGTAATGCTCTGCAGAGGTCTGAGAAGATCCGGCCTCAGTATACAGCCTCAGTATATCTAGTAATCAATATGGCCCTGTCTGTGGATACTTAAATCTGTAGCGCAGGGCCGTGTAGACAGAATGGAGATTTTGCTGCAAACTTGGCTTGCACAAAAAAATCTGAAAAATTAACCCCACCCCCCAAGAAGGATGAGTACTGTTTGCTGAAGCACACACAATACACCTCTCCGGGCCCACAGAGAGATCTGGAGGAGGTATGGCTGTATGTGAGCAGGGGAAGGAGGGTGGGCTGCCGCCTCCACCGCTTCCCACAGCTAGATGGGCAGAGAGAGGTGGGGGGGGGCAAGCAGCCTGGAGGCCAGAGAGGCAGGAGGGTGGGCAGAGTGGCAGAGAAGCAGGCAGGAGGGCAGGCATGGCAACGGTGAGGGGAGTGAGGGGGAAGCCAGAGTGCCAGGGAAGGATCAGGAAAACAGAGTGGGAGGAAAGGGGTGCAGGATTTCCCCTCCCACATGATATTCTCCCCGGTCTTTCCGAGGGGGGGGAGAAGTGGGAGACTAGACTGAACGTGCGGGGGCAAGCGAGGTGGGGAGAACGGATGGGACACAGGTCCAACGCTCCCTCTAAGCTGTGGAGTCTTGTGAGCAAAAATTCTCCTTTGCGAATGTAAAGTACTGAGCAGGATGCATCGGTAGTGATATCAGCTCATACTGTATTGGAAGTGGAGAACAAGAGAGAGAATGCCAGCTTGTAGGCCGGCTTATATCCCTAAGGCAAACCACAACCCAACACACACACCACACCCGTGATAGGATTATTTACAGTGGCAAGAGTTCCATAGGTCCTTCCTTGGATCCTAGCCCTCTGATAGGAGTGGGCTAGGATCCGCTCTGGCTATTGTCTCTGAAGTGAAGCTAGGGCTCTTTGCCTGACCGCGTGCGGACCTGACCTCGCACATGGTCAAACTCAGTACACAACAGCGAGCTACTAGCATTAAAGTTCTGGGCGGGAGATTTGGCTGCTGCTTAAATCGGTTTGCTCTGGAGCCATCCTTCCTGAGCCAAGACAAAAATATGTGAGCCGGAGGCTAAAAAACTGTGAGCTAGCTCACACTAACTCAGCTGAGAGGGAACACTGCACAGGTCCCTATTAGTTTGCATCTCGTGTTTCGTATGTTAATCTCCAGCTCTTTATTTCTTGACTTCAGGGATACATATCTACGGGTTCAGACAAACTGCACAACAGCCCTTCTGTGGTGGTGTCATTTCAGAGCCACTATGAGACTCCCTTGGGTACTGAAGGGCGGGGTATAAATCCAGTCTCCTCCTCCTCCTCCTCCTCCTCCCACACGAGGGACTGTACATCTGAAAGCTCTTTCCTGTCAAAGGCTGCGGAAAACCAGCATGTCAGGGAGAAGGGGGTCCGGCTTAGACTTTCCTCTGAAATGCTCCATTCGGACTGGCAAGATTGTCTTTCTTTACAGGGGAGGGGGTTCAAATGTATGTCTTCTCACCTGCTTTGTGAAACTTTCATAGCAACTGAGAAAACACTGGTACTTTGAAAGCCTGTTGTAGGTTCCTTCCTCTGGAAGATTAATGCAGATTTGGAGGGGTGGGGGGAGGAAATCCAAGAGGAGAGAGCAGGAAGAGGATCAGAGGGGAAGAAGGAAAGTCTATGATAATATAAACTCATTGATAACATCAGAGAATGTTATCACTGACTGGAACATGAAACCAACAGGGAAATTATTGCAAAAAGGGCATATCAAAAATGCAAAACAAAGCAGCACACATTTTCTCCATTCAAGGAATATCATACAAAGAGGCTATTTTCATCTTGGTGAGGAAAGGCGACCCTTTTATCAACCAGGCGTTGAAAGGGATCAGCAAGGAAGTTGTGCCTTGCTTGTAAGGAGGATGCAGGAGATGGCTGATCAAGCCGTTTCTTCCCCCTGCCGAAATCCAAGCCAAGCAGAGGCATCACAAAAGGAGACTCCAAACTTTATATAGTGGTGGTAGAAAGTGCTGTTAAGTCACAGTCGGCTCATGGCACCCCTGTAAGATTTTCAAGGCCAGAGATGCTCAGAGATAGTTTGCCATTGCCTGCCTCTGAGCAGCGAGTCGACCCAGGGACTTCCTTGGTGGTTTCCCATCCAAGTACTAACCAGGGCTGACCTGGCTTAGCTTCCAAGATCTGACAACATTTAGGTCAGCACTCCAGGGTTTATGTACGTGCACCTTCTATTTGTTCAGCATCTAAAAGACAGTGAAAACTAAAACTATAAGTTTTGATCACATCACTATATACATTCTAACAGAGACCAATTTGCTTTTCCTTTCTGAATTGCTTCCTCAGGGCCTTGGTATTAAACAGATATTAAGAGTCTTTTTTGCTATTGATTAGTTCCTCCTCTCACCCCACCAAGAATCTGGACAGAGGTGCACGGGGGGGGGTAGGATTGGGAGAGATACCAAGGAGGGGCTTTCTTTAGCCGAGGGTGGCCACCCTTGAGATGGGACCTGGAGATCTCCCAGAATTACAACTCAACTCCAGGTGACTGAGATCAGTTCCTCTGGACCTCCTCTGCCGGTTCCTCTGTCCGCCTTGGAGGGCGGACTCTATGGCACTATGTCCCTCTGAAATCCTCCCCTCTCTAAACCCCGCCCTCCCCAGGCTTCACCCTCAAATCTCCAGGAATAGCTCTCGAACCTGAAGGTAGCAACCCTACGAGCCTTGGACATTTCATTGTCCGAATAGAGCATCAGATGAACTTTTAGAACAATGAATTAATCTCTGCATAACCATACTTAGCAGCATAAAATTAGTGATATGTCATCATATTATAGAGTATAATCATGTAGATGAAGTCCAGTTCTATGCGATTCTAATTAGAAACCCATAGAACTGGAATTAATTTACATGATTATACTCTATATTATCATGACCTTTCACTGATTTCATGCGCTGAAAAGGAAGTTCTGGCGAAACTAAATCATTGTTCTCAAAGCCCACACTGGATGCTTCATTCGGGCAATCTAATGTCTAATTCTTGTAGCGTTGCTATCTCATACTCAAAAGCCATTCTCTGCACATTCAAGCAGTAGTGAGAGTAGCATTGCATAATGCTTGACATAGAGAGTCCTCCGTCTTTCTGTGTCATACCTCTGAGGATGCCAGTCACAGCTACTGGTAAAACGTCAGGTCCTACAATGCCAAGATCACGGCCACACAACCCGGAAAATCTACAGCAGCTAATAAATTCCAGCCATGAAAGCCGCCGACAACGGCATTGCATAATGTTGGGATATAACAGTTCAGTGTTCAGGCCGTGTAATATTTTGGATAGAAAAAAAAGTCCTAGCAGAAGTGCTGCCAGCATGTTTTGACAGCTTTTAAAAGCCCTTCCTTGAAAAAGCTTCCTTAAGAGCTAAAACTTGTCAAGAACATTATTGAAGCAGAAAGAATATTTTAAAGTCAAAGCAAACAGTATTAATTTATAATCCAGACTGGGTATTTCATGATGTCTGTTGAGTGTCACGATACAGATGCTTTCAATGGATAAACTATAATCTACCTACAGCCCCAGGACTTAGCGGAGGAAAAAAACTCCCCCAGTTCAGGTTCACGACCTGGAACGGAAGGAACTTCATTTCATTCATCAAAACTGCCCCTTGCAGACTGACCCACAAGAATGCCAAGGGCGGGCACGGATGCCTTCTGTAAACACACCCTGCCAGGGATCGGTGCCAGGGGTTCTGAGCTGGCTCACATCAAGAGAGAGCTGGGAATGTTTTTGCATAGGCTGGGACGGCTCTTCACGGCTACCCGGGCAATTGCTCTGCTCTGTCAGGAACGTTTGCACCAACTTACCACCACCAGCTTTGAACATCAAGTGAATGCATCCTCCAGCTCCAGAACTGGAGCACCTTGCAGGGTTCCCTTCTTCCCTGGTGGGGCCTTAGGAGGGCCTCAGACTGGCCGGGGGGGGGGGATTGCTCCCATGCCATTCCCTCTCTTTCAGGCCGGCTTCCATCCTCTCCCTTTTTGCAGTCTGGAGCGTGAACTCCCCCTGGACCCACCTTTCAAGGGCTTCCCTGGGGGAAGGCACATTCCTGACTTCTCCTTCCCTCTCCAGTCCAGCGGCTGGGCCCTGTAAGACTGCCAGGAGCCAGGGCCAATGGGGCTTTCCCCTGGGTCTGGCTACAACCTCCCCCCCCGCCTCCTCTAAAGGAGCTTGCTTCTGGCCTGCTTAGGCTGAAGGGGGCTTGGGACTGCCTGTCGCCTTTTCCACCCCGTCAGGTGCTCTCTGCTGGATCTGGGCTCCCTGCCTGGGCTTCCCCCGTATCAGGCCGGCTTCCACTCTGCCCCTTTTCCTGTTGCCGTCTCCCTGGATCCTCTGGGCCCGACTCAGGCCTTGGCACACTGCTGGGCTGCTCTCTTGGCTGGGCAGCCTCTGATCAAGTTGATAAGTGTGGGTGTGAAGATTTTGAGTTACATGTGTGTGTTTCTTTAAATGGTTGACAAGCATCAGAAAAAGGGAGGGGTGAAAGAGGGAAGTGAGTGAGTGAGGTGACTGGTTGGTGACTGAGAGTGTGTGGGCGCAGCTAGGTGACTGAGAGTGTGTGGGTGCAGCTAGGAGGGGTGTGTGTGTGTGTCTGGGGAGAGAGAGAGAGAGAGAAGGCAATGAGTGTCCAGTTGGAAGTTGGAAGACAGCAGCTGTCAGTTGTGGTCAATCTACGCAGAGTCTGAGAAGCAGTCTCCTCACTAGAAGGGAGAAAATATACTTCAGGGGGCATATTAGGCAAAATCTAATATTGTCAGAGTATTATGAGAGTGTGAGGGGGGAAAAGCTGACAGAGACCTGAGGAAAAAGGGAAAGATTTTACTGAGCAACTTGACAAAACATCTTGTAATGCTTTTTTTACCCATACAGTTTTGTCTCGTTTATCGTTAAGCCAGAGTCTCCTCCTCCGAACCACACACAATCCAACGCAGGGGCCTTGGCGCTTGGGCATGACACTGTGGGAAAGGTTAATTAAAGACTGGAATTAAATTCCTGGTGGCAGCGATAGAGACTTTGAGTGAGAGGAAGAAACAAGAAATTTAAAACTACATCACACCTAACCTCCCAAAATAAAAGAGAGGTGCCGTCACAGTGAGGCTCGGCCTCCAGACATGCACCTGAGCTACAGAGAATCTATCAGGCATTTCAGCCATCGACTTCTGTTTCCCTTTCCCTCCTCCTCCTCCTCGTTCTGGGATAGGAGCTTCCACAGTACGTGTTGTGTTGACGTAAGGGCTCGGGGTGTGGTGGAGACTACAAAACCACCCCCGCGCTCTTAGCTGAAGCCAGACTCAGTTCCCCCCCAAACTTCAGAGAGCCCAGATGCTGTTTCCATTGAAATAGGAGGCACCCTCCAGTCTTATGACCCCACAAGAGGTCCACATTACATATTAATGCAAGAATTTCTCAGGGGAGCCCACTCCTATGTTCCTGCATGCCCTTCTGATTGAAGGAGAACGCCAAATTTATTTGAAACAAATGAACAAGAGCATCCACTGTGAAATTTAGTGCTCCAACAGTGAAGACAAAACGATATCATAATCAAAATATATACCGTAATAATAATTTCTAATATCGTAAGTATGGTAATCAATACAAACATATGATAATTTAGTCCAGTGTCAGTGAAACACATAAAAACCCTCACAAGGGAAAAACTCCAAGAACAATATTTTAGGGTCGAGTTAATCACAATGTGCACAGGGTCCAAAGCACAAATGAGTCCTGGCTTCCGGTTGTCCAGAACGCGGCAGCCACAAGTCCTGATAGGAACATCACAGATGGCACAAATACGTCCCATGCTGTGCCAGCTACACTAGCTCCCAGTGGAATACCGAGTCAAGTTCAAGGTTTTGGTAGTGACCTATAAGGCCTTGAGCAGCCAGGGACCAATGTTCCTACGGGACTGTTTTCCCTGTTATGTCCCCAGGAAAGCATTGCGCTCCTCAGACCGCAATCTGCTGCTGGTTCCCAGCCCCAAAGGCATCCGGCTGTCCTCAACCAGGGCCAGGGCCTTTTCGGTCCTGGCCCCAACCTGGTGGAACTCCCTGCACCCTCCTCTGTTATTTACATGATCTTCCCCCCGCCTGCAAAGTAGCTGGCAGTTGGAATTGGGACTATTTATTCGCCATCTGATTGTGGGAATGTTTTATTAATGTTTTAATTGGTTTTATCTTGCTTCTGATTTATGGATACTGTACATCACCCAGAGCCCTGTGTGGCAGGGTTTGGGTGATTCAAAAATACAAACAACAACAACAATAATAAATGTAAGGCCTGTGGATTATATTTATTGTCGTAGCTCATTATAAGCCACATGGGGGGGGGTGTCTGTTGGACAGAAACGTAAGCAAACAGAAAGCAAATGACCCAATTCCTAGAACTTGTGATCTGCCGTCAAACCTCACTGCCTTCCCCAACTGTCAGCTGTGATCAGGGGAAAGGCCCGGCCTGGAGGGGGAATAGGTAGAGCCGCCATATGGTGGCCGACGAGGGAAATCAACCGGGCCAGACAGCCCCCAGCTTTGTAAGTAGACCAGCTGCTATGGAAACATCTGCCAAAGTAACAAGTCTCATCCTGCACAGTCCAGAGTTAAGGCCAGGAGCCGGCCGGGGTTGGAGTCACCCTGACCAGCTGTTGCAAGCTGAATCAAGCCAGTCAGGATGACCGGACGGCCTCCGGTCTTTGTCAGCAATGAGTTTCCTCGCAGCTAAGAGAACCAGAGGTCAAGTGTTCCCCCCCCAATGTACAAATCCCCCCATCCTTTTTTTAAAGTCACCAGTGGTTACAGGCACTGATCTTAATGTCACCAGAGTTTGCTGTAAACAGGATTTGTAACCATGGCTAAGAAGTCGCACACCCCTGCTTGAGCTTAACTGGGATGGACAGTAAGATTGGTGCGCATGGAACACTAACAGTGGGTTGTTCCAGGAAGGAAAGGGAATTTGCACATGAGGAAAGGAGCCTGTGCGTGCCTGTGGATGAAAGAAGAGGCGGGAGGGGGAGCACCATAAGAATGCCAGAAGAGCCACGCTGGATCGGACCAAAGGCCCCTCAGATCCATCATCCTGCTCACCCGGTGGCCGACCAGCTACCTCTAGGAAGCCCACAAACAGGAAGACTGCAACAACACCCTCCCGCCTGCACTCCCCTGCGACGGGCACAAAGAGGCGTACTGCCTCTGGTGTGGGAGGGGGTACATATCCATCATGATTGGTGGCCGCCACTGATAGCCCCGTCCTCCATGAATTTGTACCACTCCCCTTTTAAAACCTTTCAAGTTGGTGGCCAGGATCACACCCCGGGTCTGTGTGATTCTCCGCCTCCCCCCCCCACGGGGCACTCCTACACGTGGTTAGGAGACCCGTGTTCTGGCTCCACCTGATCTCCGTCTCAGCATATCACTGCAAATAAGACCTCCAGCCCCAAGTAGGGGGGGCTGAACATAAGAAGAGCCCTGCTGGAACAGACCTGTAGTCAATCTAATTCTGTCTTACACAGTGGCCAACCAGTTGCCCCAGAGGACCAACAAACAGCAGGACACCTAAGCCTCTATGCCCTGAAGTTGCTCCCTAGCACTGGAATTTGACAGGTTTATTGCCCTGGAATGTGGAGGTTCCCTTTAGCCACCACGGCTAGTAGCCACTAATCGTAGAATAACAGAGTTGGAAGGGGCCTCCAGGGTCATCTAGTCCAACCCCCTGCACAAAGCTGGAAATTCACAAATACCCCCAGTGACCTCTGCTCCGTGCCCAGAAGGTGGCAAAAAAAACCCCAGGATCCCTGGCAAAGTGGCCTGGAGAACAACTGCTTCCTGACCCCAAAGTGGTGATCAGCATTTCCCTGGGCACGTAAGAAAGGGCCAGGAGAACTAAGCACGGATGCAACCCTTCCTGCCCTCCCTCGCACGATCTGCCTCCGCTCACAGAATCAGCATTGGTGACAGATGGCCTCTGTTTGAAAACCTCCCGAGAAGGAGAGCCCACCACCTCCTGAGGAAGCCCGTTCCATTGAGGAACCGCTCTAACTGTCAGAAAGTTCTTCCTGATGTTTAGCTGAAAACTCTTTTGATTTAATTTCAACCTGGTTGGTTCCGGTCCGACCTTCTGAGGCAATAGAAACAACTCCGCACCTTCCGCTACATGGCAGCCCTTCAAGTACTGGAAGATGGTGATCCTGCGGGCCCAGCCTCCACTCAGTCCCCTTTTAAAGCCATCAGCTATAATGGTCATCACTAGATGCACTGCCTAAGAACTGATAGCCACAATATATTTTTAGATGTATGGTGGTGGAACGCACCGTCAAGCCGCAGCCGACTTAAGGCAACCCCGTAGAGTTTTCAGGGCAAGAGACGTTCAGAAGTGGTTTGCCATTGTGTGGCACAGCGACCCTGGACTTCCTTGGAGGTCTCCCATCCAAGTACTAACCAGGGCCGACCCTGCTTAGCTTCTGAGATCTGATGAGACCGGCCTGGCCTGGGCCAACCAGTCAGGGGGCTTTTAAATGCATACTTAAAACGTATTGCAGTTCCTGGCTGTGTGAGACTGGTCTGGTTTGCTCTCCCCTCTCCTGCAAAGCTCAGGATAAATGACAATGAAAATTCATTCCTTCTGTGCTGGAAGAAGCTCCCATCTCCAGCGACATGGCCAAGAAGCAACATCTGCACAGCTGTCTGCCAATCAAAGATTCCAGCTGTGAACACAAAAGGAGACGGGAGTAGAAGGTCACAGTACTGAAGGCCTTCTCTCCGCTCCCCTACCCTTTTGCAAGGAGTTTAGTCGATGATGAAGAAGAGGAGATTGGATTTATACTGAGTCTCCGAGCAGCTTACAAACTTCTTTCCCTTCCCCTCCCCACCCTGTGAGGTAGGTGGGGCTGAGAGAGCTCTTTCCAGAACGGCCCTTGAGAGAACAGCTCTGAAAGAATTTATGAATCAAACCCAGTTCTCCCGGATTAGAGTCGGCACATTTAACCACTACACCAAACTGGCTCTCTGGAATCACATAGCTGCAGTCGAAAAGTCAAAGGATCCTTGTAAGCAGTGTCTGTCCCCTTCTCTCTAAGAGTGGGGAAAGTGGTACTTCTTAAAAGAAAAAAAATTAAAGGGGATACTGTTGACACACCGGCATGCTCCACACAAGCAAGTGCAAGAAGAAATCTGTCTGGAGCGTTCGCCCGGTCCTGAGAATGGTCAATTTAGAAAAGTGCTCCAGCCGGCAAGGAATGCCTCGTCACCCCAAGCAACCGGGAGCTGTGGTGTAAACAGACCACAGAAACATCTCAAAGAGTAAACAAAAAAATGGAGAAAATTCTCAGAACTAAAATGCATTAACAGCAGCTGTTTCCAATATTTCCTGCCAGTTTATCGGCTTACGTGTTTCTTTCTCTCACACAGGGAGAGCGAGGAATGACAGATCGACGAGAAAAAGGCTAGAGACCGGGGGCATCGAGCTACTGATCCTGGTCTGGTGGCACTCAGACTCCTGTGGGCAAGTGGCAATGCCAGCCCAGTTCTAAGTGAAACAACCCCAGTGCCCACATCTCAATCCACCAGACCTGGTACCATCCATCTTCCAATGGGGACTGAACCAACAGCATACAACACATGTGCTTCCTATAAACCAGAAGTAGCAAACAGAACAGAGGATATAGGGAGGGGTCATGGCTCAGTGGTAGAGCATCTGCCTGGCATGCAGAAGGTCCCAGGTTCAATTCCCGGCATCTTTAGTTAAAAGGACCAGGCAGTAGGTGATGTGGAAGACCTCTGCCTGAGTTCCTGCAGAGCCCCTGCCAGCCTGGGTGGACAAGACTGCCTTTGGTGGACCAAGGCTCTGATTTAGCATCATAAGGCAGCATTATGTGTGGTTCATGACGCATCGTGTACCTCGATCACTGCTCGCTCTGCCTTTTCAAGCTCACCCCTCTCTCTTGCAGACAGAAAGGCCCGCACATTCAGGGAGAAGGTTCACTGTGTGGCCATTTCCAACACGTGCTGGTTTTCTGTTGGGACATTTCTTTGGGGAGGGAAGCATTCAAATAAGCAGTTGCTTATTCCACCCCACCCCACCTCAGTCCTGCACCAAGGTGGTGCCCACGGGAACCATGATGCCCCCCCATCACCTTCCCTGGCACTTGCCATGCACTTTTATGAAGGGGGCGGGGTTAGATGGGGCTTTTGCCCAGCAGTGCATCTGATTGGCTGTGTGGATTGAAAAGCATCCTGTTAAACAGAGTTTGTGCCTGAAATGCTGAAGAGGTACTATTAGAGTTATACACAACCTCACTTCCTGCTCTTTTGTGATTGGCTCCACATCCTGAGCCTGCTGTATTGTGACTGTGCCCACCGCCATGGGTCAGAATTCCAAAGGTGTCCACAGGGTCAAAAAAGGCTGGGAATCCCCAGGTTTAGCCTCTAGCTTCTGCCATTCATAAATTCTCCCTAAGCTGTTCCCTCTAAGCTGAGTTAATGTGAGCTAGCTCACACTTTTTTAGCCTTCGGCTCACAGATTTTCATCTTAGCTCAGGAAGGAGGGCTCCAGAGCAAACTAATCGATGCAGCAGCCAAATGGCTCGCTCACCACTTTAATGCCAGCAACTCACAAAGTAGAATTTTTGCTCACCAGGACTCCACAGCTTAGAGGGAGCGCTTGCCATAACCTCAAAGGTCCAGATTATTTTAAAAGCTCAGCCTGCCTATACTTTTGTCAGAGATTAAAAAAAAAATGAGTAAGAAGCTAATTTTGTTCCCGCAAGGAAAAATGTTTAGATCAACTGAGCCTCCAAAGGATGGGTACAGTTCCAGTTCTGCTTTCCACTTTGTTTGGTGTGAAGAAAATGAGAAATCGTTTGTTGAAGGAACATAAAAGGAGGGCGGAGGGAAGGCCCCGGGGAAAAAAGGAGTCCGACATGCGAATGCAGCACATGCAGCACATGCACGCACGCACACTCTGTGGCTCTTTTGCCCCACCGGCAGCTGCTGCTTCATCAGCCCTCTGCCAAAACACGTCTGAGTCCCACTGCAAGCCTCAGAAGTGTAGACTAAACTAGCAGAGCTGTTTTACAGGCATCGCCCCCACCCCCAAAATGGAAGCACATCCCAAAGAAATACCTTATATCTAACTAAGGCCCTTTCTGCATGCATATTTACCCTGCCGTTTCTCCGCAGCCAATCTTGTTTTGCTGATACCCTGGATTCAGTGCTCGTGATCCCCCAGGAATGGCAAGATATGCGAATCGTGCATTTCTGCATCTACAACCAAAACCCACCTTTTGTTGCTTAACTGCGGTTAACGTCACTTGTGACCGGTGTTCCCTCTAAGCTGAGTTAGTGTGAGCTAGCTCACATTTTTTTTTAGCCTCTGGATCACACGTTTTTGTCTCCGCTCAGGAAGGATGGCTCCAGAGCAAACTAATTTATGGTGTAGCCAAATGGCTTGCTCACAACTTTAATGCCGGTGGCTCACAGAGTTTAATTTTTGCTCACAAGACTCCACAGCTTAGTGGGAGCATTGCTTGTGACCTGTGGGGATTGGCATCCAAGGGCCGGTGACTTGGCCGACTGGGCGCGGAAGGGATGGGGAACGCCGCACCCTCCTCTTGCTCTTCTCCCCGCTTCCTCACCCCTTCTGGCTTGCCAACGCTGGGCCACTCTTTTGGCCCTCTTCCCCCACACCTTGATTGGAGCACCGGCAAGAAGCCAGACCCCCTGCTGCTCCCACCCCGGTGGGTCTTCCTGGCCGTGGAGGGCTCTGGCTCTCAGCCAAGAAGCCTTGGGAGCGGGAAGAAGAAGAAGCAGAAGATTGGATTTATCCCCCGCCCTTCACTCGGAGCCTCAGAGCGACTTACAATCTCCTTTCCCTCCCCCTCCCCACAACAGACACCCTGTGAGGTAGGTGGGGCTGAGAGAGCTCCTTTGAGAACTGCCCTTGAGAGAACCAGGTGACTGTCCCAAGGTCACCAAGCTAGCTGCAAGTGGAGGAGTGGGGAATCAAACCCGGTTCTCCCAGATTAGAGTCCGCACACTTAACCACTACACCAAACTGGCTGATGCCCTCCCCCCATTCTCCCTCCCACCCCGTGGGCAGCGTTCCAGCACCTCTGACGGCACTCTCCACAGAGCACAGCAATTTCCTTGTTTTTGGTTGTAAATCTGTCACTTTAGGGGAAGCCATCTCACAAAGCTATTTTGATCCACTGAAGCATTGCATGGCGAAACGTTTTCAAACCTCTCCCGTCCAGGTGTCAGTTTCATTCCGCGCTGACATTACCCCCTCTTTGGTTTTGCCTATTTGTCCATCCCTGTCTGCTCCTCGCGCCTTCCGTTTAAATCCTACTTGTACAGTTCCATGAATGAAACTGACACAGGGAAACAGCCACCGACTTGGCCCAGCCGGCACACAGACGATGGGGCACCCTGCAGCCTCCCCTGTCTCTCCTCGCCTCCCCAACCCCCTTGCCTCGCCGCTGCTGGGCTACCCAGAGAGGGACGCAAGCTCAGAGGTTGACTGCTCTGTTGTGTCAGAAATATGTGTGTTGCAAGGTCTAAATTCAGTCATCATAGAGTTAATGTTTTTACCTTGTGTGCTCTTTATTTAGAGGGACCTGGAAGGGAACCTGGCACAGAGCCAATGGGAGAAGAAAGCCCGGGAAACTGAAGCCTATTTACTAACAATCATTGGTTAATGTATTCAGGTGATTTCCTTCTAGGGTCAAGAAGAAAGGAAGAATCTCCATTACCAGCCGTGTGGTCAGTCAGACTGTTGTTGTACTTGTAACAGCAAGGATGTAGTCATAAATGTTTGTTGTTCGGTAGATTTCCCGTGTACCCTTCCCTTTAGAAATAAAGTCTTTTACATAGAAAGAAAATGCCTCCTCTCCAGTGAACAAAGATCTATTGCAAGCTCTGAATATCTAACTATTTTTACCAAATTTCCCAACATGTTGGTCAGTTTGTACTTCAGCAGCGGCCACCATGGTGGTGATTGTGGGGTCGTGGCCAGAGCTGGTGAGGACATGACTCCTCTGAGGGGTGGGGTGGGGAAGAAATCTTTCCAGCAGAAACACTTCCAGAGAGCAGAGTTTTTCAACTTGCAGGAAGGCGTTCAATAGATGTTTTGCTCCCTGCCTCCCATATACTGGGGCGGGGCGGCAGACAGCAGCTCCCAGCAATGGAAAGCAGCATTGCTGGTGAGGAGAACCTGTCTTTGCAAAGCCCCGCCCCCCATGAAATCTGCCCCTGCTTTCCCCCCAAAAGTGAATCAATGGAAGAGAAAAGACCGATTTAAGCCCAGCCCTGCTGATTGCCTCCCTGCTCAGAGCCTCGGCTATTTCACAGAATGCAGAGAGCCTTTTGGCATTTGTCCCCGTGCCCACCTTGTCTCCTGCGACTGCATCTGGTGGGACCTGGTGCTTGCAAACATGAGTCTTTGGGAAACTTCTTGAGAAAAAAGCTCCCGTTCAAAGCATGCGACATGCCCGCGCAGTACTTTCTCTTCAGTTGCAAACATGATAAAGAACTCCCCAGGAGGACGCAGAAGGGGGTGGGGTGGAGGAGTGGCCTCTGAGGGGGCGGAAAAGGGGCGGGGGAAGAAAACCCGAGGGAACGTTTCTGTATTTGAGCTACTCTGGTGAAAAAATTCGTGGTAAAACCGCATTCAAAAAACCCAGGGGAACAGTGGAGCGACACCACACTGAGCAATACGGAACTTAAAAATAATCTGACGGAAATGCAGGGCGAAACCGGGAGGCAATGCAGAACTAAACATACACTGTGAAGCGAACGCGGGAGGCAACGCAGAACACAATATTTCCTGCGACGCTGAACAGCTGTGAGTGTGGGGGGGAACCCAGTGCAGAAAGGGCCCAAGAAAAGAGGCGTTCTCTTGAAAATGTGAAGATTTTCAAGGGTTCACTGTTTGCCACAAAATTTTGTTACAACCAAAATCAAGAACTTTTAGTAACTGGTGGTGGGACATGCTGTCAAGGGGCAGCTGACTTAATGGTGATCCCCTGGACCGCCCCGTCCCTGCACCTTTCCCTGAGGCAACGTCATTCTTCCCAGCAAGGTCTGCCATCAGAACCCCCTTCTCCAAGGTACAGGCTTGGGATTGTGCAGTGAGCACTCCACTGTTTTGGAGGGGAGGGTCCTCCCCTCCTGGCTTCCCCGTGAGGCTACAAAACAGAAGCATTCTCAGAGGATTATGGGGCATCCCGATGCTGGGCAAAGAGGAATACCCCCGCACACAAAGTGTTTTTAGATTGGCTTTTAATGTTTTGTTTGTTTTATCAAACTGTTTTTAGATGGCGTATTACCTGCCTTGGGTCCTGAGATGCTCAGAAGAAAGGCAGGGAGATAAATATTTCAGATGAAGAAACAAACCAACTTCCATTTGAGGATGCAATTTTTGACAGTCACCTTTGCCAGCTCTGCACCCAGGTAAACCCCCCCACACACACTTCCTCTGGCAACTCTCTCAAACTTCAGCGAATAATGCCACAACTCCAATCCTACAGAATCCCAGCAGTGACAACAGGCGGCATTACCTGAGCCACATTCCATACAGGTTCACCTCATAACTATGGTCCATCAAGACCAGTGCTGCCCGACCAGGCCCAATACAGCTCCCCACCAGGTTAAACACAGGAGCTGCCTTCTACTGACTCATCAGACTCCTGGCCCGTCATGACCAGAATGGCCTGCTCAGACTGGCAGCAGCTCTCCAGGGTCTCCGGTCGAGGCCTTTTAAGTGGAGATGCCAGGAAATGAACCTGAAAACTTTTAGATGCTGAACAGATGCTCTACAGATGTCAGTTAACACCACGTTTTAGTGAAACTAAATGTTATTACTGCTCTTAACAATTAAGAATGTAACTGAATATGTCATGTAATTTGGAATGGTAGATTTAAATGTAGTTCTCTGTTTTGGGGACAAGGAAAATACTCCGCACAGCCAAGATGCTGTAAAGTTCGCCTCCACGCTTGAAAGGAGACGGATGGGGGTCGAACGAAGGGATTCTCACAAATCAGGACACATCACTCTCCAGTTCTAACATATCTATTACCTATGTTGTTCCCCCTCCCCAGCTGAACCGAAACAGATGATAACCAAAACCGAGCATGTCATTCTTTTGAGCTGTTTTAAAAAAATATTTTCTCCATTTTGCATGCCAATTGAACAAGCCACCCCTATAGATGCAACTATGAGATGTAATCCCATTTCATCGTCTTGACGAAGTGGGCATGCTCACGAAAGCTCACACCTTGAATAAAACTTGGTTGGTCTTCAAGGTGCCCAACTGGACTCCAACTTTGTAGTAGATGCTCTCCCACTGAGCCACAGCCCCTACCCTGAAATTCTTGATAAATCTCCTAGATTTACTCATGGACTGGGAGTGCGTGCACAACGGGGGGCTGGTCAAGCTCTTTTGGTAGGCTGTGCTTTCACAACCATGCAGACTGCCAGGGCTTGTTGTGCATGTACTCCCAGCAGGAACTTATTAGCATAATAGGCCACACCCAACAGCAGAAACTCATTAGCGTATTAGGCCACAGCCTTGACAACGCAGCTCCTTCCCAGGATCGGCTTCCCCAGGTGTCCCGCGGTTTGCAGGAACTTAAAAATACTGCCTCCCCTCCCTGGATCGGCTTGGCTTAAACTGCCTCTCCTCCCTGGATCGGCTTGGCTTCCCCAGGCACCCCGCGGCTTGCGAGGTGCCTGGGGAACCTGGCGGGGGGAGGCTATAGGCTCGGAAGCCAGCCGGAACTCCGTTCCTGTACGTTTGTGCCCAAAAATAGCCCGGCAGACTGCCCTCTTCACACAAACCCTCCCATGCGACACATTATCTGCTCAAATTTCCAGACACCCCCCCTCGTGCTATGATGCCATTGCAGATATCCTGATGGTGGTTGCTCCCTGCGATGGAGCACGGATCCCACCCTCAAGCAGTCTCTCAGGCCCCGGGGAGAGGTGTCGTTTAGCATTCCCATCACTGAAAGCACTCATGTGCTGCATCACTGGCCGTTGCCCTGTGGCCCCTTGTGTTTATGGGGAAGTATACACAAAGTTAGCATTTCTTTAAACAAGCCAATTTCCCACCATTGTTAAGCACAGAGCAAGTCGGCAATTGAACGAGATTACCGAGAGCACAATGTGTTACTGTCCAGTTGCTTATCAGCGCAAGGCGTGCATTTACTATTATTATTATTTTTTGGCTCCATGGAGACAAAATTTTGCAATTCCTTGTATCTTAACTATCGAAGAATAAGAAAGGCCATCATTGACTGCAAAAACAATCCCCTTATTGGTTTCTGAAATTTGGTAAATCTATAATCCCTGCAGCTGCAGGAGAGTAGAATAAAATGATATGAGCATCTGGATGGTACCACAACTCACTGCAACGCGTAGCCCATTGCTCCTGCGCTAGGCATCTACCCAAGGCAAGTTGGTACGGTCCATCAGTGGTACTGGCTGGCATTCATTCTGGTTGAGAAAAGAACAAATTACTCTGTGGGGCTGGGGGGGATCTTATCTTTGTAGTGCATACAAATTTGCATAATCCAAGCTATTGGGGGGAGTTCTATGAATGGGAGCTCACCTACGGACTGTGTTTCAAGCAAGTGTACAAATGTCTCACAGGATACAGAAGAGAAAAGAGATTGGATTTATACCCCGCCCTTCACTGAGAGCTAATTTGTTTGTATTTTAACAAATTTGTATATTTTGATAAATGGTCCTTGACTGCAAATAAACATCATTCATTCATTCATAGTAGTTTACAATCTCCTTTCCCTTCCCCGCCCCACAACAGAGACCCCATAAGGTAGGTGGGGCTGAGAGAGTTCTTGAAAGAACAGCTCCAAGAGAACTGTGACTGACCCAAGGTCACACCAGCAGCTGCATGTGGAGGAGTGGGGAATCAAACCCAGTTCTCCCAGATTACAGTCTGCACTCCTAACCACTTTACCAAACCTCAGGAGAAGCTGAATTTGCACTTTCTGAGCAGAAGTAAGCTATGCCGATCAGCTAGAAGTCAGGGCATAAACCCACCTTCCCACCCTCTCCTCCAAAATCCACAGCATTTAAAAAATGTATATGACTGCTCAAGGTATTCACTCGACAGAGGTTTAATGAGAGGAGAGGAAAGGGCAAATGTACACTTTTGAAATTAGAGAAAAAAATATTTTTAAAGCCTGGACAACCCACCTCCAGAATGGATGGGGTGTTAGAGACAAACCAGGGAAAAGCCAGCCTATCATGCCCCCATCTGCTGCAACTCCAGGCTTGAAGATCTGTTTGTACAGCCTTTGGTCTTCCTCAAGTAAGGAATCTTGGCCTGCCAAGGAAGCCTGCTGCTCTGAGCACAGATAAAACAAAGGACACTCTTGCAAGGCTAACTTGGTGTCCAAGATGGAGAGGTTAAGTCCTTGACGAAAGCCTGAGTTTTCCTAGAGCCTCTCCACACATCTTGCAGATAAGGACCATTTCACACGCCACTTTTATAAGTGAAGCACGTGAAAAACCACACACATTGTACAGGTGCGCTTGTTAGCAGCTGGGATTTCCCAGAGTACCCAGGGTTTTCCTCAGTGAAAGGGCGGAATGCCAAGAGTTCCCAAAAAAAATACTAGCTCATTTGCAAGCCATTTGTGGCAAAATGATGGTGTGAATTGGGGGAGGAGATGAAATCTCTTCCAGTTCTTACAATGTTGCCTTCGACTGTACAGAAACCTGCTTTCCAACATGCGCTAATCTGAGGAAGGAAAACTTCAGTTAAAGACTTCTCTCTCCAGTTCTTCAGGTCGGAAATACCAATTGACTTTGGGAGATAGCATACCTGTTTTCTTCCTTCTTATTAAAAGCCTTAGTAAAACCAGGAGCAGATTTGGAAGAGAGACCGTCCCTGGGGCGAGGCAACCTGAGCAGTCCTTCCTGTGCTGCGGGCCAGCACTACAGTGGGGGCAACAGTGGGCATCATGAGCTCACCCACTGCATCCTCCCCCAAACGGGAAGCACTGCAGGAGACAGGGGATCGGCTGCCACCGGCTGCCACAGCCGAGGAGGGATCCGGGCCAAGCTGCTCCTGAGGCTTGGACACGGCTACCGGGGCTTGGCTCTGCTTTCTCCTGGCCACCAGCGGCCCTCTACTGCAGTGGCCCACCAGGGAATTCTCCTGGAAGTTACATGGCCAGTCTGCCCCCCCCCC
Organism: Gekko gecko; assembly: GCA_029375565.1. Lineage (NCBI taxonomy): Eukaryota > Metazoa > Chordata > Lepidosauria > Squamata > Gekkonidae > Gekko > Gekko gecko. The sequence goes on from JAPDNY010000011.1 coordinate 11,420,905, forward strand.
AAGTAAAACTCTTCATTGTTAAGGAGATCAGCAATAATATATGGCAACTGTACAGGGAAATGAGTTCCTCTTTTATTGTAAGCTGCCCTGAGCCTGCCTTGGTGGAGGGGGAGGTATAAATCAAATAAAAAAATAAATTCCTCTACCCGTTTGAACGCAGCAGGACGGTGCCACGGAACAGTGATGTGCTTCAAGGCCAGGGGAATTATACCGCTCCGGTTATTCAGACCACGGACTACCAGGGTGAACCCCAAACCATCCTGTTACAGGAGAACACACAAGAAGCTGCCTTCTACCAAGTCAGCCTTGTCTACTCTTGTCTGGCGGAGGGTCTCCGGGGTCTCAGGAGGAGCTCTTTTACGTAGGGATGGATGCCAGCTTCCAGGTGGGACCTGGGGATGCCCCAGAATTACAGCTCATCTCCAGACTACAGTTCCCCGGGAGAAAATGGATGCTTTGGAGGGTGGACCCTACGACTTGTACCCCACTGAGGTCCTTGTCCTCCCCGGGCTCCACCCCCAAATCTCCAGGAATTTCCCAACCTGGAGAGGGCAATCCTGCTTTCACCTGAGCCTTTCAGCTGGAGATCCCAGGGACTGAACCTGGGACTTTGCACCATGCAAAACAGAGGCTCTTTTCCTGCACCATGACTCACGAATACACACGAAGCTGCCTTCTACTGAGTCAGACCTTTGGGCTATCAAAGTCAGTATTGTCTACTCAGACTGGCCGTGGGTCTCCCCCAGAGGTCTTTCACAGCACCTGTCGCCAGATTGTTTAACTGGAGATGCCGGGGACTGAACCTGGGACCTTCTGCATGCCAAGCAGATGCTCTACCACTGAGCTACAGCCCGCCTGCCCCCCGTCCCCAGAGAAAGCATTACAATGGTTCTTCTCCCTGATGCACTAATTTACATTAAGGGATTTTTCCCCAGACCCAAGAGAGTGTTTGAAAAGAAATCACACGCACACAACCCGAAATGGAAAAGTGCACAGTTCTCTACTTAACACTTCATTTTGGGTAACAAATAAAAAGCTATAACTATTACTATTCTTGGTACAGAAAACTTGCATATGGGAGAAATGGAAGATACCTGGAAGACGCTGACCGGGACAGTTCTGAGGAGAATTCTCCCAACTACCCCCACCCCCCGGAAAACATGCCCAGCTTCTTCCTGTAATTTATTTATTTCTTCTTACAGTTATCCCCACCAGGGCAGGAGAGTGAAACCAGCTCAAGTGCATTGTTGATGGTGGTTGCTATGAGATCAGTGGTGCTTCTAGAACACCCGGGTGCCACACTGATGTTGTTCAACCTCGACCGGAAGAAAAAGGATACTTCACTAATCTGATGTGAGTAGACACCAAAGTCGGTTGAAATAAAAAGCACGGGAGATTTCAATGAACATGTCTCTAGCTGCAAAGAAGAAATAATATATGTCACTGAATATTTCCCTTCGGTAATACAGGAGCGGAACATCAGAAAAGATGCTGGAGGGGAAGATAATTTTTTTTTAATCAATTTCACTATCCTTTTCTGTGCTATCTGGGGTAAGAAATTAGCCTAACACCATTCTGCAATTTACAAACTACTACAGGGGGAAGATGTAAAACACTATAGGGTAATTGACTTCATTAATGTTGAGGGAGACAAGTCCATGTACTTCCTCAAGGAACACAAGTGTGTAAAGGGCTTACATTACAGAGACCTTCCTTTCCCTCCAGGGAAATAGGCAGCCTGAAATAATATGAAAATCCTCTTTGCAAGATTCTTCTGGAGCAAACCTATCATGAATTACATTAAAATTCTGGAACGCACAAAAAAAGAGACTTCCAATATGAACAAAGTCTCAAACGTCACCGTAGCATATGCAGACACAGAATGCATCCATAGCCTCATGGCGTTGCAGCAATCATTCTCAATTGGCATTTCCGATCTGGACAAGATGTCGAGGGTGCCAGCCTCCAGGTGGGACCTGGGGATCCCCTGGAATTACAGCCCATCTCCAGACTTCAGAGATTGGTTCCCCTGGAGAAAAATGGCTGCTTTGGAAGGCATTTATGGCATTGGACCCCACTCAGAGGTTAAGATGCTGAGCTGCAGACCGGAAGGTCTATAGTTTGGCAGCTCGAGATCCTAGTGCCGTGTGACGGAGTGAGCTCCCATCTCTGGTCCCAGCTCCTGCCAACCTAGCTGTTCGAAAACAAGAAATTGCAAGTAGATAAATAGGTACTGGTTTGGTGGGAAGGTAACAGTATTCCATGCGCCTTGACGTTTAGTCATGTCGGCCACCTGACCATGGAAATGTCTTTGGACAGCGCTGGCTCTTTGGCTTGGAAATGGAGAAGAGCACCGCCCCCTAGAGTCAGATTCGACTAGCTTTCAAGCAAGGGAAACCTTTACCTTTACCCCACTGAGGCCCCTGTAGTCCCCAGGCACCACCCCCAAATCTCCAGGAATTTCCCAACCTGGAGCTGGCAACCCTACCCAACCCCCCCCCAGTGGCCCAGGTTGTCCTGGGAACCCTAACAAGATGCTCCAGTTGTCTATGCTTGCTGTACTGCAGGAAAAGTGTATGGATGCAGGCATATAGTCTCTCCGGCAACAGAGTTATTTCCAATCCTCAAGATGTTTTTTCCCCCTTTGATGGAAACAGGGATGTAAATTTACCTCAGGTGTCCTGACTCCACTCCACTTCTGTCAATTGTGTTAGGCCTCCTCCACAGAGGAAAAGTTCAGCCCTGCTTCCTTGGTTTCCTATCTTAACCTCCTGTTTAGCAACCCAAAAAAAGTATAAGCAGATGCTATAATTCACCCCCAGCACTGGTTGTTATGGCAACTCTCCTACAGTTGCAGTGTTTTGGGGAGTGTTTTGCAGGAAACACAGTTGTGGTTCTAAAAAAGAAGAAAAAAATGGCCTCGGTGAGCCTTGCCTCACCCCGTCCCCAGTTAACGCAGCACCAAAGAGAGACAAAAACAAGACAGTGTGGCCTTGAGACTGCTTTCACACACACTAAACAACGCACTTTCAATCCACTTTTCAACTGGATTTTACTGTGTGAAATGGCAAAATCTACTCCAGGGCTGGCCAAACTTGCTTAACGTAAGAGCCACATAGAACAAACGTCAGATGTTTGAGAGCCACAAGACACGAACATGTTTTTATAGAAACATATGTAAATTTGCTTTTCTTAACATTAAATGAGACTGCCACAAATAAAAACAAAAGGGGTAGAAATAGGTATCGATAATAATTAGATGGGAAGGAAGGGGAGAAAGAGAGAAAGAAAGGTGGAAAGAAAGAAAGTGGAAAGAAAGCAAATAGATGGGAAGGAGGGAGTGGTGGAAAGAAAGCAACTTTAACTTTAAATGCATCTTCCAAGACTCCCAGGCCCCCGTGCCAGCTGGATTGGCTCGGAGAAGGGGTTTAAAGAGACAAATGCCTTCTCCAAGCCAGCTGGTGTGTGGGGGGTGTCTTTAAGAACACATTTAAAGTTAAGGTTGCTTTCTTTCTCTGCTCCCCCATCTCAAGCCTACCCAGGGAAAGGAATACTGGCTGGGAAAGGGAAGACCGATCAGGGAGGCATGCCCCCTTTCGTTTCCACAGCCACCCTGCCGGGAGCCATGCAATATGTGTGAAAGAGCCACATGTGGCTCCCGAGTCACAGTTTGGCTACTCCTGATCTCCTCACAAACGGTTCCTGAAGTGGATCGAAATGGCATTATTTAGCATGTGCGAAAGTGCTGTCTAGAAGGCCACAGGGATTGAGTCAGGCGGCCAACATCTGAACAGATTAAGCTGCTTTCTGTTGGCTCCAGCCAGGGGTCTACTCTGACTGGCAGCCGGGAAGAGGGAGCCTTGTGCCCCTAATATGGTGATGTCACTAATGCCGTCACCCAGCAGTGACTCTCCTTCCCCCTCTCCATCCAGAGAGCCGAGAAGAAGGCATCATGACACCTCTTTCTGTTTGCCACTTGGTGCCCTGCCGCCTGCCACCTCAGCTCTCCCAGCCAGTGGGCTCTCTGAGGAGGAGGAGGAGTAGAGCCCACTGGCTGGGAGAGCTGAGGCGGCAGGCGGTAGGGCAGCGAGTGGTGAACAGAAAGAGGCGGAGAGCAGGCAGGGCTACAGACAGCGAGCAGAAAGAGGCGTCACGACGCCTCGGCTCCCCCAGCAGCAGTGAGGTGGCTGGGCTGGCTGTGTCCTTTATAAAGTTTATATCTCCGCTACCTGGCATTACATTTTATGACACACATGGCCCGGCCCAACAAGTTCTCATTTATGTCAGATCCGGCCCTCGTAACAAATGAGTTCGACACCTCTGGCGTAGAGAATATGAAATGACAAAACCAGACACCACAAGACAAGGGTTGTGTGTGTCTCTCTAGAGTGTAGTGTAAAAAGCCAGCCTTGGGCATAGGTGGCTAAAACACAGGCACATGACACAGCCTATGCATCAAAACTGGCCTCGACTAATGCTTGGCATGCTGAAATCCAAATCAAGGGTCTCCCCACTTGCAAGATGTTTAAGGAAGGACCTATTTAAGAGTCAACCAGGATAATCTCAGTCCAACTCTAGGTGGCTACAGGTCACTGCCCAGAGCACCTGCGTACAAGGAGCTGAATGTTATGGGGGAAAGGCAACAGCAAAAGAGGAGGACACGGCAAAGGGTGTCCTGTTTCCTCTATAAGAAGCAAACAGCATAACTTGTCTTCGGCCCAGTGGGTCTGCTTTCTAACAAAAGGTCCTAATCCACAAAGCTACATGTCTGCGCTACATTTAGAGCTCAGCCTCAGACACCATCAGCAAATGTGGAAAAATGGAATGATATAAATAGCCTAGGAGGAAAACAGCCAACAAGGAGACAAGCGTTCCTTTTTGACAACGAGTATTAGGGATTTTTCCACCCATTCATCAGTCCCAAAACAAGATTCCCAGATATTACCCATTACAATGAAGTCCTTGCAAAAACTCTAAGAAGAATGATCTCCGATATCATGAACACGGGATCCTTCGGCAACACGAGCCTCCCCTTATCTATACATTGCACTTCAACTTCTCGCCAAAGCATGCACAGACCACTTGCGCCAGTACTTTTTGCTTTTTAAAAAAGAATTTTATTAAGGATTTTATATGAAGAAAAACGATATACAGAAATAGAGAAATATAAAGAAAAGACTTCTGATTTTTTTCTATGACCAATCTAAGTAAAATTGCAGATTAAAATTGCAAAATTAAAGTAAAATTGACGTTATAACCTTAGCTTGTTATTTAGTTTTGACTTTGAATATCTAAAAGTACCTGCATCATGTTACATGTTAATTTGCTGTTCAGCCTCTGTCTATAAGTTTGAACTCTAGCTTCCTTTCCAGTGTATTTGAAAAAGTGTGCATGCACATTAAAGCTCATACCTTAAATAAGCCTTTGTTGGTCTTAAAGATGCTGCTGGACTCAAACATTATTCTGCAAATTTAACACTTCCCCTGTTATTGCAACCAAATGTAATTCTCTTCTCCCTGTTATTTACAGTACAAGAAGAGGAGGAGGAGATTGGATTTATATTCCACCCTTCACTACCCAAAAGGAGTCTCCGAGCGGTTTACAATCTCCTTTCCCTTCCCCTCCCCACAACAGACAGCCTGTGAGGTAGGTGGGGTGAGAGAGCGCTTTCGACAACTGCCTTGGAGAGAACAGCTCTGAGAGTTGCAGTCACATAACCCTGTGCAATGGCAGTTTTCTATTTAAAAAGCCCCGCATGCAGGCAACACACTAGGTGGGGCTGCATGTTTGGGTGTGCAGCCTGATTGGTCATTGCCACGTTCACTGCCAGTTTGGTGTAGTGGTTAGGAGCGTGGACTCAAAGCTGGGAGAACTTGGTTTGATTCCCTGCTTCTCCACATGCAGCTGCTGATGTGACCTTGGATCAGTTACAAGTTCTCTCAGAGCTGATCAGTCAAGGGCAGTCCTTGAAAGAGCTCACTTGGCCAAGTCCAAAGCCCATGCATAGGCTGCTCTTGCGAATAAGGCTCCAGTCACTGAGGCCCTTAGAGCATTCGCAGAGGCCTCAAAATACCTTCTCAGGGCTCGCTCTATTCTTTTATCACTGTTATTTTTGGGGAGCCCGTCTGCTCCCATGGGAAGCACTGACCAGGCTGTTGATAGGATCATTGACAGAAGGTAGTCTGAGCTTCTTTGATGCCTCTGGAATGAGAGAATAAAACTTCCCAAACACAGGATGAGTGGCTTTTGGTTTTGCAGGGTTTTCCCACTCCACCTTCATAACTTTATAAAAGGCTGCTGGTAATGGTATCCCTGCTGACTTAGTGTGTGTCTTAGGAATGGTTTTATCTGAACCTGTAGGGAACCGAGTCATCTTCCTCCTGCTCTTTAGGAGTAAATGACAATTCTAAGGTTCTAATGACTTTAGGCAGAAGCTGGTTATAAAGCTCCTGAAGAAAACACCTAGATTGTGCCACTGGCACCACCTTCCTCTTCTGATAGCTCCCCCTCTTCTTTGGGAGAATCAGAAACTGCAGAATCTAAAATCACTCAATAGAGGACTAAGTTCCTTGCTAGACCTAGGGCCTCTCTTTTGAGGTTTGCTGGGTACAGGATTTTCCTGTGTTGTTAGTGCTGTGTCTTTTAGATCCTGTGGGGACTTGAGAGGTCCCTTCTCCAGCTTTTGTTGAGTTTTGGGATTCCTGCCCACAAGGTCCTAAACTCATAAGAACATAAGAACATAAGAACATAAGAGAAGCCAATGTTGAATCAGGCCAATGCCCATCTAGTCCAACACTCTGTCACACAGCGGCCAAAATATACCAGGTGCCATCAGGAGGTCCAGCAGTGGGGCCAGGGCATCAGAAGCCCTCCCACTGCTGCCCCCTCCAGCACCAAGAATAGAGTGCATCACCTGCCCCAGACTGAGAGTTCTCATTCTATACCCTGTGGCTAATAGCCACTGGTGGACTTCTGCTCCATATGTTTATCTAATTTCCTCTTGAAACTGTCCATGCTTGCAGCTGCCACGACCTCCTGTGGCAGTGAATTCCATATGTTAATCACTCTTTGGGTGAAGAAGTATTTCCTTTTATCTGTTCTAACCCGACTGCTCAGCAATTTCATAGAGTGCCCACGAGTTCTTGTATTGTGAGAAAGGGAGAAAAGTACTTCTTTCTCAACCTGCTCAATCCCATTCATAATCTTATAAACCTCGATCATGTCACCCCTCAGCCGTCGTTTCTCCAAGCTAAAGAGCCCCAAGCATTTTAACCTTTCTTCATAGGGAAGGTGTTCCAACCCTTTTATCATTCTAGTTGCCCTTCTCTGCACTTTTTCCAATGCTATAATATCCTTTTTGAGATGTGGTGACCAGAACTGTACACAGTATTCCAAATGAGGTCGCACCAATGATTTATACAGGGGCATGATGATACTGGCTGATTTGTTATCAATTCCCTTCCTAATAATCCCCAGCATAGCGTTGGCCTTCTTTATTGCAGCTACACATTGTGTAGACATTTTCAGCGAGTTATCCACTACGACTCCAAGATCTCTCTCTTGGTCAGTCTCTGCCAGATCAGACCCCATCAACGTGTATTTATATTTAGGATTTTTGGCTCCAATGTGCATCACTTTGCACTTGGCCACATTGAACCCCATTTGCCACGTTGACGCCCACTCACCCATCCTCAACAGATCCCTTTGGAGTGCCTCACAATCCTCCCTGGTTTTCACCACCCTGAACAACTTCGTGTCATCTGCAAATTTAGCCACATCACTGCTTACTCCCAATTCCAAATCGTTAATAAACAAGTTAAAAAGCATGGGACCGAGTACTGATCCCTGTGGTACCCCACTGCTTACCACCCTCCACTGAGAAAGTTTCCCATTTATACTCACTCTCTGTTTCCTATTTATAAGCCAGTTTTTGATCCACAAGAGGACTTGTCCTTTTATCCCATGACTATTGAGCTTACTTAGGAGCCTTTGATGAGGAACTGTATCAAAAGCTTTCCGGAAGTCAAGGTAAATAATATCTATTGGGTCCCCCTTGTCCACATGTTTGTTCACTCCCTCAAAAAACACTAACAGGTTAGTGAGACAAGATCTTCCCTTACAGAACCCATGCTGAGTCTGCCTCAATAGTTTTTGTTCATCAATGTGCTTACTAATTCTTTCCTTAATAACAGTTTCCACCAACTTACCCGGTATCGATGTCAGACTGACTGGCCTGTAATTTCCTGGATCTTCCCTGGAGCCCTTTTTAAAGATGGGAGTGACATTAGCTACCTTCCAGTCATCAGGAATGGAGGCAGATTTTAAAGAAAGATTACATATTTTTGTCAGGAGATCCACAAGTTCACATTTGAGTTCTTTCAGAACTCTCGGATGAATGCCATCCGGGCCTGGTGATTTATTAGTTTTTAAATTGTCCATCAGTCGGAGGACTTCCTCTCTTGTCACCGCAATCTGATTCAGGTCTTTCAAACCCCCTCCCGAAATCAGTGCTTCTGGAGTGGGCAAACACTTCTCCTCTTCCACAGTGAAGACAGAGGCAAAAAATGCATTCAGCTTCTCAGCCATTTCCCTATCATCCTTCACTACTCCTTTTACCCCTTGGTCATCCAAGGGCCCCACTGCCTCCCTGGCTGGCTTCCTACTTCTAATGTATTTGAAGAAAGTTTTATTGTTGGTCTTTATGTTTTTTGCGATATGCTCCTCATATTCCTTTTTTGCTTGCCTGATCACAGACTTGCATTTTATTTGCCATAGTCTGTGTTCCCTTTATCAACCTCACTAAGACTAGCTTTCCACCGCTTAAAGGAATCCTTCTTACCTTTTACAGCCTCCATTACTTTATTTGTTAACCATGCAGGCTTTTTTCTATACCTATTTGTACCTTTCCTAACCTGCGGTATATATTTTTTCTGAGCTTCTAGGATTGTCTTTTTAAATAGTCTCCAAGCTTCCCCAATGGTTTTGACCTTCTCCACTCTTCCTTTCAATTTCTTCCTCACATGTCCCCTCATACCAGAGAAGTTACCCCTTTTAAAGTTAAAAGTGGTTGCGTCAGTCTTTTTGGGCAACTCCCTATCTGTACAAATGTTAAACTTAATGACATTATGGTCACTGTTTCCAAGTGGTGCAATCACTTTTACATCTCTCACCAGGTCTTGGGTGTTACTTAGGACCAAATCCAGGATCGCCTCTCCCCTGGTAGGATCTGTGACCATCTGTTCCACAGCACAGTCATTGAGAGTGTCTAAGAACGCAATCTCTTTTTCCCGACTAGAACTCATATTGACCCAATCAATGTGTGGGTAGTTAAAGTCGCCTATTACAACACAGTTATTTCGTCTAGCCGCTATCTTTAATTCATTCATCATTTTATAATCCTCCTCTATCTTTTGATCTGGTGGGCGATAACAAACTCCCACTGTTAAGCCTCCTTTTGGACCCACTATTTCAACCCATAGCATTTCCAGAAGGGAATCCAATTCTCTTACCCTCTCAATCTTACTGGATGGTATACCCTCTCTGACATACAGAGCCACCCCACCTCCAACCCTTTCCCCCTATCCTTCCGATATAATTTATAACCAGGAATCACCGTATCCCACTGATTTTCCTCATCCCACCAAGTTTCTGAAATACCCACAATGTCTATTTCCCCCCCAACACCAAGCATTCCAACTCCCCGATTTTACCTCGGAGACTTCTAGCATTTGTGTATAAACACTTATAGTTTCCCACGTTTGTTAAGCCCACAGCCTTCCTCTTGCTGCCTCGAGACCTTGCCAGGCAGTTCCTATCATTAGCCACAGTCTCAGTGGACAATTGTAATCCATTTCCTTGTACAAAAGTAATAGCTACCCCTTCATCTCTTTGAGATGAGCCATCCCGAACCAGAGACTTTTCATCTCCTGTCGGCTTTCCCCCATTATTCAGTTTAAAAACTGCTCTGCCACCTTTTTGATTTTGAGCGCCAGCAGCCTGGTTCCTTCTCGGGACAAGTGGAGACCGTCCCTTTTGTACAGCTCCCTCTTGTCCCAAAAAGCATCCCAGTGCCTAACAAACTTGAACCCTTCCCCCTACACCACCGTCTCATCCACGCATTGAGACTCCTGATCTGTGCCTGTCTCTCCGGCCCTGCGCGTGGAACAGGTAGCACTTCCGAGAAGGCTACCTTGGAGGTCCTGGCCTTGAGTTTCCTGCCCAGCAGCCTAAATTTCTCCTCCAGGACCTCACGACTGCATTTCCCCACATCGTTGGTGCCGACGTGCACCACGACCACTGGCTCCTCCCCAGCACTATCTACCAGCCTATCTAAAACACGCGTAATGTCCGCTACCTTCGCACCAGGCAGGCAAGTCACCATACGGTCAGTACGCGGGTTCGCCACCCAGCTGTCTACCTGCCTAAGGATCGAATCACCAACTACCAAGAGCCCCCTCCCACCCTTCCCAGGGACGGTTCCTTGGTACGAAAGGATACCCGTTCACCAGTTGAAGAAGAGGTCCCTTCTGAGGGCACATTCCCCTTATCCTCAGCATGGTGCCCCTTTTCCCCTTGACCCTCATGCTCCCTGGCAGCAGCCGGGCTGCCAGATCCAGAGTGGGACATATCTAACAAGTCCCCGAGAGTCTTCCCCGTGCACCTAACTGACTGTCCCTGCTTCTCCAGGTCAGCCACCTTGGCCTCAAGGGAGCAAACTCGCTCCCTGAGAACCAGGAGCTCCTTGCACCGAGCACACACCCAAGACTTCTGACCAGTGGGCAGATAGTCATACATGTGACACTCCATGCAAAACACTGGATAGCCCCCAACCCCCTGCTGGCATTCTGGCTTCATAATTGTTTTTAAACAAATACTTTTCTATAACCCCCTTTTAAAACACTTTGTATTTATATGGCTCCTGTTGTAGGAGTCTACTTACCTTACCTTACCAAGGAGCCAAGGTCCTGGCTTCCTGGCTCTTCCTGGGCTTCTTACAGAGCCCCTAGGCCAAGAGCCACAGGCAAAGAGCCTCGCCCTTTTGCTCTCGCAAACTTCCTGCCTTAAATGGAATTGTCTCCCAGGAGAGGGCGTGGCCAGCAGCTACTCAAAATCACCCAAGGCACTTAATGACGGTCAAACAAAGCCCCTTTCACACTCCAACTCCAGCAGCCAGGAGTCTGCTATTCAATCTCACCCAAGCACTTAATTACAGGCAAACAATGACCCTTTCACACCCTAACTCCAGCAGTCAGGAGTCTGTTACAACTCACCCACACACTCCCAAATACAGTCCCTGACACAGTACCTTTTCAGCTAAAGCACCTCAGCTGAAAGTAAATAAATAAAAATACCACTCACCCCTCTGGCAGCTCAAACACCTTGCTCCTTCTCAGAGCTCAGCTGGGTCAACCTCCTTTTTCATTTCCAGTTTTATCCATGGGAGAAGATTTGCTTGAGCTTCTTCTCCAGGTTGCTCCAGTGTTTGAGTAAAGGGAGCTTCAGGGGAGTCAGGCAAATCAAACTGGCATGCAGCCGCCTGTACTGCCTGGTTGGAGGAAGTCCCAGCTTTGGCAGCCATGTTGAGGAGGGTTCTGCACAAGTGAAAGCAAGGCTGCACTGCAAATGGCCGCCTCCCGCCTTTTCCCTTTCCCTCCCAGTTTCTATTACAGGCAAACGGAAACCCCCGGGCAAGGACTGGGGAAACGAAGGACTGTCCTCCTAACCCTTGTAAGCCTGGTGAATGGAGGAGCGTGGATAGGAAGAGTTCATCAGCCCCTTCTAATCAGGCGTGCTTCGCTGAGTGGTGCTTTTACCCATTCAGCCGCCCGTTCCTTATACCTCCCCGATGCAACAGCTGCTATGGGAAACCAGGAACCACGGGGGGGATTGGGGGGAAGAGGCCTTCCCATGGCTCCCCAGCCCCCATGAGGCAATTTCAAGCACTCCCTTACCACCTCCAAAACAACCAGCTCTCCAAGTCATCCAACGCTCCTTGAGACTGTGCGGAGACAATGGAAAGAAAAGCCGGTCATTGGTGCGCCCCTTCGGGACTCTGCAGCCAGCCGCGTCTGTCCCTCCGAGAGAGTCATACTCCACCGCCGCCCACTCCAGAACCCTCAGCCACAAGGCATGGACCGGGACAGAGAGCTCAACTAGCCCCCTCCCCTGGCTAGAAGCGAGGGGCGGGCAGGGCCGGCTCGCCCACTAGGTGAGCTAGGCGCTCGCCTAGGGCGCCGGCCCTGCAGGGGCGCCAAAATGCCCCCCATCCCACCCCGTGAAAAGCCCCCCGGGCCGCCCAGCACCAGCAGCCCTGGCTTTCCTGGGTGCCTCGCGGCTGCGAGGCGCCCAGAACAGCCGGCACCGCCGCCGCTGGGAGGGAAGGGGCGGGCGTTCTAAGCCCGCCCCTTCCCCAGCTCTCCTGGCACTGGGCCATCTCCAGGCCCCACCGGGAGGTTGGCATCCCCGGTGGGGTGGGCGCCCCAGGCTGTCCTGCCTAGGGCACCCAGACACCTGGGTCAACGAGGCAGCACTGCGGTTCCCCAGGGATCTCCCAGGTCCACATATGGTGAGCTTCCCAAATGAAGCGAAAAAGGGAGCGGGGTGCAGGGTAGGAAAAAACCTCTACCTGCTCCTTCCCTGCTGTCGTCTTCTTCTTCTTTGCACAAACAGAGCTGGTTTTTTTAAAGGAACCAAGAACTGAGGAGGAGGAGGGTCCTGGTCAGCGGTCCCTCTAAGCTAAGTTAGTGTGAGCTAGCTCGCAGGTTTTTAGCCTCCGGCTCACATATTTTTGTCTTAGCTCAGGAGGAGGGATGGCCCCAGAGCCAAACTAATTTATGCAGTAGCCAAATCGCTCGCTCACACAACTTTAATGCCAGTAGCTCACAAAGTTGAATTTTTGCTCACAAGACTCCAAAGCTTACAGGGAGCACTGAGTGGGAGATAAGACCACTTCTGTCTACTCCGTTTTCCCTATCTCCATCCCCGCCCCCTTGCCTCAATGTGGGGGGAAGGGAGGGGACAGCTGCTGTTGGAGGCCACTGATTGGACAAACAGCATGGGGGAGCAGAAGCCCACTAAACCCTTGCACAGCGGCCCCAATCAGAATTGTATCTCCCCCCCCATGGCATAACTGGTTTTGCCTTACAAAATAAAACGAGTTGCAAGAGATCCGGACTGTAGACCTCCAGACCTCCTGCATGGTTAGTCCTTAAGTGTTCCACCCCGTCCTCCAACAGGGAGTCCTTCCCCTGGGCCACTGACCTTGGGGCCCATGGCATCTCTCAGCAGCCTTGGGAAACAAGCGGCTTCCCTTGCCGGCCCTGAGAAGACCAACCACAGATTAACCGGCCGCCTGCCTTCTGTGCTCAGCCGCGCAGCTCATTCCAACCTGATTTATGGACACATGAAACAGCTCTGGATGACATGAACAGCTGCGGAACAGACATTCCCCCCCATCTCAGGTCGACATATCCAAATGTCCCAGACACAAAACAGGAGAGAATACAGATCCTGAAAAAGGCCATCCGCTTAGTATTTGGCGCACAAGACAAACCGTCTCCAGAGACACGCTGTGTTGTTCACCTCTCTGTTAGCTGCGCTGCTCAAAACGAGGGCGTTAAAAGCAGCCGGCCATTCATACTGGGCAAGCGGTAACTAGAAATAGCACACATTCCCACGGGATACGCTGGGTGATCCTGAGTCGCCGTATGACGGAAGAAGGGGCAAAGTTCTCCCCATTCCCCAGTTTCTCAACACCATTCATAGTTTGTTAAATCTCCACAACGTCCCTGATGCTTGTCTGTCTTATCTACACGAAACAGTCCCAAATGCTTTAGCTTTTCCTAGTAAGGAAACTACTTAGAGCCCTTGAATCCGTTATTCTTTTCTATAATTCTCCAATACCCTTTCTGGAGCAGCTAGAACATACAAAGTATTCCAGATGTATATTTTATATAATGCATAACCATTCTAAAACAACATTGTGATGTATGCTGTTTTCAACCCTTTCTTTCCAACCTTAGCTGTTATGAAACATTTCACTCACAGGCTCTTTCCGAAATGCACTTCTACCAAAGTCACAGTGATGACTTTCACTGAGAGTTCATCCATTAACTCATTTTAAAGCTGCTTGATTAATTGAACGATGCACCTCTCTGTGTGAGTCGGACAGAGAGCATGGCTTTGCCATATGTAGATTTCATTCTGTTACCAGAGCAGCATTTCCGAAACCTCCAACCATCATACCAAGCGGTTAACTAGCACCACAAATTTCAGTCTCATCTCAAAAATGTTTCAAACGAACAGCGGTCATGAACTGCTTCCTCCTTACAAGCGTTTGAAGTTGCAAACAATAATATTCCAGGTGCACAATAGAGGGGGAGCAGAGGAGGAACACACACACACACACAGAGCTTTATTACAAAGGAACTTCAGGAACAGAATGGAAAGGGAAACTGCTGAATTACAAGTTATTACAACACTTGGAACAAAAACCTTCCCAGGACTCAACAGGGATATTGGTTTCTTATCACGTATGCTAACTCATTCAGTCCTCACATATGTATTCTCAACAAGACGGACTATACATTCTCTGTATTTTAGTGTATTTCTTTTTCAGAATCGTATATTAGAATACTGAATGTAATGCAAAGGATATTGGGATGTTTTGCTGCATCCACCTCAAAAAAGAAAAAAATGTTGTAAAGTGACCTCCACGCCTGAGAGGAGAGCATGCAGAGTATCAGATTACCTCTCACAATTAAAAAAGACTCCTTTGCACATTTATCTATTTTGACATATTTATTGCTTCACAGTTGTTGACCTTATAACCTTAGCTTGTTATTCAGTTTGTCTTCACACATCTTCATCATGTTACATGTTAATTAGCTATTCAGCCTTTGTCTATAAGTTTGAACCTTGCCTACCATTCCAATGTGTTTGAAAAAGTGTCCCATGCACACGAAGGCTCCGACCTTGAATAAACCTTTGTTGGTCTTAAAGGTGCCCGACTGGACTCTAAATTTGTTCTGCTGCTTCAGACCAGCATGGCTGACCACCTGGATCTACACCCACCACGCCCACAGAGTCATCTTTGCCAAAGTTCTATCAACACAGCTGTCAAGAGCAATGGCCATATTGGCTTTTTGTGTTCCTGTGATTCACTGCAGTTACCGTTTGCTTCAGACCTGGCTGGCCTCAGGCAGGAGGTTTTCCTGAGAGACCTGTGGGATTATTTGCCTTTGCAGTAGGAACAGCTCTGCCTGGCGACTGGAACTGATGCTGCTATAAAAAATGGGTGCAACTTCACAGAAGTCAAAGCACAAGGCATTGAGGGCGCTCTCTTTTTCTCTGGGAACGATGATTTTTTTTTTTAGAGGTATTCTTTTGATAGACTCCTTCGCCCGATTATTTTAATTCTGGTTGTGCAAAGGGACATGTATATTTATAGCTGCTCTTAATGCGAGCAGTAGTCTTTGACTGCAATCCACCACATTTAAAATATAACACTTGGTAACATCAAGGGGGAAAAACATACAAACAAATGTTTCTATGGAGACGTCTATCTAAATAAATGCTCAACTGAGATCTGAGGCATGAGGTCATTCGGGCCGGCCTGTGGCCCTAGCAACGTGCCCAAAGTTAGCGGCAATATTTGAGGGGGGGGGTTTCAGTCAAGTAACGACATAAAAATTAGGAACTTTAGGGCTGTATTTTCCAGGGGCTTCCACAACAGATGTTCTTGAAAACTAGAAGGCCAGAGAGAGAGAGAGAGAGAGAGACTTCCATAGCTATTGTTCTATTCTTATCACTACCAGCAGTGAAGTAATAAGACTTAGAGCAGATCTGTGGTATTGTATCGAATTCCCCCAGCAGTTGTTGACCCCAATAAACAATTTAAAAGGAAACTGCCCACAGCGGTAGGTCAGAAGGTCAGTCTGAGGTCTCTTATTAACAGTCTTGGGATATTTGGGTCCCTGCTTTCCATGCTGTGACAAGCCACACGTAAGGACGAGGCTGAAGTTGGTTCCTTAGTCCCAGTTCCTTATTCACTCCTTATTCGTGACTTATTCCTGAATTCTTCCAAAAACGCTGAGGAGAGTCTGGAAGCTCTGAAGCCCAAAGCAAGGTCTGGACCACCACATGTCATACACCCCCTGGTTTACAGGATTCTCCCCTTCAGGAGGATATATCCTGTTTCCTGGCTCAAAGCGTGCCAGCTGCTCCAAAGTGGGGCGCCCCTAGGAGAATCACACAGGCAGACACGGGGGGCATGAGGCACCGCAAAACAATATTTGGGCCACCCCGAATGACACATCCCCACACTCTGGAGACTATCCCCTGCAAGATGACATGCAGTGGTGCCCGGTCCAAATACCTCTTCAACAGGCAGACATCAACGCACCGCCCAATTTTAATCTGCTGTCTTCAGAAGACTTAAGATTTCATAGATTGAGGTGGGTGGCCGTGTTGGTCTGAAGCAGCAGAACAAAGCTTGAGTCCAGGGGCACCTTGAAGACCGACAAAGTTTAATTCCGGGTTCAAGCTCCCGTCTGTAGGCTTACCTTAAGTGCAAAAATTCGCCGCTGCAAAATAAACAAGATGAAACACACCTGGCCGCTGGAATGCAAACAGATCTCTAGCAAGCAGCTGTGATTCAGCTCACACATCTCTCATCAGCCTACCAGGACAAGGGATTTTTCAGCCCAACACAGTTTTGGGGTTAGGGCTGCCAACCCCCAGGTTCGGGCAGGGGGTCCCTCACTCCTGGGGGCTCCAATCTGCCCCCGGCCAACTGGACGGCAGGCCACATGCTCCCAGCAGATCAGCCAAAGCCCTTTAAATCTTTTAGCAGGAAGGAAGAGGGGTGGCCACAGATTGGGGACGGGGCTTGGGATGTCCATCCCCACCCCAGAATGCCCCCCAATCCCCCCACCAGATTGACAAGAGGACCTGGCAACCCTATTTAGGGTTACCAGCCTCAAGGTGGTAGCAGGAGATCTCCCAGAATTACGACTGATCTCCAGGCAACAGAGGGCAGTTCTCCTGCAGGAAATGGCAGCTTTGGACCATAGGCTCTACGGAATTCTGCCTTTCACAGACTCCACCCCCAAATCTCCAGGAATTTCCGAAGCCAGAGCTGGCAACTGTAGTTATGATCAGTGTTCCCTCTAAGCTGAGTCAGTGTGAGTGAGCTCACAGTTTTTTAGCTTCCGGCTCACCCATTTCTGTCATAGCTCAGGAAGGATGGCTTCAGAGCAGTAGCCAAATTGCTCACTCACAACTTTGATGCCAGTAGCTCACAAAGTAGAATTTTCGCTCACAAGACTCCACAGCTTAGAGGGAGCATTAGTTATGATGCTTCTTGCAACTATGCCTTGGATCAAATACATGAATAAAGGTATGCCTTTCTCCCTTTTAGCCAGGAAAAACAGACACTCAGGAGTATGCAGACCTGTACAGGATTGTCATTGTAGTCAATTCGTTCTTGGCAGGGCCAACTCTTGAGCCGAGCCAATCAAGCGGTCACTTGGAGCAGTCTGGTGAGGGAGATGCCCAGCAGGAGCTCGGCTCACTTCCAGCCATCGGCAGCATGGGAGACTGACAGCACCTCCCAAACTCAATCCCCTGGGATTGGGTCTAAGTTTTGGCATAGCCTGCCCAGCAGGGGCATATGGGCCCAGGAGGGAATGAGAGTATACCTTGCTGTGTGATTGCTGTGGCTCACTGGCAGAGCATCTGCTTGGCATGCAGAAGGTCTCAGGTTCAATCTCCAGCATCTCCAGTTAAAAAGATCTGGCAGGAGGTGATGGGAAAGACCTCAGCCCCTGAGACCCTGGAGAGCCACTGTGGATCTGAGTAAACAATACTAACTTTGATGGATCAAGGGCCTGATTCAGTATAAGGCAGTTTTGCGTCCTTAGGGCAACAAAATACCTTGATTAGAGTCCAGTAGCATCTTAGAGATCAACAAGACTTTCAGGGTATAAAGCTTTCGAGAGTCAACAGTCCCTTTAATCAGAGACCTGACAGAAGTATCTGACAAAGGGAAACTTATACCCTGAAAATCTTGCTGGAGAAGAAGGAGGAGGAGGAGGAGGAGAAGAAGAAGAGATTGGATTTACACTCCGCCCTTCACTACCCAAAGGAGTCTCAGAGCAGCTTACACAATCTCCTTTCCCTTCCCCTCCCCTCAACAGACACCCTGTGAGGTAGGTGGTGCTGAGAGAGCTCTGAGAGAACTGCCCTTGAGAGAACAGCTCTGTTATGTCTGCTGATCGCCACTAGGTGACAGAGACGTTTACCAGAACTTGGAGGTCAAGAGATAATAGGGACTAGGATCCTGAAAACACAAGCGGTCACCAATAGGAACCTTGGTGGGAAGTTTAAACCCACCAATGCGACCTGGGGGTGGTCCACGGGGACTGTATATAGTTGGTCATCTGGCCAGCTCTGACAGAGCTATGGCTTGCCCAAGGTCATCCAGCAGCTGCAAGTGGAGGCGTGGGGAATCAAACCCAGTTCTCCCAGATTAGAGTCCGCACACTTAACCACTACACCGAACTGGCTCGAGTGGACTTGAATCTAGCTGTTCTAATGCAGATCAACACGGTTACCTCCGAAAATACCTTGAATCATTCTGGATTCTCCTCAGTCATTCTCAGTAGTTAGAGACAGCCTTCCGCTCTTCTCCGAGAAATACAAGGAAACCCATTCCCAAGCTTTATTTATATTTTGTTACTTAGCAGAGCAGTGGGAACATAAAAATTTGTACAGCACCTCCTGGTAATGGAGGCAGTGTGGCTGAATATGGCTTGTCTGGCCCTTCCCTCCCTCCTTCTTACTTTCCTACCCTACTTCTCTATGTCACTTTAGACCTGTAATTCCTTCCACTCTTGGGACTTCTCAGATCTCTTCAGCCAAAGGAACAGGTTGCTCTCCGGCTACTCTCGGTTCCAAAAAATTAAACAGCGCTGCCACCAGGATCGCTCTGGATCCTCATGCATTTAAACTCCCTTTGTGGCTTCTCAGTTTAGTCATGATAAAACAGTTCATAAAGCGCAAGGGCTCGTTGGACGTACGGGGCCAGGCCTAATGCAGACATTCGGTAAAATACAATAAAGAGATGCACACAGTTCAAATTCATACATTTCAAATATCCCTAGCACCACCTGGCGTGTTACCCCTGAAACCACTGCTCTGAGGCGAAGAATGGTTAAGGTCAAAACGTTTATAAAATAACAAATAAAAAAAAATTAATAATCATGTGGCATTCAGAATATTCAAATGCTTCTCCCTCCATTTCCAATCTAATACTCTTAAGATCCATCAAGGAAAAACTGACAAAAGACACAACAATTAACCTAATCCTTCCCAATCTCTTCCCTTATCAGTAGTATCTCCCTTACAAAATCTATGACCAATAATGACCTTGGTTTTTTTGTTATCTGACAAATCTCCTGAAATGACTGCAGTTGTCACGGAGTTCCTATTATGTGTATGGAAGTTAAGGGTTAGAAACTGTAATATTTAGATTTCCCTTTTTTCTCTCATAAGAACATAAGAGAAGCCAATGTTGGATCAGGCCAATGGCCCATCCAGTCCAACACTCTGTCACACAGTGGCCAAAATATACCAGGTGCCATCAGGAGGTCCAGCAGTGGGGCCAGGACACTAGAAGCCCTCCCACTTGACTTCCTTGGTGGTCTCCCATCCAAGTACTAGTCATCACCTTGTGTATAGTGTAGCCAGGAGATCCTATGATTGTCTGGCAGCCAAAAGTTCTAGCTCTTTAGCATTATCCAGGGTGCACCATGAGGAGGCAAGCTAGAATTGCACCCGATATCCATAACCAGATAAACACCAATGAGAAGTCCACAGGATTTGACTTGCCACATGAAGGACAGGAGACAGCCAACAGGATACGGACAGGCTTTGGCAGTTGTGCAGACCTGTTGTTCAAATGGGGCAAAATGCCAGGACCCAAATGTGATTGTGGTGCAGCCTGCCAAACTATTTTCCATCTGTCACAGGAATGTGAGCATTGTGCTCCTTTTTATTAATTTTCCTTTTTATTAATTCCAAATGGGTTCTCTTTGGTGGAGACTTTTAGTATGTGTATATATGTACTTATTGGGGTCTAGGTTTTTTTAATTATTGTACTGTTATGCCATTAAAGGTCTCTGTCTCTGTCTCTGTCTCTCTCTCTGTCTCTCTCTCTCTCTCTCCCCCTTGCCTAACTACCTAATAACCACAGGCTGCTAGAACTCTGTGTCGGGGCAGTGATGCTCCGTGTTCTTGGTTCTTTAGGTGTCACAGTATGTGTGTGTGTGGGGGGGCTTCTGGAGTTCTGGCCCCACTGGTGGACCTCCTGATGGAACCTGGGTTTTGGCCCCTGTGTGACACAGAGTGTTGGATGGGATCATAGGGCATTGGCCTGATCCAACATGGCCTCTCTTATGTTCTTATGTACCTCACTTTACAAATCCCTGTCTAGCCCCAGCCCTTCCTATGGTGACAATCTTTTCCCAAAGCTCTTACACTATTCCCTCCTTTCTCTCCCCACTCAGGGTCACCCTACATGTTCTGGAGTTGACAAGGTTGCCCCAGGAACTTGCAGCCAAACGCTGGCTCCAAGGGCCCCATGGGAACTCTATTTTGAAACTGCACAAGGGCCCGATTCTGGTCGGAACCTTGCCTCTGGGGAAGGAGGGACTCTTCGGACCCCAAAATGGCACCAGGAGAAAGACAACACCCCAATGCCATTTTGAGTCAGGAAAACAGTGGGGGGGGGAGGCAGGAGCCCCTGCTATTCCTGTGCTGCAGTCCAGGCCAGAATCAGGCCTGTGTGCAGCTTCTGAATAGAGTTCCTCTCAGGAACTTGGAGCCAACATTTGGACCGGTGGTAAACCCACCAATAACATGTGTTCTGATTGGATGAGAGGATATGACTTAGGGGATATGACCTTCAACCTCATTCACCTCCTCTCGTCCAATCACAACATTTCGCTCCTGGCTCCCCCTCCCCCACTCGTTCTGTCACTCAGTCACTCCACTTCTCACACCATCTTTCTTCCCCCTTCCCAGCCAGCCTCCTTGCCTTTTAAGCTGCCTGTCAGGAACTACTGACCAGTGTTCCTTCTAAGCTGAGTTAGTGTGAGCTAGCTCACAGCTTTTTAGCCTCTGGCTCACACATTTTTTTCTTCTTTCAGGAAGGATGGCTCCAGAGCAAACTAATTTATGCAGCAGCCAAATCGCTCACTTACAACTTTAATGCCAGCAGCTCACAAAGTAGAATTTTTGCTCACAAGACCCCACAGCGTAGAGAGAGCATTGCTACTGACCCAATCCACAACCTTTTAGGGCACTGTTCACAGATCTTACGGGCATCATATCACAAGGAGGAAGATACAGTCAACCTCAGCTCCTCCCTTGCCACATATTTTGTTATTCTTTAAGGTGCTCCTGGACTCTTGCTGTTTTCTACAACCTCAGTTTGCTGATTCTAAAGCCTGGTAGTCCAGTGCTTTCTCAAGACAGCTTAATTTCTGGCTGAAGCGCTCTGCCAAAAGCTATCCAGAGAAGAATAAGAACACGGTCCAGATATTTGTTACAGCTGGGTGACAGACGAAGAGAAAACTGAGCTATACAACCAAGTGAATCATACGATGCGATCTTATCAGACTGTGTCACTCAGCCAGACGGGGCAGCAGGACTGAACGTTTCTTCACAGAAAACTCCCATGTACATAGAAAGTTAGCACTTCAGGGGAAGTTTGGCCAGCATAAAACTTCTCCAGCAGACAGCCAAAAGCACAAGCAGAGAAACACATCTCACACTAATGGGTTTTTTTTTAGAAGGTCTTGTTCTAGCACCAAATGACAACCAGTGACAATGCCAGACACACAAGGAAGACAGCAGTCCAAAGCCTGGGGTTGTTGCTTTTTGCCGTCCAGTCACAGCTGACTCATGGTGACCCCGAAAGCAAGAGGCTTTCAGAGGCGCTCTGCAACTGCCTACCTCCATGTCACGACCTGGTATTCCTTGGAGGTCTCCCATCCAAATCCTAGCCAGCGCTGACCCTGCTTAGCTTCTGAGATCTGACAAGATCGAGCTGGCCTGGGTTGTCCACGTACTCTGTAAAGCCAGGGGTAGCCACAAAAAGGACCCGCCCCACCTCAGGAAGCAGGTGCACGCCAGGAAGAGCCTGAGGTGAAGAATGTAGCGTCCGGGCAGGACTGGATGGGAACAGGTGGCACTTTCAATGCCCAGAGCCCAGGTTATGGACAGGTAAGGAACACCTGTCATGTTTCCAAAAATTCAGAACAGCACTGTGTCAAAGGAAGACTTTAAAAAGTGGCAAGCGCCAAGTACAGTTGGTGGGTGAGGCTGCATAAGCAGAAACATCACAGACATTTGAAAATCGGCTAGCGGATGTCCTGCAAGCCACTTGTTCATTATGCTGGACCACAGCCCAGAGGGCCTTTCTGTTCCTATTTACTATCAGTAAATAGATTCCAAGGACGATATTTTTAGCTAGGGGATTTTCCACCCAACCAAAAGGCAGCTCCAGGTTGGCCC
The DNA here is from genome assembly GCA_029375565.1 of Gekko gecko. Lineage (NCBI taxonomy): Eukaryota > Metazoa > Chordata > Lepidosauria > Squamata > Gekkonidae > Gekko > Gekko gecko. The sequence goes on from JAPDNY010000011.1 coordinate 11,443,483, forward strand.
AAGCCAGGATCTATGCTGCACTGTAAGTATCTTGCAAAATCTCACACTAGTTGATTTTTCACACACAGGGAAGCTCAGCTAAGGTCTAGCGTCTGGTTTTGGAGAAAGGTGGGCTAAGATGCATCCTTAAGAAACCCTGCCCTGCCTAACTGTATTGTTGCTTGAAATAGACCCAGACAGAAACCAAACTACGGAAAAGCTTCATGTTGATCCACAGAAAATAAATACATTTTTGCCCACATTTTTTCCTCTTTTTTCCATCAGTCTGCTCCGCTATATTTCTCCAGTATAGCAAACCCCATGACCTGCACCTCTTGGGCCTAGATTCTTACGTGTTCATATCTGCCAGATGAAAACTTTAAATTAAGTAGGAAAGGGCAGTTCCTAACAGTGATAGGCGGCCTCATGCGTTCATAAGAACTCCTGTTAAAACAGGCCCATTTGGGACAAAGGATTCTGGTCCAACTCCCTCCTATGAAGTAGCCTTCCATTTACAGGGAGGGGGGATTTATGGAAGTGAGCAATATGGAAAGTGACTCCCCTACATCCAACTTCCATCGTGCACAGCCCCTTCGTCCACCACAGGACTCTACCCTTCCTTCTGCTGCACGGGCTGACAACCGACAGGAGGGTTGGAGCAGTGATGCTAGAGAATTTTTTTTTTTTAATGAAGCCCCATGTACATACTGGAAGTGACAAAGCGTAGAGTTTCCTGTGGTTCTTAAAGTTACCCCGGAAATAACAAAGGGTAGCTCCAGGAATTGCTGGAAACTCTATGGTAAACCAGAGTTTGTAGCAATTCTTAGAGCTACCCCGTTGTCATTTCTGCTAAGAACTTCTTGTAAGTACATGAGGCTGCGCTAAAAAAAAATCCCCCCCCACTGCCGCTCCAAGTGGTCACAGCCCTATATAACAGGCCTTTCTGTCACAGGGGGCATCCAGAACCAAGACCTCTCTCTCCAGGGCTGGTCTCTACTGTTCTTTCCTTTTTGAGAGAGGTCCAGATTGAAACTACTATTGTACACAAATCAGGCTATTAAGACCATTACAGCTAATGATTCACAGCTGCCTTTGGACAACTCCGTTTTTTGCACACACAAACATCAAGCGTAAACTGTTATCTCCTCAAAGCGGGGTGGGGGGAACCCCGAAACCCAATACATTGGAGGCTAACACAGTGTTTCACGCTAGAATGCATCACTCGTCAACAGCGTTAATTCGATACAGAACGTGGATGAAAGGTACTTTTCAAGCTGAGCACAAAGCTGATCTTGAAACTCTTTAACTCCTAATCTGCAATTTTGGGACCCACTTTTCATGAACGACCACACATATCTGCCTTTTTTTCTCTTCCCTGCTTCATAGCCATGACTTGTGGGGGCGGAGGGGGGGAGAGCCTGTGTGTGGTCATAGCCAGTCTTGCTGGGAGGGCGGGGTAAAAATCTAACTAACTAAATAAATAAATATGCACTCCTACAGAACCTGAAATAAGTGCATTCAAAAGTACAAATTTTGAGTCCAGTGGCACCTTTAAGACTAACAATGTTTAATACTATGCATAAACTTTTGTGTGCATGCACACAGGGCTCTTTTTGTAGCAGGAACTCCTTTGCATATTAGGCGACACACCCCTAATGTAGCCAGTCCTCCAAGAGCTTACAGTGGCCCCTGTAAGAAGAGCTCTCTAAGCTCTTGGAGGATTGGCTACTTTAGGGGTGTGTTGCCTAATAGGCAAAGGTGTTCCTGCTACAAAACGAGCCCTGCATGCCCGCCATCAGATACTTCATCAGATATCACACTGTGTGCGTGCACACAACAGCTTATACCCAGAATAAAATTTTGCTGGCCTTCAAGGTGCCCCCACTGGACTCAAACTTTGTTCTGTCGCTTCAGACCAACATGGCTGCCCACCTGAATCTGCATTCAAAAGTGTGACCGAAGCTTTTAAAGAACGTGAAGACAATTTCCACCGTGGGAAAAAGGCCTCTGGGCCAAACAAGGTGCACCTCTCCAACGAGTTATTACTCACAGAGAGATTCACAGCAATGTAAGCGGGGGGGGGGGGAGGGGAGGGATGCAGGCAGTGCAATTACTTGATCTTGCTGAAGACAATGTCCACATCCGTGAGCGTCACGTTCTTGCCGTCAATCACGTGGCAGTCCTTACACAGCTTGGACCAGTTCTTCCCGTGCATCTCCTTCCCCGTGGCTCTCGTGTCTCCGTGGATGGCGAACTTCTTGAAGGCCTCCTCCAGCGCGCTGAGCTCGTGGCCAGCGGCCCCCTCGAGGGAGCTGTTCGAGTCACAGGACAACCGCTTGGCCAGCTTCTCTCGGGCGGGATCTGCCGGAGACTTTGGGGGGGTTTTGTTGGTGGGCTTGGCTGGCTTACTGGTATTGTCAGCCATTGTGCTAAAAAAAAAAAAAGACAGAGAAAGAAAAGTTGTTATATTCTCTCTGGGGAAATCAGGCGGCATTTGCAAATATTATTGCCTCTCAGCCTTCCACAAGATAATATTTTCCTCTGTAAGCTGTCCTCAGAACAGATGTCTGTTCGTTCCCGCATGGATCTTCATTAGGGTTGCCAGGTCCTTTAGAGTCCCCAGTGGGTCCTTTTAAATGCTTTTGGCAACAGGTGGGGGCCCCCATGTGTGCCCCTCACTCCAAGCCCCAGATTCGCAGTGCACGGCCCCCACCTCTTCCCAGAAGCATTTAAAGAGATCAACAAAATTTTCAGGGTGTGAGCTTTCGAGAGTCAAAGTTCCCTTCGTCAGTCCTGAGCAGGAAGGTGGGAGGGGAGTTGTAAAGAATGCTCGTACAGGATGCAAAGGTACATAAAAACTGTGATCAGACATGCAGTTTGATCCGTTGCCGCTGCTGTTCTCTTCCAGATTTAAAATGCATGATCAGACAGCAACATCTGTCTGTCGTGCCCCAGTCGTCTGCGTCCCATTCCCACCCCCCGCTTACTCCATGTTTCTTTGACACCTGTGAACGTCTGGATTTCCTGTTGTTTTATCACTTTGTTGCACATCCAAGCCATCAGGCAGATCTGTCTGGTCTCTTGTTTTCCAGCCGCCATTTTTTTTTACTAGTTAGTGATGTGCGCATAACTGCATATTCACCCCCTCTCTCTCTCCCCCCGCCCTCCACAGGGGCTTCGCAAATTGTGTTTTCTTTATAAAAACTTTCAAAGAAGGACACCTCTATACTTCAGCTTTTTTCTGTGCTTTGGGGAAAGGGTTAACTGAAAAGATTAGAGAGCGAGGATGGCAGTGAACTACGTATCCCAGCAGGCTCATCACGCTTGGGTGCATGCTCAAAGGACAAACTTTAAAAAAAATAGCCACCGCCCCCACTCCCTGGCTGCTACGTCTGATCACTCAAGGATGAGGTGAAAGTGCTTTGAAGAGTGCTAAGGGGGTGAGTCTGATCCCAATTCTCTGTTACAAAAACCCTGGATCAATTGGAAGCTGGGCCACACTGGATCAAACTGCACGTCTAACCACAGCCATAGGGTACCAGGGGCCAGTTCTTGGCTTTTCCCGGAAGGGGGTGCAGCTGGTGAGCCAAACAAAACTGGTTAAAGATACTCCATGCCACAGACAAGCCCTGTGCTTCTTTCAAGGGAAGTGCAGCCCTCTTGACCACAATACCACAGCATTCTCTGGACTGGGAATCAGATTATTGACTCTTGTCCAGCCCATGACTGCCTCCCAGAACCTGTTCAGCATCATCTCACCCAACTCAGCTGAAGAGAAAGAGATGAGGATGCTCTGCCTACTGGGGATATTTAGCTCTAAGTCTTCACACAAACTCTTCCAATGGTTCCATGTAGATCTTTTTTTTTAAAAAAAAATCCATATTACATCTTTTCCCATGGCTCAAGACAGCCAGGGTGGCACAGTGGTTAAGAGTGTCGGACTAGTATCTGGGAGACCCAGGTTCAAATCCACACTTCTTTGATGGAACCTCGCTGGGTGACCTTGAGCTCTCAGCCTAACCTAATCACTCCGCTTTCCAATACATAGCACAGATGGACTCTATAGGACAACTGTATCTGAAGAAGTGAGCAGTGAGTCATGGAAGCTTCTGCCCCGCCCCCCAAAATTTCAGTCTTTAAGGTGCTACTGGACTCTTCCTCTTTTCTACCTCACAGGGTTGTTGTGAGGATAAAACAGAGGAGAGGAGAATGAGGTCAGTCACCTTGGGTCCCCATTGGGAAGAAAGGCGGGTACAAATGAACTAAATAACTTTACAAGCTCAGATTTAAACTACAGAATATGTCCCCTATGTATCCCCCCCAAAATGCTGCAACCTACACCACAGCAAATAACACAGCCTTGGTCTCCATGGACATGACTTTAAGAGAAGGTGGCCTGAAGGTAAACTTAATTTCAGTAGCTGAGGTAACAGATGTTTGTGACAGGGTTAGATTTAAACAAAAAACAAACAGCCTTGGCTAGGGATTCCTGGGGGAAACAGGCCATGGAGTCAAAAAGCAGCCTTCCAGCACCATCTTTGGGTACTGACAGGCCATGCAGACAGGAACAGAACCATCGGAGCTCCATGCCACCAATATCCAGCTCCGAACACCGTAGTCAGTGGTGTCAAGTGGTGCCTGATAAATCAGCAGGGCTGAACCCCCAACTGTTTCCCAGCAAGTCATCACTCGAGGCACCCAAGCTAATGTCAGCCCCCCAACAAGAATAGAAGCCAAAATGAAATGGGCCCAAATCATCTGTCTGAAGTGGTACACTTTCAAACTCGGGCCTTGTTTGCCATGGGTCTTTAGTTCTTTTTGGTTCTGTATGTCTCTTATCCTGCTTTTTTCTGGTTGGGAGGGGGAGTCTGGGAGCATGTGAGTGTGTGTCTGTGAAGCTGCTTTGCTGGAAGTCACACTAGCTTGTAACTGCATTTATGCGGGGCCTCCCATCTCTGGGAAGAATGCATGCTTGACCTTGGATATCAGACACTGCTAGATACTAAGCCTGCAGGTACTGGGAAAGGGTTAACAGTGCACAGTAGATTTTGGCAGGCTGGATGTATTGGTGTGACTGGACTGGTCCTAAGGGGGGGGCTGTTTGAACTATGTATAATACCAGAACTGGCACCAACGGTGTCCGTTCTGACACAGAGCGTCTTAGCTTGAAACATCTTTATTTCTTGATAAACAGATCAAGAGAGTATTGTTGGGAGTAAGTTTGTTCAAGAGTCTGACATACAGCTACCCTCTAACCCCAAAAGAGGATGTCTACAGTCAGTCAACAGGTGGCAAAATCACAACGGTCCAGGGGAGCCTTGGGCACACAATCGCCTTCTTCAAGGGGGTGAACCGCACACAATACTCCAGGATTGGCCTGACAAATGCAGTCTACAGCAGGACTATGACATCTTGTGATTTGGACGTTATGCCTCTGTTGATACAGCCCAAGATCACATTAGCCTTTTTTGACACTGCATCACACTGAGTGCTTATATTTAACATACAGTCCACCTGTATCTCAAGATCTTGTTCACACACAGTGTGTCCCCCATCCAGTGTAACAAAGTTTGAGTCCAGTGGCACCTTTAAGACAACAAAGTTTCATTCTGGGTATAAGCTTTTGTGTGCAGGCACATTTCTTCAGGTACCCCTCTGACCCCATCCAGTATGCATGCTTCTCATTTTTGTTACATGGATGTAGAACTCTGCACTTATCCTTGTCGAAATGCATCTTATTCACATCCATCCATTTTTACAGTGTGTTCAAATCCCACTGAATTCTGTCTCTGTCTTCCAGGGTGTTTATTACTCTTCCCAATTTGGTGACACCTGCAAATTTAATGAGCAGTCCCCTCCACCCCTTCATCTAGATCATTTATAAAAATACTGAAAAGTATTTTCTGGCATGTACTACTGAGATGTCAGCTGACATCTCCCAGGTGAAGGCCTTTTGGCTTAGCCACAGCAAGAATTCCCTGGTCACGTTTACAAGAGCCGTCTTGTCTCAGTGTAAGTTGGCATGGAAGACAATTCCTCTGTCAATAGCTGAAGGAGAGAAGTCATTCCAGGACAGACGGGGGGGGGGGGGCACAATCTTCTTATTCTATCTACTGTATAACAGCTCCTTGTCATTGCTGGGTTCATCAAGCACAATGTAACAGAAGTACAGTAATTTTACTGACACACAATCTTCTGCCCACTCTTCACCAGCTGACAGAGACAAAGCACCAAAACCCCTTATAGATAAAAAGATGTTTTATTGTATTTATTATTGTCATAAAGTGACCTCTCAGGCCTTTCCTCTCTTGCTAGGGTCAGGTGAGGGCGAGCGAGAGGATTTGACTTAGGCCATTTCCCTACCTCTCAAAGGAAACCCTTTCCTTCTCGACTTCCCAGATCTAGAAGTGTGCCCTAAAAGCCTGCTAGCAACCACACTTTTCCTCATTTCCCTCCCTCCCTTCCCCGAGCGCTCACAAGAGAGAGAGAAAATGTCTCTTTGTGTCTGCACACGTATTTACTGTCCCTCAGCCAGTGCGACTCTCACAATGCTTAGCTGGATCCTGGTTTTTTTGTGTAATAAAGCATATTAATATTAAGCAACATGAGCAATTTAAAAACTACTAGGTCACACACCAATCCCCTTCTAAAGGAACAGATCTTTAATAATTAAGCATAAATCTTAGCACAAATGAAGCGTGGGCGGGTGGGAATTAATTACAGCAGAGCTAGAGATATATAGCAGACCACCTAAAAGTACCCCAAAAGGATTTACTAGCTACCCTATACTGATTGGAGTAAGGCCCTGACATTCCTCTCCCAGGAATGGACACAAGAACTGGAAGCTTCACAGAGACCGTCCTCTGGCCTTGGCACTGGCTTCCATTCTTGAAAACTGATTTCCCTCCTTGGCACATTTTGCCCAACCAGGATGGCAGTTTTATCCATTGTTCTGCTGCCTGGGAGTGGCTTTTGGCACCGATCATACTTACTGGGAACAGGCGCAAAGCTTCCCACCAAGTCTATTCTAGCCAATCACCCCCCAAAGGCCGGAGAATGGATTCTCGGGCTCCATGACAGGAAACTGCGACCAATCCATTTCGTATCTCTGACAGCCGGCTGAATGGTGAGGCTTGAGCCCGAGGATCCATCCTTGCTGGCCCATCTGCCAGTCTCAAATGGCCCCCGAGGACCATAATCACTCCTCCTCTCACAAACCAGTCTGCCTTATTTCGAGGCATATTTCATCCTTCCGTCGCAGCAATTAGGGTTGTTATCATTACGTTGTCAAATGGGAAGCATTTGTTTACTCAGTTTGGTGTAGTGGTCAGGAGCACGGACTCTGATCTGGGAGAACCGATTCCCCGCTCCTCCAAATGCAGCTGATGGTGTGACCTTAGGTCAGTTGCAAGTTCGTTCAGAGCTGTTCTCTCAGGAGCAGTCCTCAAGAGAGCTCTCTCAGTCCCACCAACCTCACAGGGTGTCTGTTGTGGAGAGGGGAAGGGAAGGGAGATTGTAAGCCACTCTGAGACTCCTTTGGGTATTGATGGCGGGGTATAAATCCAATCTAGAGAGTCATTTTGGTGTAGTAGTTAAGTGCGTGGTCTCTAATCTGGGAGAACCGGGTTTGATTCCCCACTCCTCCACTTGCACCTGCTGATGTGACCTTGGGTCAGTCACAAGCTCTGGCACAGCTGTCCTTGGAAAAGAGCAGTTTCTGTGAGAGCTCTCTCAGCCCCGCCTACCTCACAGGGTGTCTGTTGTGGGGAGGGGAAGGGAAAGGCGTTTGTAAGCCGCTCTGAGACTCCTTTGGGTCGTGAAGGGCGGTGTATAAATCCAGTCTCTTCTTTTCTTCTCTTCTGCAATCTCTTCTTCTTCAGTCTCTTCTTCTTCTTCTTCTTCATTGCTATAAACTTGGGTTCCCCAACACAGTGCCTGTGGACCTGACGTCACCTTTCCTGGGGCCGACGAAGTGATTTTAGAAAGTGGGCAGGCCAGATGGGCCTTTTGTTCATCATGGCTTCTGACTGGCCATTGGAGATCTGATTGGCTGTGCGGAACTTTAAACGTGTTGCCTTGGCGGCAGCTGCTGCCCACCACAAAGGTCACAAATGAAGCTGCCGTACACGGAACCAGACCCTTGGTCCATGAAGGTCAGCACTGTCTCCTTGGGCAGGCAGTGGCTATCAGAGGTCTCAGGCAACGGGGTCTCTCACATCACCCACTGCCTGGTCCTCTTTTAGCTGGAGATGCTGGAGATTGAACTGGGGGCCTTCTGGATGCCAAGCAGGTGACTGAAGATAAGCTGTGTGTCTGTGTGCAAGAAAATGTTGTAAAACAATATGTTCATTTAGAAAGGCATCGGATTAAATGGAGGTTCGGCTTGAAATGTCGAAGAGGGTTTTTTTTAAACTTAACCTGTTTATTGAAGATTGAAACAAAGTACAGTACTAAGTCAAGCATGAATGAAAACAATAACAAAATGATCATTAAGTCTGTGGTTTAATCAAGGATTGCCATTACAAGTTATCTGCTAATTTTGAGCTTATCATTCAAATAATTAAAAATAAATATAAATACAAATATAAAAATAAATGGAGTTCAAGCCAGTTTTAAAGATCCTCCAACTACTTAATGGTAAAGATATAAGCTGTGTGAATCAGTTAAGGGTGCCTTCTGTAATGTTCCTTCTGGGTCAGCAAAAGTACCCAACCACAATGACCATCTCCCTATATTATAAAAGCCAAATGGTGGTGGCATTCTCCAGAACATTCCACACGCACCGGAATTGGTTGGTTCCCTGGAGTGTCGTGCAACTGGTCTCTCCTTCCACTGGCTCTGTTGCTGCCTGCTTTCTCATAGTCCCGCCCACACACATGCCAACCAGGCTCTCACCCTCAGTGTGCTTGCGGCCAGTGGACGGGTAGGACACTTCAATGGCTGAGTGCGGCCCGACTGGCCTCAGGGAGTGGGGAGAGGGCCACGATGTGCTGGCCCAGGACGGCCGCGAGCCCTGCTGGGGGGAGGGGTTCGGGGTCTGATGGGCTTCCCTGTGCCACCCCCAGGCTCACTGGCCTGGCGGCACCCCGCCTGAGCTCGGGGAGGGGGGAGAGAGCCGCGCTGCGCTTCCCTGGGCCGCTGTGGCCCTCTGCTTGGGGGGGTTTCGGCCTCCGCCAGACTTCCCTACGCCGCCCCACCATTGCTGGCCTGGTGGCACGCTCCGATTGAGCTCAGGCAGGGGGGAGAGAGCCACGTCAAGCTTCTCTGGGCCGCCACGACCTGGACCAGGGAGGCTGCGGGCCCTGCTGGGGGGGGGTCGGCCTCTTCCGGGTTTCCCTGCACTGCCCCCGCCATCGCTGGTCTGGCGGCGTGCCCCCCCTGAGCTCGGCCATGGGGGAGAGAGCCACGCCGCGCTTCCCTGGGCCACCGCAGCCTGGCCCATGGAGGCCGCAGGCCCTGTTTGGGGGGCAGGGCCCCAACAGCCTTCTCTGCAGCGCCTCCGGCCTTGCTGGGCTGCTCCAACTGGCCTCCAGGAGGCCAGGACTGGGGGGGGGGCACTGCTGCAGGCCGGAGCGCTCACCCACACCCTCTCTCTAGGGCTCATTGCATTTTTCTCCGCAGTGGGCCTTATTTATTTATTTATTTGTTGGACTTTTATCCCGCCCTCCTGCCAGAGCGGCTCAGGGTGGCTTACAAGCAGTTAAAGCCAGAATACAGTTTTAAAACACAATATTACTACATCTAAAAACAATACAATCACTAGTTTGGCCATAATACTAGTAGAAGTGATCTGTCTTATCTTGCTGTGCAATCCAGTCTGAGGTCTTGTCCAGTAAAAAATATTCCCATACCTTTTGGTACCACAGATGCATCGAGGGGAGATTCTGTCATTTCCGGTTTGAAGCAAGCACGTGCTGAAGAGTTCCTTTTAGAGTGACACGTAACCTCACTCCCTGGCCTTTTGTGGTTGGCTCCGTCTCCTGCAGAATTCCACTGTCTGGCTGCTCTCACCACCCTGTGTCAGAATTCCAAACAGGGTTGCCAGCTCCGGGTTGGAAACTACCTGGAGACTTTGGGGGTGGAGCCTGAGGAGGGCTGGGATTCCGGAGGGGAGGGACTTCAATGCAGCATAAGGCCACAGAGCCCACCTTCCCAAGCAGGGATTTTCTCCAGGTGGACTGATCTCTGTTGCCTGGAGGTTGGTTGTAATAGCGGGAGATCTCCAGCCACTACCTGGAGGTTGGCAAACCTAATTCCAAAGATGTCTGCAGGCTCAAAAAGACTAGGGACCCTTGCTCTAAAGACTTCAATGTTTTCCAAGGCTGGACTATCTAGTAAAGGGTGGCACAGGCATTCTAGGGTCACAGTCACCTGCTGAACACATGGTTTCCAATGCGGTCTTTACTGTTGATTGTCTGCACACAAAACTTACACTGGAGCACATTAAGTTAATTTTTCTTAACCAAAATCAGTAGCAGAGCTGATAATTCATAAAGAATGCGTACAGGAGCCAGACTGTGAGCTTGCTGATGTTTAAAAAGTGAGGTCTGTGACAGTTTACACGGTTGCTTTATTAAACCAAATTCACATCCCTAATTAGTATTTGTTTTAAAAAACAAAACACTTCTATCCCAGGTCTCCAATAGCCCTCAAAGTAGTTTACACTATACAGGGGAAATACAGTACAACCCATTTAACCAGAACACAATGACAGAATATATTGCAAAGAACAGGCATCCTACGAGCTAGAAGCTAGGGTTAAACACAAATCGGTCACCCATCAGAACCTTTGAAGGCCTGGCCACAGAGAAACATTTTCCCTGCTTTTCAGTATGCAAGATGGGTTGCCGTGTAGCAGCTGAAAACAGCAAGAGTCTAGTACTACCTTAAAGACTAACAATATTTATGGGAGGGTAGTAGCTTTTGTGAGTCACTGCTCACTACTTATCTGAATATCTGAATATTAATATCTTAATGATGCCCTATTTTAACTTATATTTAATTATGTTTTTATTCTACTGTATTTTTGAATATGGTCATTGACTGTAAATATATAAACTGGCTGGCTAACTACTAGGGCAAGGGCCTTCTCGGTGGCAGCCCCGACCCCCTGGAACCAGCTCTCTGAGGAGGTTGGGGCTCTGGGGAGATCTGTTGGGGTTCTGATGGGCACGCAAGGCTGCCTCGTTTTGTGCAGCGCGTAACTGATCAGGAGCATGGGTGGGCAGGCTGGCCGTCTAGATCCATCAGAGAGCTGATGACTGGTTGAATTTTAATTAGATTCAGGTGGAGGCCAGCTGAAGAAGTGTGCGTGCACATGAAAGCCTATACCCAAAATAAAACTTTGTTGGTCTTAAAGGTGCCACTGAATTTTAATTAGGATCTACTCTTATTGTATTTATAGGTTGTATTATCTATTATCGATGCAACGAACATGATATTGAGCAAACTTCAGAGAACGGCAGAAGACAGGACAGTTTGGTGTGGTGTGGTCCATGGGGTCACCAAGAGTTGGACTCGACTGTGCGACTCAACAACAACCAATTATCTATTCAAGTTTTACTGCTGCCTTTGTGCATGCTGTGAGCAGCCCCCAAGTGCTCTGTTGAGGAGAGGGTGCAGGTTCTAAATCAAACAAATAAAACTGATGAGTAAATTAATCGGAATAAAGAAAAGGTGCCGGAAGTGCCTTGGAGAGGCCAGGGCAGAGCCGTCACGTCCTCTTTATTCGCCAGAGTTTTTCCCTTCGGGCCCTCCAGTGCCGAATGCTTCTCTGGCCCAGTTTTTAAAAGCACCAGAGTTAATGCAGCCGGCTTGGCAGCTGAGCTCCGGGTGGAATCGAGAGACCCATTTCGACATTATGCAAGCAGCCGACGGAGCGCGGGTTACCTACAGCCCCCTTTAGATACGGGGCGTTTGCGAGAGAGGAAGGGGCTGGCACAGCCGCTCCTCGGCTGCAGACTGACTCAGCCCCACCAGCACTCTGGACAGGGCAAAGCAAGAGGCTGCCGGGAGCTCACTCTGCGAGCCGTTTCCCTACAAGGCGCTCCACGCACCATCGCTGGAAAGCAGAAATGTTCAGTGGAGCAGTTTGCAAAAAAAGTGAGAGAAAGGAAGGTGCTGGAAGCTGTGGGTGCTCAAAGACACAGGAGAGGCCAGGTATTTTAAGCAAAGTGTTTGGAAAGTTAAGAACCTTGGGGCTTCCTCTGGTTAGCTCAAGGGAGGAAAGGGGATTCAAACTGGCTGATTTAAGAGACCCTGAGAGCATGAGATGAGTCCTGCTGCATCGGACCAGTGGTCCACCTAGTCCAGCGTTATGTCTCACACAGTGGCCAACCAGTTCCTCTGGAGGGCCAGCAACAGGGCACAGAGGCTGAGGCTTTCCTTCCCTGATAAGGAGAAACCTTGCTGGATCAGACCAGTGATCCATCTAGTCCAGCATCCCGTCTCACACAGTGGCCAACCAGTTCCTCTGGAGGGCCAGCAACAGGGCACAGAGGCCGAGACCTTCTTAAGAACATCAGAAAAGCCCTGTTGGATTAGACCAATAGTCCATCTAGTCCAGCATCCCGTCTCACACAGTGGCCAACCAGTTCCTCTGGAGGGCCAGCAACAGGGCACAGAGGCCGAGACCTTCTTAAGAACATCAGAAAAGCCCTGTTGGATTAGACCAATAGTCCATCTAGTCCAGCATCCCGTCTCACACAGTGGCCAACCAGTTCCTCTGGAGGGCCAACAACAGGGCACAGAGGCTGAGGCCTTCCCTGATGTTGCCTCCTAGCAGTGGGATCCAGAGGTTTACTCCCTCTGAACATGGAGATTCCCTTTAGTCATCAGGGCTAGTAGCCACTCATAGACCTGCCTTCCATGAATCCATCTAATCCGCCTTTAAGAGCCTCTCTCTCAGCTAGTAAGGTCAGAGTCACAATGGCGTCCAAGCAGATCTGTGTTCAAATTCCTGCTCAGGCAAAAACTTTCTGAGTGTCCTCAGGCCACATTCGAAGGACAAAGTAATGAAAACTCTGTGAACGTTCCTCAGAAGTGCAATAGAGACTTTTGTCAGTCTCAAAAAAGACTGCATACTGCATGGATTACGCTGGCAGCTGATTGTCTGTTTGTATTGTTGGATGCTGCTCATGCCCACCATCATATATGAATTAATTCAGCACTAGCACTTTGTATGTTATGTGTATCCTGTTGTGATTTCAGATAAATCTGTTTTATTTGTCTAGTATCTTACATAAGCCGCCCTGAGCCCGATTCAGTGGGGCCGGGAGGGCGGGGTAGAAATTAATTAAATAAATAAATGGGAAATCTATTATTTTCCCTCAGTTCCCTTTTATTATTTTATTTATTCATAAAACTTACATGCCACCTCTTCAGAGGCCTGCTCAATGTGGCCCACAAAATAAAATCGTATAATAAAGTCACATAACCAGAACATATCAACCTTGGTATATAAAACCAGCCAGGTCATAAAGATGATATAAAAGAATGTTCTAAGAATGCCTCAGAGGTCGAGCCGCAGCAAATAAAATTTGTATCAAAAGAAATATATTTATTATATAGTGCAGACCATAACGTCATTAAAAACTTAGGGCCTGAATATCAGGCTGCATTGGAAGTAACCGAGAATCGGTTTTACATAAGGTATTATAAATCCTTCATACAAAGATAACCAGTTTGGTGTAGTGGTTCAGAGCGTGGTGTCTAATCTGGGAGAATTGGGTTTGACCCCTCACTCCTCCACACAGAGCCAGCTGGGTGACCTTGGGTCAGTCACAAGTTCTCTCAGTGCTGTTCTTGCAAGAGCAGTCCTTGAAGGAGCTCTCTCAGCCCCACCTACCTCACCTGTTGTGGGGAGGGGAAGGGAAAGGAGATTGTAAACCGCCCTGAGACTCCAAGTGAAGGACGGCGTATAAATCCAATTTCTTCTCTTCCCTCTCTTCAAAGCTGATGATAAATACCAGATAACCAACACAAGACCATACGCGTTCTGGCCTAAAAGGCCTTCTTCACTAGTCAATAGTGCATAACATAGTTTTTAGACCCTGTCATGACACCCCCTAGCAAGTCACCACCTCCAGCCGCTACCACCACTCTGGAATTAAGGTCCCTTGAGAAGGCCCAGAGTACCCTCCCAAGCCCATGCAAACTGCCCCTTTTCAAGCCGAGAACCATAGGCATGATGAACAGGCAGAGAACATTAAATAAATGGTTTATTAATACAGCACTGGGGCAAGGAAAACAAGCCAAGGTGCTTTAAAAGATATAACAGTGTTCAAAGGCAAAATTAAACAAAATCTAACGTGACTACCTCTCCTGCCAACCTAGCAGTTCGAAAGCAAGAAATTGCAAGTAGATAAATAGGTACCACTTTGGTGGGAAGGTAACAGTGTTCCGTGCGCCTTGGTGTTTAGTCATGCCGGCCACATGACCACGGAAATGTCTTTGGACAGCGCTGGCTCTTTGGCTTTGAAACGGAGATGAGCACCGCAACCCTAGAGTCGGATTCGACTGGCTTTCGAGCAAGGGAACCTTTACCTTTACCTTTAACGTGACTACCTATTTCTCTTACTGGTTACTATTTCAAGGCCTCCTGCCTTTTATACCAGGCCTCGCTACCTGTACTCACTCTGTCCCAAGTGAGGGATCTTTCTCTCACCAGACCAGCTTGTCCCCTCAGTTTAACTCTGTGTGACAAGACTGCAGGAGAGAAAAGAAAGAACATCATTTTTCACAATTAACAGCTTAAGTCAGAATCTCCTCACACAATCTCTGGAAACTGATTGGCTACAACCCTCACTATGCATTATGGGGATTGTAGACTGTCTGCTTTCTACTGCCACACAGGTCTCTCCTGGGCCCAGGCCGCACCAGGCCCTGCCTCCCAGTCCTACACAGTTCATGACAGACCCACATCCGAAAAATAAACAATATATATCAACCCTGACCAGGTGATGTTTTCTCATATTTTGTGTGGTTTGACGTTAGCTTATAAAGCAAACCAGGGGTCCTGTCACATGGTAACTATGCTCAAACATAAATTGTCCATGGAAACTATAATCTGGTACAGAAATTCAAGTATTTCCAGATATGTATGTCATCAGCTAGCAATAATAATACAGTGGCACATTTAACGTAATCAAGTCAGCTATATGATGAAGGGAAAGAAAAGGGCCTCCAACCATCAAAGAATGTTCTACAGCAGGGGTGGCCAACAGTGGCTCGGGAGTCACATATGGCTCTTTCCCACATATTGTGTGGCTCCTGGCAGGATAGCTGGGAAAGCAAAGGGGAGGCATGCCTCCCTGATTGGTCTTCCCCACACACTGCTCCCCTCCCTGAGTAGGCTTGAGGTGTGTGGGGGGGAGCAGAGAAAGAAAGCAACTTTAACTTTAAATGTGTTCTCAAAGCCCCTCCGCCCCCCCCCCCGGCTTGGAAAAGGCATTTGTCTCTTTAAATCCCTTGTCCAAGCCAAGCCAGCCAGCGTGGGGGGGAGTGGACTAGGAGGATGCATTTAAAATTAAAGTTGCTTTCTTTCCACCTCTCCCGCCCTCTCCCATCTTCTCTCCCTCCCTCTCTCTCTCTCCACCTCTTTCATTCTTTCTTTCCACCTCTCTCTCTTAGACAAATAAATATCATTAGCAAACAAATACATATCATTGGACAAATATTGTGATCAATATCTGTTTTTACCCTTTTTGTTTTTATTTATGGCAGCCTAATTTAATATTAATAAAAAGCAAATTTGCATATCTTTTCAATAAAAACGTGGGTGTAATATTTGTTCATGTCTTGCAGCTCTCACACATCTGACATTTATTCTATGTGGTTCTTATGTTAACCAAGTTTGGCCACCCCTGTTCTACAGCTTAACAAGATGTGCATAAAACTGCATTTCACTGATCTAATCTGGATGGGATTGAAGCCTGGATCACGTTTTTCAAGCAATTGCTGAAGCTGACAAAAGGCACTATGGAGGAGACCTGGGCCTCCAGCCACCTGCTGGGACCCAGTAGCACCTCCAGGCTACGAACCTGCTCCTTCTGGGGGATAGCAGCACCCTTCCAGACGGGCTGACTCCTCAGCCCTCGAGTGGCTTTCTCATTGACCAACACCACCTTAGTTTTGTCAGGACTATGCTTCAGTTTATCAGCCCTCATCCATCCCATTAACCTTCTCCAAACACCTTTTCGGGACTTTCCCAGACCTACCCAACTCTACTTTTGAGGAGAAAGAGGGCTGGGGTTATCTGCACAGTGGTGGCAGTGGAGGCCCTCTGCTCAGAGGGACTGAGGTAACCCCCCAAATCCCTTCAAGATCTCTCCCAGGAATTTCAATGTAAATGTTGAGCATCACGACCCAAAGATAGGCCACGTTGTAAACAATCTAAGGCCAGGAGACAGGACCTCATTTCTTAGAAAGGGAAGCTGAATTATAGAAGACCTACAGGATCCATTTTAATCTTGATAAGAAAAGCCAAAGCTCTGGAAACCTCTCCCCAGGGCGAATCCTCTCTACCCTTCTGTTGCCGTCTTCTGCCAGCTGGGTGAGATTTTTTTCATTTCATTTGGCATTCCCTGAGGGATCCCTCCATCCTAACCAATGTTTTTATATTTTGTATGTATTTCAACTCTTAATTGTTTTAATGATATGTGTTGGGGATGGTGATTTCAATGGTTTTATAAATGTGATTTTGTCATATGTGCTTAAAATTGTTAGCTGCCTCGATGATGAAGATGAAGAATAGAAGGAGACTGGATTTATACCCGGCCCTTCACTTTGAGTCTCAGAGTGGCTTACAAACTCCTTTCCCTTCCCCTCTGCACAAACAGACACCCTGTGAGGTAGGTGGGGCTGAGAAAGCGCTGAGAGAACTGCTCATGAGAGAACAGCTCTGAGAGAACTGTGACTGCCCCAAGGTCACACCAGCTGGCTGCATGTGGAGGAGTGGGGACTCAAACCCAGTTCTCCCAGATTAGAGTCCACGTTTCTAACCATTACACCAAACTGGCTCTTGTAAGGGCAGAAAGGTGGGATACAAATTTGGTAAACAAATAAAGAAAATAAATAAGGGATGCAATTGGACAGCATGTGCTGATTTAGCTAGTGAGTGGCAGCTGCAGTCAAACAGTGACAGGAGAAATCATTATTTCCATGCATGACTGAAAATCTTGCGCAGATTACTACTCCTGGGAGAAAGAGATGCTCCCCCCACCACTTTAACAAGCTCCAAACAGCTGCCGAGGATTGGGTTTCCGATTGGCAAAGGTGCATATTCTATCTCCCTTCAATCTGTACGCAGAACATGGCATAAGGAAAGCTGTATTAGATTTAGATGAAAGTGGACTGAAAATTGGTGAAAGGAATATTAACAGTTTGGGATATGCAGATGAGCCCACGTTATTGGCAGAAAACAGTGAAGACCTGAAAGGATTCCTGCTGAAGGCTAACGCAGAAAGTGCCAAAGCAGGATTGCAGCAGACCGTCAAGAAGACAAAGGTAATGACTGCTGGGGAATTAACACAACTTGACAGTTCGACGATGAAGAAATTGTTCAAGACTTTCTGTTCCTTGGCTCCAACATCAACCAAAAGGGAGACTGCAACCAAGAACATAAGAACGTAAGAGAAGCCAATGTTGAATCAGGCCAATGGCCCATGCAGTCCAACACTCTGTCACACAGCGGCCAAAATATACCAGGTGCCATCAGGAGGTCCAGCAGTGGGGCCAGGACACTAGAAGCCCCACCCCACTTTCCCCCCACCCCCAGGCACCAAGAATACGGAGCCTCACTCAGGGCCAGCTCCAGGTATTTCTGTGCCCTAAGCGGGCGCAGATCCCAACCTCCCAGTTGGGCCTGGAGACCTAGCCATGCCGCCCCCCCTCCTTCCCCACCCAGGGAGGAGGGGGAGGGCGGGCAAGCTGTGCCCCGACTGGGCGCTCTGCAGCAGCGGCGTCAGCAGGGGAGAGACCTTGCTGGCTGCCGCCACCTCCCCCTTCAGGGAGGAGGGGAGGGCAACTTGCGCCCTAGCCGGGCGCTTTTCGGAGGCGGCGGCAGGGGCAGCAGGGAGATCCTGCTGGCTGCCTCCGGCCGCCGCCACCTCCTCCTCCTCCTCCCCCCCAGGGAGGAGGGGAGGGCAACTTGCGCTCTAGCTGGGCACTTGGCAGTGGTGGCAGTGGTGGCAGCGGGGAGATCCCGCTGGCCGCCACCGGCCGCCTCCTCCTCCCCCGAGGGAAGAGGGGGAGGGCGACTTGCGCCCTAGTTGGGCGCTTGGCGGTGGCAGCGGGGAGATCCCGCTGGCTGCTGCTGGCTGCATCCTCCTCCTCCTCCTCCCCCCGAGGGAGGAGGGGAGGGCAACTTGCGCCCTAGCCGGGCGCTTTTCGGCAGCAGCGGCGGGCGCCTGGTTAGGGCAGTGGCGGTGGCGCTTTGGGGGGGGAGCGGGGCGCCATTTGGCACCCCTGAGGCCGGCGCGCCCTAGGCGAGCGCCTAGTTCACCCAATGGGCGATCCGGCCGTGGCCTCACTTGCCCCAGAGTTCCTATCTATACCTCTGCTCCATATGTTTATCTAATTCCCTCTTGAAGCCGTCCATGCTCGTAGCCGCCACCACCTCCTGTCGCAGTGAATTCCATGTGTTCATCACTCTTTGGGTGAAGAAGTACTTCCTTTTATCTGTTCTAACCCGACTGCTCAGCAATTTCATTGAGTTCTTGTATTGTGAGAAAGGGAGAAAAGTACCTCTTTCTCCACCTGCTCTGTCCCATGCATAATCTTCTAAACCTCGATCATGTCTCCCCTCAGCCAGTGTTTCTCCAAGCTGAAGAGCCCCGAGCGCTTTAACCTTTCTTCATAGAGAAAGTGTTCCAACCCTTTCATCATTCGCATTGCCCTTTTCTGCACTTTTTCCAATGCTATAATATCCTTTCTGAGGAGTGGTGACCACAACTGTACAAAGTACGCCAAATGAGGTCGCACCATCGATTTATACAGGGGCATCACGAAATCAGAAGGAGACGGAGACCAGGAAGGGCATCCATGAAGGAGCTAAAAAGACCCTTCAGAGTCAGGGTGTGTTGCCGGCCACCAAGACCCAGTTAATTCATGCCACATTATTCCCCAGTACTATGCATGGGTATGAAAGTTGGACAATGAAGAAAGCTGATGGAAGAAGGTTGATTCATTTGAAATGTGGTGTTGGAGAAGAGTTTTATGGATACCGTAGACTGCCAAAAAGACAAATAGGTGGGTCCTAGACCAAATCAAGCCTGACGTCTCCGGAGAAGAAGAAACGACTAAACTAAGGCTATCCGACTTTGGCCACACCCTGAGTAGGCAGGACTCACTGGAAAAGAAGGTACTGCTGGGAAAAGTTGGGGGCAGCCGGAAAAGAGGAAGGCCCAACAGGAGACGGACGGGCTCCATCCAGGAAGCCCCAAAGGCCCTCAGCTTGCCAGACCTGAGCAAGGCTCTTAACAAGAGGACCCTCTGGAGGACATTAGTTCATAGGGACAAAGTTTGAGTCCAGTTGGGCACCTTGAAGACCAACAAAGTTTTATTCCAGGTGTGAGCTTTCGTGTGCATGCAAACTTCATCAGATGATGAAATGGAATGACATACCATAGTTGCATATAAAGGAGTGGTTTGTTAAATTAGCATGCAAAATAGTGAGGACACATTTTTTTTAATGGATCTGTTAAAAAATGTGTCCTCACCAGGGCTATTTTTGGACAGGAACGCACAGGAAGGGAGTTCCGTCTGGCTCCCAAGTTGGCCACGCCCAGCAGGAACTCATTAGCATAATAGGCCACACCCAACAGCAGGAACTCCTTAGGACTGGCTACATTAGGGGTGTGTGGCCTAACATGCAAAGGAGTTCCTGCTACAAAAAAGCCCTGGGTTTTGAGAACAAACAAGGTAAAGAGCATAAGAAGCAAAAGGTGGGTGTGGCTGGATGACCACACTTCTGGTAACATGGGGGTGTGGCCTAATATGCTAATGATTTTCTAGTGTTGGGTGTGGCCTATTATGCTAATGAGTTCCTGCTGAGCTTTTTCTACAAAAAAAGCCCTGGTCCTCACTATTTTGCATCCACTCCTTTATATACAACTATGGTATGTAATCCCATTTCATCATCTGACAAAGTGTGCATGCACACGAAAGCTCACACCTGGAATAAAATGTTGTTGGTCTTTGTTGGCCTCTGGAGCCGCCACTGCCACTAAATATCATCAATAGTTAATAGCAGTAGAATAGAGAGCCCCGCGTCCCTGGAATTTTAACAACGGAGCCATGATATCTGGAGGAGATCTGAGAGCCGATCATCCAGCAAGAGAACTGAGTACGGCAGCCATCGCCAAAGCAACAACAACCACCACCACCACCAAGGACAATAATACTAGCACTTTATGTCTTTAACTGGTTGTAGTATTGTTTTAAGTGTTTTAATTGTTTTTGTTGTAATTTATGCATCGTTTTATGTAAGCTGCCCTAAGCCGGCTTCAGCTGGAATGGAGGGGTAGAAATCTGATAAAAGAAAGAAAGAAATCTGATAAAATAAAGGTGCCCCTGGACTCTCGACTTTGTTCTGCTGCTTCAGACCAACATGGCTGCCCACCCTGATTAGTTCTCAGGGTTGAGGTAAATTGGAAGCGACTTGAGGGCACTTGACACAGACACAGGATCTGTTTGGGGGAATCAGAGGCACATCGAAGAGGCCGTGTGACCTCCTGGCATCTTCAGAGAAAGACCTGGGTGTGTGTGTGTGTGTATCAGTTTCACCCTCTTAGCCCCATTAGAGGTCTGCCCAAGGCCATTTGCGTGCTTCATCCCCTGCCCTGCCTTGCCCTGCCCCCCCCCGCCGTCTGAAATCCAGTAGCACAGAAGATCGATCTCTGCTAATTAAACACTTGGACGCGATCCAGTTTGCATCCGGCTGAGAACGGGGGCAACGGTGAAGAGAGTCCTTTTAGCACCCTGAATGAAGACTCCGGTGGGTCGCTGCGTCGGTCTGAACAAAGTCTGGGTCCAGGGGGGCACCTTGAAGACCAACAAAGTTTAATTCTGGGTCTAAGCTTTCCTGTGCATGTTATCTGGAGATGTGTGCCTGCACATGACAGCCAGAATTAAACCTTGTTGGTTTTAAAGGTGCCACTGGACTCAAGGCATGTTGAGCAAAGTTGAAGTCCAGTGGCACCCTGTGAGAACGCAGGACGATATTAAACAATTCGGGACATTATAGGGAATAGAATTTAGATCCCCCCCTCCGGTATCAGTGCTCTTCCCCAGCCAGTGAAGATTTGTTTCTTTCGTCCAGCATATCCCCAATAATGGCTGTTGGCCCTCCTTCTGGTGTTGTGTGTTTTTTATTGAATTGTTTTATAATTTTAACGGTATCTTTAAATGTTTAAATGCTTTAATGAGTTTTATCTTCACTGCCTCGTGGACCCTGACTGGGTAGAAAGGAAGCATTAAAATGTTTTAAGATCGATAAATTCTTCACTGAGGGAAAAAAATGTGGGGAATTGATTTGTACAATTCAAGGCATTTTCTGGACCAGAAATTCACACCAGTGAAATACCGCTTGGCCTGTGACTGCACCTCTGGAGGCCTCATTTGTACTTTTATTCTCTGCCTCGTGGTTTCATTTTGGAACAACTTTTTTCTGGTCCTTCCTGTATTTATATTTTGTATCTGTGTGACTGTTCTGTGCTATTATATTAGCCAATATGTTCCTCACTGTCTTTGACCTCTGAGGAAGGCCTACGCAGGCCAAAACGCGTCAGGTCAAGTCCATTAGCCATTGTGTGTCTGAACGTGGTATTTTTACAAGAGGTGTGATTGGGCCCATATATTTTTTTTAAAAAATTGTTAATAAATACATGTATCTTTTTATACACTATATATATTAAGCTTTTATTGCTGGCTCTCTTTTCCAACTAACCTTTTTTTTAGGTTCAGTTCCCCCCCTCCCTTTTTGTCCCGGGTTGGGGAACTCATCATGAAAGCGTTACTTATTTGAATTTCTGGTGGAAATGCTGGCCAACATCTCTCATGTTCATATGATTTGTCACGGACCCAATTTTTATTTTCATCTTCTCCCCTCCTACACAACATCCCTCTTTAGTTGGGTGCCTTTCCAAGACTACTACAACAATGTTCTCTGAACACTGGAGAATCTCACTCTCTCCAGGCAGGTAAACTGTCAGTTGCCTCTGCTTAGCTAATGGCAACATCTTCTCCTGCCTTCATCACCAACTGCTTAAAACAAAGCTGGGCTGGATATTCGTAGCAGAAGAAGAAGGAGAAGAAGGAGAAGGAGGAGGAGGAGGAGATTGGATTTATACCCCACCCTTCAATTGGAGTCTCAGAGTGGCTTACAATCTCCTTTCCCTTCCCCTCCCCACAACAGACACCCTGTGAGGTAGGCGGGGCTGAGAGAGCTCTGACAGAAACTGTTCTTTTTCAAGAACAGCTCTGACAGAGCTATGGCTTGCCCAAGGTCATCCAGCAGCTGCAAGTGGAAGCGTGGGGAATCAAACCCGGTTCTCCCAGATTAGAGTCCGTGCACTTAACCACTACACCAAACTGGCCAACCAAAACCTGGAAGCCAACCAAAACCTGATCTCGGCAACACAGAAGGGATCCTCCCTCTTCAAACGTCTTGCACAAAAGTAAAGGTTACCAAATGGGAAAAGCAGGAAAACTATAGTTTATGTAGGATCTGCAAATAGGACCAAAAGATATGTGAAAATGGGAAACAAGTTTTGCCACTGACAGTTGTTCTTAGCCAGAGGTCCCAACTTGATACCTATGGGCACCTGTTATGGAACCTGTCGTTTTCAGAAAGTGGGTGAGGCCATTCAAGCAACATGGTGCAATACTTAAGCCAGGGCACCTGCTGACAACTTTCCTGGTGCCCACCAAGTGCTTTTAGAAAATAGGTGGGGCTTTAACCCAGCAAGGCTTCTGATCGGCTGTGCAGATTTTTTAAAATGTTGCTTTGGCAGTAGCTGCCACTGCAGCACGAGGATATATACTGTGTGACTGAAGTTCAGCTGCAGCTATCTCTTTCTGAATGGCTTTGCCTCCTGCAGCAGCCATATTGTGGCAGCCATTTTGTTGTTCTGCCCACCACGCCATATTAGAATTCCAAATGTGCCCACAGGCTCAATGCCAACAGTGAGGAGCTCAGGTGTGATCTTGGATGCCTTACTTTCAATGGAAGAAGCCCAAGTCTCGTGACATTGCCGGATCAGCTTTTTACGATTTTTGACTGGTCAGCCAACGGGTCCCCTACCTCTCTCCTTGCCACCTAGCTGTAGTGATCCACGCAATGGTCACTTCCTGGCTGGACGACTGTAACTTGCTCAACGCAGGGCTGCCCTCAAGATTGATCCAGAAACTTCAGCTGGTTCAAAATGTGGCTGCTCGTGTCCTGGGATGCCCATAACAGCACATATACAACCAGTGCTCTGTCAGCTGCAATGGCTTCCAGCTGCGTACTGAATCCATCTCAAGGTTCCAACATGAACTTTTAAGGCCCTGTGCAGTCTGGGACCAACGTATTTGCAGGACCATCTCTCCCAGTATGACCCTTGAAGAGCTTTACGCTTGGCAAACCAACAGGTGCTGGTGATCCGCGGCCCAAAAGACCTCTGTCCAGCCTCAGCCAGAGCTTTTTCGGCTCTGGCTCCGGCCTGGTGGAAACTCCCCCTTATGAGATCAGGGCCCTGCGGGGTTTGCTTCAGTTCCGCAGGGCCTGTAAAATGGAGACATTCCACCAGCAGTGTTCCCTCTAAGCTGAGTTAGTGCGAGCTAGCTCACAGTTTTTTAGCCTTCGGCGTGCACATTTTTGTCTTCGCTCAGGAAAGATGGCTCCAGAGCAAAATAGTTTATGCAGTAACCAAACTGCTTGCTCACAACTTTAATGCCAGTAGCTCGCAAAGTAGAATTTTTGCTCACAGGACTCCACAGCTTAGAGGGAACATCGTCCACCAGGCCTTCGCAAACGTTATTTTACCGTTAACTAAACAACCACCTTGGAAGGCAGGCTAGGATAATTGGCCTACAAAAGGCAGGCTGAGGCAGAGAGGGTGGCTGGTCTAAGGACACCATGACAGTTTGGGGCAGATGGAAGAATTGAACTGGGGACTACCAGATCACACCTAATTCTCATGGTTGCTACCTTTATCAGCTCCTTTTTTTATCATCCCCATCCCTGTTTCATCCTCATTTGTATCTCACTCTTCATTGAAGGAGCTGAAGCAGTTTATCTCCCCTTTCCCTCATAACAACCCTGCAAATGTAGGCTAGGGAAAGAAAACAGAAAACAAGTGGACCTCCTTTAAGACTAGCCGAGTTTATTCTGGCATCAGCTTTCCTAAATCGGACCTCACTTCATCAGATGAGCGTTGCCTGCCCTATACATCTGATGGTGAGCTCTGACTCATGACAGCTTCTGCTGCATTAAACTTAGTACTGGTTTTACCTCAAGTCTTCTGGTGTCCTGGCCCCACTGATGGACCTCCTGATGGCACCTGGTATTTTTGGCTACTGTGTGGTAAAGAGTGTTGGACTGGATGGGCCACTGGCCTGATCCAGCACTGGCTTCTCTTCTGTTCTTATGGTGGGGAGGAGAAGAGCTCCTGGGGCTGCTGCACTCAATCTGGATTGGGGCCTCGCGGCAATTTTCAAAGAACTACAAATGTTTTTAAAATGGCACCAGGGCCTCTGTCGCTTGTATTTTGGCCCTTGGTCTGGTGCCATTCCTCTTCCTACTGCAGACAGTCACCATCCCACATGGCCTTTTTTACACAAAAGTCCCATGATTCTCAGGGTAGCCCTTTTTGGTGGTCAGAGGACCCTTCCTTCATTATTCTCCAGCTGAAAAGTTGACTAGAGGCCCCCCCACAGTTTGAGGAAAACACTGGAACAAAAGCTTCTCAACGTAAAGATTCAAGTCACTGTGAAAAGCTTGAGAAACTCTCATTAGCCTGAAACATAAGAACTAAAGTCTGTGCCTGTACTGGTTTTACCTCAGAAATTTAAACCCCTGATTTCACCTGACCTTTCTCCTCTATGTTGAATAAAATATGTTGTTACTTTTGAATGTCAGAACACCTCGAGTGCCATTTAAGTTGTTTAAGTTAAAGCGGGTTCCTGATCCTTCCCCTCAGGCTCCTGGGCTGAGCCAACAGCCAAAATATCGTACTGTGACAGGGTGGGACAGCCAGAGTTCTTCAGCAAAGAAGAAAACACATTACCAGGGTGGCTCAGTCAGAAAAGGGAAAGAAAAATGGACGGAAAATCTTGCCTCTGAGGGAAGGAAGTAGATGGGGCTGTCATACCTACAAACTGAGCTCTGAGTGAGATGCGACAGCCCATCACTGGTAATTCTCTGTCATCCCATTCTTCTGCCCTGTGACAAGAGCCATTGTCCCCAATGACAATAGACAATGTATGTGAGAATCACCACACTTCAAAACCCTTTGGAAGAGTGACAAACACATTTTGTCCAAGTAGCCAAGAACTGAGCTGTATTAAGATCGTATTAATAATATGTTTATTTATCCAGCACATTTTTTTTCCAGCCCTTCCTCTCCTACACTCAGAGTGGCACACATAATTTTTTGCTCCTTCGTCTTATCCTCACAATGATACTGTGAGGTGGAGACAGATTCGAGCCCAGTAGCAACTTAGAGACCAACAAGATTTTTGGGGTATCAGCTCCCAAGAGTTCATACCCCCAAAATCTTGTTGGTCTCTAAGGTGCTACCAGACAGGAATCGAGCTGTTCTACCGCAAACCAACATGGCTACCCTCTGAAACTATGAGGTGGGTTAACTCTGAGAGAAAATGATGGGCCCAAGATCACCTAGAAAGCTTCACGGCAGAGTGGGGGATTTGAACTTGGGCCTTCCAGATTCTACTCCGACAGTCTCAAACAACTACACTGCAGGGTTTGCTTATTAACAAGGTCCAAGGATGGCTAAGAAAGACCAAATATTGATTTGAAGAGAGTTCACATGATTGAGTCTTCCTCCAAAAACAAAGACCTCCTTCACTTAGGAAATGAATATGCCAGAGAGAAAGCCAGAACTCTTGTCCAGGATTTCTATATTTCTTGCATTCTGTGTACAGGGAATATCTCAGACAAGGCTATTTATTACACCATTATCCCACCCGTCTTCCAATAACTGGAGGAAAACTTATATGTATGTTTATTTAAAATATTTTAATGCCGTCTTTCTACCCGTTCAGGGTCCCTTCTTGTTCACAACAACCCTGTGAGGCAGGCTAACAGAGACTGACTGGCCCATACCTCCCCAGCGAGTATCACGGTGGTGGTGGGATTTTAGCCAGGGTCCTTAAGTCCGACACTCTAACCATAGCCTCGCACAGCGTCTCTAAGACTGCACCCAGGGTGAGGCCAGGAGTTGCAGTACCCAAGCTTTTTAATTAATGCCATTTCCAGTCAAAGAGTTTTTGAAATTGGAAGATTTCCAGTTAGCAAAATCCCAAACCAGTCCCTCCCACCTCCCCAAATGATCCCTCCTAGTGGATTTCTGAAGAAGACAATCCCCCTTGTACTCAAAAAATCCCTACTTCAATTATAGTCCCATAAGCACAACAGGGTCTTTAAGGAACAGAAGTAGTTACAAGTTATTTATCACAGAAAGGTGTTTGTTGTATGTGGGCAAACACTTCCCACATACAACAAGAGATCTACTCTTATTCAAATTACGTTTCTGATGCTATTAAGCATTCAGATACGCGGAAGACTCGTGGCCTTGGTAAGTGGGTTCCAGAAGGTTCTTTGGTCATGACAAAACCAATGACTTCCATTTATTTCCTTAGAAGCCTGACCTAGCTATGCTCCGATAAGGCAGAGTTCTAACCTGAACTGGTCCAACCCCTAAGAGAGAACTCAGCTTAAAACTGTAACAGGCAGAATATCAATTTAATAAGTTATCATTACCAAGAACCTGCCAGTTTTGGCTTCTTTTGAGCCACCAGAATGCTTCAACACCATAACCCTCCCTGAGACATGAAACAACAAGGAGACAGTGTCTCTGAGCATATATAAAGTGACTTCATCTAACTACCAAAACCCACAACAAGGGATGATAACTCTGACTCTCAGGAAGGTCTTTCAGACGAGAAAGTAAAAACCTAAACAGATATTTTTCGAAGCTGAGGTCTCAGGGAATCACTGAGGGGAAGATCAGTAAGTCAGTGGGAAATGGCCAAAATGGAGACACATGAACATAATTTAAGAACCCCACAGTTATTTATTGCATACAGCCATTAGTTAGATAAAAATAAGAGATAAGAGTTAAGTGCCACCCGAGTGCCTTGCGTTCACTGGAAGCTGGGAGAGGGCTTATGTTGCCACGGGGCATGAGAGCACCTAAACACATTTCCTTACATCTGAAAAAATAAAAGGGCTAGAGACCTACTTTAAATTAAGAGCTCACCATGCAAAGAAGAGAACGGAACGTCTCAGAAGAGAGCACATGCCCACACATCTCCCCTTCTCACAGCAAGGGCCGGAGGGAGAATGTTAACTCCAAGAATACTTGACTTGTCAGCAGCGTTTGACATGGATGATTACGATCTGTTGATCTACCACCTCCCAGAGGTGGGGATTCGAGGGACAGCCTTGATGTGGCTTCTCTCATTCCTCCAAGATTCGGTACAGAGGGTAGCGCTGGGGGAGAGGGTTTCACCACCTTTGGTGTGTGGTGTCCCCCACGGGGCAATCTTCTTCCCAATGTTCTTTAATATCTTTATGCGCCCCCTCGCCCAGCCAGTGCAGTTTCAGGCTAGGGTGTCAGCAGTATGCCAATAACACCCAGCTGTATCTGTTGACGAGAGGCTGGCCAAATGCCACCCTAGACATTTTGGCAGAGGGTGCACCACAGGGAGGTTGTGGTTGGTCGATTAAAACAGAGCCCGCTGAAATGAAATCCATCTAAGATGGAGGCCTTGTGGCTGGGCAGGGGGGATTCAGGGCTAGGTTGCAGTGTGCCTTTAACACCAGTTCTGACCGTCAAGAGTCTGAGGGTAATCCCATCTGCCTCCCTCTCAATGGAGGCCTAGATCACCAATGCAGCTAAACAGGCATTTTACCATCTGTGCCAGGTTAAGGAACTGGTCCCCTGCCGGTCTCCCCCTGATTTAGCCACAGTGATCCGTGCAGATCCTTCAGATTAGATTACTGTAATCCTCTCTATAAAGGGCTACCCTTGAGATCGGCCCGGAAACTACAGCTGGTCCAGAATGCAGCTGTGCATGTTCTTACGGGAACTTCTTTCAGAGCCCATAGCCAACCGGTGCTCCACCAGCTGCACTGGCTCCAGGTAGAACACCGGATCAGGTCCAAGGTTTTGGTATTAACTTTTAAAGCCCTAAACGGTCTGGGACCAGCAAACCTTCGGGACTGCCTCTCCTGGTACATCCTCCAAAGAGCGTTACACTCCAGTGATGATAATGCCCAGCCCAAAGAGTGTCCGGCTGTCCTGGTGGAACACTCTTCTGGTGGAACACCAGGCGAGATCAGGGCCCTGCGGGATCTGATGCAGTTCCACAGGGCCCCAATCTTGCCTGGAAGAGTTCTGCAGGGCCTGCAAGATGGATCTGTTCTGCCGGGTCTTTGGCTGAGGGCAGCATCGACTCTTCCGTCTTGGACTGGCCTCCCTGTCTCTTCCCCCCCTTTCCTCCATATCAGGCAGATTTTAGGATATATATCTCCCTCCTGGGATAAGGACCACTAGGCCGTGCCCTTTTCTACGCCATTTATCAGTCGTCGTTTGGCTGCTGTTATTTCATCACATTACAGAACTGTCTTAAAATTTTAACTGTATGGGATGTTTTATGAGTGTCATCAGCCGCTCTGAGCCCTGCTGTACAGGAGAGGGGGGGGTGTCTATAAATTGAATGAATGAACGGATAAATACAATGCTGGAGTCTGTAGGTCTTCCGTCTTTGAAATCAAACCCTGTCCCAGCTCACCATTAACGCTCGACGTAGCCTCCAGTCCGCCAGTGGCTCTCCCTTGGCCGGCCGAAGCAGCCAGCTTGCTCTGAAATAAACTCTCTGGAGCGCTGCAGCCCAGATCACGTGCCCAGCGCACGGACAACAGTGCTGCTGACAAATTGTGTAAACAGTGCTCTCTCCCTGCTCTCTCTCTCTCTCTCTCTCTTTCTGTGGCCAGAATGAAATCAGCTGGTGGCACTGAAGTCATCCACAGAGGGATCTGGCATGAATTCCGCCCTCCCCCCCTCTCTTTCTGTCTCCCTGACAGGTGCCATTGCACTGATGCTACGGAGAGAGGAAGAAGGAACCCTGCTGAAGGATCTGGCTCTGGGTTGCCCACTCTGGCTGGTTCCATCTTGCCAGGTCAGGCAAGATGCAGTGAAAAGATGCCCAGCTAGACCCAGGGCCCGGGCAACCTCTGGAGAAACCTCTGGAGAAACCAAGCAGCAGCCTGGGATGCCTCCTCTCCCAAAGGAAGGGGCCCCCGAATCATGCCACCGTCTAATGCAAAGGGGATCCTTCTCCATGCTCCCGGGCAAGGAACACCGTTTCCAGTTCTCTGGCGATGTTACGTAAGGCAGAAGCACCTCGACACACGTCTGAATCTTGGCCACAGGAAAAGCCAGAACTGAAGCCCTCCGTGTCCCGCAAAGGCCGGCTGCGTGCGCCTGCCTCCCCCCCCCTCCCGCCTCCCGGGAATCCTCAGACTCCAGCAGGTAAACCCCCTCCCTGTAAACGCCGCCCGCAAGGCAGAGGCACCCTTCAGCCGAACGCACACGGGCAGGAACGCCAAGCACGCCTCTCCGGGGCACACGGGTCGTCTGCACGCACGGGCACTGTTGACACGGCACCAGAGCGCGCCAGGGGGGTTTAAGCAGGGCAATTAAAGCAGAACCAGGATGCGCGCTGGCAAAAGAGGGTGCGCGGAGGGATCGGGACCTCTCACCACCCGATATAAACGGGGGGATAAAAGCCCCCGCCCGCTCCCAAATGCTCCGGCGCCACAAGACGGCTGCGATCCCTCTCCGCGGAGTGGGGTGGCCCTGCGGGGAGGGGTTGGGGTTGAGCTGGACGGTCCGGCGAGCCCTGGGAACGGAGAGCCGAGCGCCCCCGGCCCCCTTGCGGCAGCCGCCGCCGCGCCGCCCCCCTCCGCTGCCCGCCCGCCCGGCCGCGCGCCCTCCAGCCTCCCCAACGGGGCGCCCCCGGGAAGCGCGCCAGCCCGGAGGGTCCCGGAGCCCCGCGGGGCCGCTTACCTCCTCCGGGCTCCTCCTCCTCCTCCTCCTCCCAGGACGGCGGCGGCGGCGGCAGCAGCAACGGCAGCAGCAGCAGGTCCCCTGCGCCAAGCGCCACAGCCGGCTCGGGCGTCGGAGCCCCGCCAGGAATGCGCCGGCCGCTGGCTGCCTCCCTCGCCCCGCCCGCGCCCCCCGCGCCGCTCGGCCCGGCCCGGCCCACCTCCCGCGGCGCCTCCTCGGCCCGCCTCGGCCTCCCCCGCCGCGGCTCCTCCCCGCCCGGCCCGGCGGCGGCGGCGTCGCGCACGGCGGTTGGGCGCCCGCTGGCTGCTGCCTTACATGGCGCGCCCCGCGCTTCCCCCTTCCGCCCCGGACGCCCGGCCAGCGGGGACGGGGAGGCGGAGCAGGTGCCGGGCGGGCGGGCGAGGGAGCCCCGGCAGGGCGAGGGCAGGGACCGGGTCCCGTCCCCCCCCGCCGCCCCCCGCCCAGAAGCCCGCGGGCGGCACGACGAGAGGGAAACGCGGGGCGCGCGGGGGTCCCTTCCCGGGTCGGCCGCGCCTTCAGGTGGGGGAGGGCCTGGCGGCGGCCCCCGACAGAGAAGGTCCCCGGCCCCGACGCCGCCCGGGGAAAGGATCGGGGAGGGCGCCGCGTGGAAGGCCCCGCGGGCCCGAGGCCCCTCTGAGCAGGCAGTGCTGGCCGGCTCCGGCGGGCTCCGGGGTCTGGGGCAGCAGCAGCAGAAGGCAGCTTGGCCTGCTGTGTCGGGGGGTCCCACAAGTCGCAGGAAGAGGAGGGGGCCTCATCCAAAGAGCCCTTCCCCTGTCGCCCCTGGCCAGCTTCTTGCGGGGCCATCACCGGTGTGGGCATAGGAGGGCATCCTCCGGACAGGAGAGACCTGCAGGCGCGCAGGTGCCTCAGTGGAAGGCCATGTGGGAAGTGGGAGGGTATCAGGGTCCCCAGAAAGTCAGTCAAACACCCGGCTTCATAAAGAAGACAGGGTTTATTGAAAGCCGTTCCAACAACACTTCATTGTCAGTGATGACTAAATCTAAAAAGGCACCCACAATTATACCAGCTCAAAATGCCCCCCCCCCATCTACCAATAGTCGCTGAGCTCAGGTGGGGAAAAGGTGCGAAAGCACTAAAGCGGTAAATAACCAAAACATCCCAGAGCTGTCCCAAACAGAGGAAACAAAATCTGTGAGACCCAAGGACATTTGGTGAGATAACAGAGTGCCCAGGCGGTGGAATCCTGCATCTCCTAGGCAACCTGCACACCTCCCTACATTCCAGAGCATGAAAAGTTGCAGACCGTCCCTCCCTCCTACCCTTCCATCCATCTGATGTCAGGATTACCTGACAGAGGGGAGGACAAAGAGGGGGGGTATCAGAGGGCAGCTCCCGGGTTAAGGCAAAGCAAGAGTCCCATTCAAGGAGATAATGCCTACTATGCACCCTTCGAGTGATATGGTGCCCCCAATATCCGGGCATGCTGAGTTGCTCTCTCCAACATTGGGCAGGTCCAGAGCCCCAGCAGAGAGCCAGGGGCCGAGGCCAGGCCACCCAGGGCATGGTAGCGAGGAAAGGGGATCCCTGGGTGAGTCTGAATGCTCCTCCTGACAGCCAGGCCAAGCCAAGTCATTGCTGCTGGAGGACAAGGGGGGAAGGGGCATGGGCAGCACAGCTCTGTTTTCCAGGTGTGCCAACCGCCAGGTGCAGTCTGGAGATCTCCCAGAATTACCAGTGAAAATGTGGGTTGCCAACCTCCAGGTGGTTACAAAAGTAGAAAGATCAGGGGACAGATTGTCAAACAAAGGATACACCCCATGAAGTATGACGAAAATTGCAATTTATGTAAACAATTAAATTTATGTAATGCAATTCATATGTCAATTCCTATGTACCAACAATTCAACCACCTTTCAGTGTCCCTTATAAACTGCTAGTGCAGTCACATTCATTCATTTATTCAACAGGTGAACTCCGTGTATTTCCACCATCAAATGCCCTTGCTATGATTTGACCTGGAAGTGAGAGAGGTTGTCCCGTTGGGCCCTTCCACAAAGCTCACGAAGAGACTCCAGCAGGCCAGCTATCATGCCTGTTTCACCAGCCACCAGCTTCTTCACGGGAAATCCTGAAATACAAGCTCCAAAGATTCACCCAGTTAAGAGTGGGCGGTCAACCCTAGATTTCTAAAACAGCCATAATTGCCAAAACTCCAGGAGGTGGCTGGCAAACTCCTGATATCCAGGTTCAGTTGGAGAAAATGGCCACTTTGGCAGGTGGACTCTGTGGCATTAGACCCATTGAAGGAGAGCAGCGGTTGCACATTTTGGCATTTGTGGAGCGGCTACAGCAAACCAAGATGGCATCCGACATTCCGTCAGGTCACTTCAAGCAGCAGTATGGGAACTGACACCGACCCCTGTCACCATCCAATAGAAAGCTGCAGTCGAGAAGGAACTGACCTCTGAGAGGAACTGAGAGCCAGTTTGGTGTAGTGGTTAAGTGCGCGGACTCTAATCTGGGAGAACCGGGTTTGATTCCCCACTCCTCCACTTGCACCTACTGATGTGACCTTGGGTCAGTCACAAGCTCTGGCACAGCTGTTCTTGAAAAAGAGCAGTTTCTGCCAGAGCTCTCTCAGCCCCACCTACCTCACAAGGTATCTGTTGTGGGGAGGGGAAGGGAAAGGAGTTTGTAAACCACTCTGAGACTCCTTTGGGTAGTGAAAGGCAGGGTATAAATCCAATCTCTTCTTCTTCTTCTCTCTGCCGAGGCCCCATGGTGGCAGAGCAGAGGCGGGAGGGCCTGATATCGGCCTCATGTGGAGCTGGAGAATTTGGACGGGATATGTGGAGGCCTGATTCTGATCAGGACTGTGGCACTCAGGGAAAAGGTCCTTAAGCGAAAGGAAACATCCTGGGCCCTTTTCCCCAACCTGAAACAGCCTGATGGAGCTGCTATATGCCCCAGTGGAGATATGTGGGTCTATTGATGTGCCACATGTAAGATCCTCTAGCAGGGCAAATGGTGGCTCCCCGAGGCCTTTTCTGATTGGTGCATGTGGGGGGGGGGAGGTTCAAGCCCCCTCTACCTGCGCTCCATGATCCTGATCTGAAGTGGGCCCACTCACACCTGGGAATTAAGTTCTGAGCACAGAACTTCCAGTATGTGTCTGATCCACCTGGCCAGGGTAGATATGGAGATGCAGGAACACAAGGACACTGTATAGTTAGACCCTCAGTAATCCCCACAACAATCTTATAAAGTAGATTTATCAGCTCTGTATTGCTGGCAGAGATTAAGAAAGAGGGGCTTGCCTTCTGAAACGTTCCTAAGAGCGACAAGCTGTGAATCAAGACCATCCTGGTCTATAGTCTGAGACCCAGCTTGGTGTGGTGGTTAAGAGATGCAGGACCTTAATCTGGAAAGCTGGGTTTGATTTCCCACTCCTTCACATGAAGCCAGCCGGGTGACCTTGGGCCAGTCCCAGTTCTCGCAGAGCTCTCTCAGCCCCACTGACCTCACAGGGTGTCTGTTGTGAGGAGAGGAAGGGAAGGTGATTGCAAGCCACTCCAAGACTCCTTGGGGTCGTGAAGGGCAGGGCACAAAACCAACTCTTCTTATGGCTGCACCTTTGACAGCCCAATCGGATCCATGCTGAGTCAGAACTAAGTCCCAGCAAGTTTAGTGGAAGTCACTTACCCTAGGACGTGTTAAGGGTTGCAGAACCCACTACTGGCCTGGCTCTCAAGATCTGCCAGCCAAGTCCCAAGAGAAAAAGAGCCGCAGGCTGCTCTTCTAATATCTCTGAAGTCAGTTTTGGCTCCCACCCTGGTATTTCATGGCTTACATTCATCTGGATGAACAGAGCCAAAGGCTGGCACAGCCAAACACCTCCGGAAAAAGTCCAGACCACGCCCTTTTCCCGTTTGCCCTAGGTGCAGGGGATGGGGGCGGGGGATCTAAGCTGAAGCACTTGGATCCAGATTGAATGTTTTGTTGGTATGTCTAGCTGCTCCCGTTCTCCAGAACGGTGGTTTATTCGTGGTTGTTGACTCGAAGAGCTTTTGCTGCAGCCGAGCGCCAACAACATGGAACCGCTGCTGAATGTAAAAGTGACTTGCCCTGGGGGATTTGACAGAGAGACTGCTGGGGCCAATTTGCTGTTGGCAGTTGCTGCCTGGGAGTCTGTCCCGTGTGGCTGGGTCTCATGCATGCCACTGGAGCGCAGGAATGCCCTGTATGTGGAATGGGCAAGTGAGCCACCGGATGGCACTGCAAACATCAGCACCATCTACCCGCTCAATATGGCTCTTGCATGGCAGGCCTGCACCATTTCTCATGCAGCATCCAGGCTAGGGTCGGTTCCAGGTTTTGGGAGGCCCCAGGCAGAGAGTTCCCAGGCCCCCTCCCTTCCTCTGCCCGCGTTTTCCTTCCTTCCCTCCCTCCCAACTACCCGCATGACCCCCCCACATAGTACTCCATCCTGTCCCTACTCCTTCCTATCCAAAAGTGTACTTCTCAAATAAAGACAGAAGTCTCTCTCTCCTAAACTTGCAACGGGGCTCTGTGTAGCTTTGTAAGCTGGGTAACCTGGTAAAGTGACGCTGCTGTGTTTGTAGCTTTATTTAAGCACTCTACTAACTAATGGTAACTGGACTAACCATACCAGTTAACTGCAGTAATAGTGCTGTAGGGTCTGCCCTCCAAAGCAGACTTTCCTCCAGGGGAATGGATATCCATTGTCTGAAGATCAGTTGTGATTCCGGGAGATCTCCAGACCCCACCTGGGGATGCAGACCATGGTGAAAACAGCTGTGATATAGTATTATGAAAATATATTTACTCACTGCTTTCTTGCAGTGAGTAGTATTCTTTAGCAATAAATAAAGATGTATGCATACACACAATGGAATTTGCATATACTATTGTTTCACATGACCACTTTTTCTAAGTGTGCTGCATAAGTAACATTAGTTTGCAGGTCACTGAAATGAGAGAAAAACAAGTGCAATCAAATAATCATCTTATGTTGTCTCTAATGCTAGCATGAAAACTCCGTAATGCCTACCACAAAGTTAAAAATACTCACACAATTCTAATCCGTGAAATTAACTCTCAACATTCTTCCCACTTCAATGAAACAGATTCTTTCCATGCTCGTAGTATCCTAACAAACTATTCCCTTTACATAAAAACACTATCTTAATTACTAACAGGTGGCAAAACAGAGATCATACGTTTAAAGAGAAAGTTTATACTGTCCAGACTTGCCCTAATGTGAATCATGCTCTCATGTGTTCACAGGTCTAGCACATTCCGAGGAGATAGAAGTTTATTAGAAACAACTTAAATCTGACTTAAAATTAGATCCAAGAGGAGAGAGTGAGTTTAAATGAAATATCCAACCTAGCTACATCCTGTAAAAATAACTGTATACCTACAAAGGAAATAGATGCTTTATAAAAAAAACAACTTAAGTCCAACTTTAGTCCTAGTTTAGTCCATGAGGGGAGGTGAATTTAAACACCTGTTAGTAATCCACTTAGCCTCTTCCTGTAAAAGTATCTTGTGTGCATCCCTTCTTTTGGTGGCTACAAACAAAACTGTGTAGCGAAACTAATCATATTTATGATTATTAGAGACAAAGGGCTCAGATCAGCCTCTGAGATATTATCTTATGTGTGAAATGTGCTCTAAGATGCGCACTTTGATTGGCCGGACTGTTTTGCCCACATAAATTTGAGAACAACCACATACGATTAGATACACTACACATGGTGTTGTACACGTGGAGAAAAAGGAGAGATGTACGGGTTCTTGTCCAGGTAAGGACACAAGATTACCCTCTATTGCCATGTGACAAATTTTGCAACTCCTGCAGGAGAAATGTCCAGATGGAAAACTATTAACAATTTGGTTTTTCTTAAAATCAAAACGTACTAAATAATCCTGAATACTTTTGGTTTTATGAAACCCTATAGTGGGAAGATTGGCCCAACCCGGCATGTCTTTGACCAGCCTCCACAGATTCTGTACTGCTCTCTTTATGGGCATCGCGAGAGTGGAGTAATTCAACATCCAATTTAAGCCAGCGTGAGTTGCTCTCTTTTTGTTAGTCGTGAACTAAACTCTGAGTTTGACTTAAGTTGTTTTTTATAAAGCATCTATTTCCTTTGTATGTTTATGGTTATTTTTACAGGATGTAGCTAGGTTGGATATTTCATTTAAACTCACTCTCTCCTCTTGGATCTAATTTTAAGTCAGATTTAAGTTGTTTCTAATAAACATCTATCTCCTCGGAATGTGCTAGACCTGTGAACACATGAGAGCATGATTCACATTAGGGCAAGTCTGGACAGTATAAACTTTCTCTTTAAATGTATGATCTCTGTTTTGCCACCTGTTAGTAATTAAGATAGTGTTTTTATGTAAAGGGAGTAGTTTGTTAGGATACTACGAGCATGGAAAGAATCTGTTTCATTGAAGTGGGAAGAATGTTGAGTGTTAATTTCACGGATTAGAATTGGGTGAGTATTTTTAACTTTGTGGTAGGCATTACGGAGTTTTCATGCTAGCATTAGTGACAACATAAGATGATTATTTGATTGTACTTGTTTTTCTCTCATTTCAGTGACCTGTAAACTAACGTTACTTACGCAGCACACTTAGAAAAAGCGGTCATGTGAAATGGTAGTGTATGCAAATTCTGTTGTGTGTATGCATACATGTTTATTACTTGCTGAAGAAATACTACTCACTGCAAGTGAGTAAATATATTTTCATAATACTATATCACGGCTGTTTTCACCATTGTCTGCATCCTTCCTGTGATCCCGTTTCTACACCCACCTGGGGGTTGGCAACCATATGCCAGAGGGATGTGTGTGTCCTCCTCCGGGGGAAGCCTGGGCCATGCCAGCCAGCCTGTTCGAGAGGGAGGCCAAGGAGTCGATTGGGTGAGGGGAAAACAGTTCAGGTCAGACGCCTGAAGGGATCTTGCTTTGCTTTTGCTGTTCCTTGCCTGGCATGGCAGTCCTCGGGCCGAGTCATTTGTTTGCTTGTTTGCTTTTGGCCAGGACCTCCTCACTCTCTGGAGCAGCTGAAATTCCAGCCTGGCAGATGCTGCGTTCCAATTTTTGAGTGCCAGCCTGCCAGCTGCTCCGGCCTTTGTGCTGAGATGCCCATTTCCAGGCACTTGGCTTTGGCGGTGGATGGGGCGACGACACCTCCTCTCTGGCCCTGACCTGAAATGTATGCAAACATAGAACAACGTGTGAGTCCAGTGGCACTTCTAAGACCCACAAAGGCTGATTCTGCATTGGCTTTTCCCTCCGTTGTTTTACAAAACCCACGTTGGAGCAGAGAGTGCATGCGGCTTTCACTTCCTTTGGTTATCAGGTTTTATGGGCGCTTCCACACTCCATGCCACTTTTTTTTTTATTTAAGAAAATTTATTGTCAGGATATAATAGCACGTTCCATATTTGGCTAACAAATCTTAACATATCCTTTTCTAAAGTTTTTGTCCCCCCCTCCCCTGGCTTCCAACGATGCTCCGCCCCCATTAACATTTCAATCAATATTCTCTTACATTCAATTCATTTTCAGTATTCAAATCATAATTTTCACTATTTTCCTTTTTCTATTTTAACTATTAGGTAACTTTTCTATTACAGTCTCTTTTGTTGCAACACTTCTATTATTAATAGCTATCAAAACAAAGTAGTCTATTTTTCACATCCCAGTTAAGCCACACTCCATGCCACTTTTGAGTGCTTTGATCCATGGATTTTATTGTACCTTCTGCATAGATTTATGGCCGTTTTATGGCCGTTCAGGGGTGACTTTGCAGTATGGACGGCGTTGCCCCGAGGTATCTCAATGTGGTTTTGAGCTGCACTTTTTGCCTCCCAGTTGAGAAAATGTGGAGTGAACGCTAGATGCAGAACTGCCCAACATTGGGTAATTCTGGGTATAAGCATTCATGTGCACGCACAGTGAAGTGGGCATGCACACGAAAGTTGATATCCAGAATAAAAAATTGTTGGTTTTAAAGGTACCACCGGCCTCAAACTTTGTTCTGTTGCTTCAGACTAACACAGCGACCCGCCTGACTCTATCCCATTTGGGATGCCTTCCTTTTCATGAGAGACATGAGAGAGAACCTTGGGGCTTTTCCTGCTCAGAATGCAGCCTTTTAATAAAACCTTTGAAAACTCTGCTGGGGTTCTGTGTGTGTCTCAACTTCACACACTCTCCTCAACGCTCTGTCCTCCCTGAGGGAAATGAAGGGGACGTGGGAAAAGGCCTTTGGCTTCTTCCTGAGGGATCCCCTTCCCCAGCATTATGGAGTTGTAACTTCCAGTTACCAGAAGTGGTGGCAGTGGTAGAACACATCCCTCTCCATCCAGAAGTTAATCCAGGTATGTGGGAAGGAAGCAGAAAGAAGGTAAGAACAGCAGGCAAGAGGAGCGGCCCAAGAAAGGGGCTCTTAAAATGATCCCTCCCACTTTCTTAATGTTCCCACATATATATGCCCCACTGCTGGACCTCCTGATGGCACCTGGTATTTTTGGCCCCTGTGTGACAGAGTGTTGGACTGGGTGGGCCATTGGCCTGATCCAGCATTGGCTTCTCTTATGTTCTTATTCTAAGCATGCATGTTAAAATATAATCCCATTCTCCATCAGTGGCTGCTAGCCATGGAGAAGAAAGAGGGCCATACCAAAGCAAAATGAGACAAATGGTGTGGAAGAAAAGACTCTTTGATAATTGTACCACCCCTATGGGCAGCTTCATCAGAGGGAATCTTCCAGATTCTTTTTAGTACCGTTCTTGTATAAGCTCTTTCCCCCTGACAAAGCGGCACATTGAAACACGGAGGGGCTGTACAATTATTCAAGAGTCCTTTCTTTTGCACCATTTGTCTCTTCATCTTCATGTTAGCCATGGAGACCAAAGGGAATCTCCATACCTGAAGTCAGTCAGCCTCTGAATCCCAGAGCCAAGAGGCAACACCAGGGGAAGGCCTCGGCCTCTGTGCCCTGTTGTTGGCCCTCCAGAGGAACTGGTTGGCCCCTGTATGAGACAGAATGCTGGACTAGATGGACCACTGGTCTGATCCAGCAGGGCTCTTCTCATGTTCTTATGAAGGCTTTGGCCTCTGTGTTCTGTTATTGGCCCTCCAGAGGAACTGGTTGGTCACTGTGTGAGACAGGATGCTGGACTAGATGGACCACTGGTCTGATCCAGCAGGGATCTTCTGATGTTCTTATCAGGGAAAGGCCTTGGCCTCTGTGTTCTGTTGTTGGCTGTCCAGAGGAAGGTCTCTTCTTATGTTCTAATGCCATATGTGGCCCACCATCTGAAAGGACGAGATACAGTTCAAGATATCTGTTGTCCCAAACAATATATATGCAACACCTCCTGGGCTCATGCTGCCAAGCCAAGTCTCCGCAGCCATGCTGCAAGGACTTCCCAAAGTGGCCTGCATGGTTCTCCCTTCCTCTGTTTTTTCCTCACGACAGCCCTGTGAGGCCTGGACATCTCTCAGAGTTACAGTCGTTCTCCATGCGGCAGAGATCCATTCCCCTGGATAAAATGGCTGCCCGGGAGGGTGGATTCTATCCCATCATACCCTACTGAGGTCCCTCCCTTCCCCAAACCCCGCCCTCCCCAGGCTCCACCCCCATATCTCCAGGAATTTCTCAGCCTGGAGCTGGAAAGCCTTCTGTAAGGCACGTTATGCTGAGAGTTTGACTGGCCCGTGGTCAGATAGCAACTTGCCCTAGGTAGGGCTGCCAATCTCCAGGTGCTGGCTGGGAAAAAAAAAACCATTACAACTGATCTCCAGATGACAGAGATTAGTTCAGCTGGAGAAAATGGCTGCTTCGGAGTGTGGGCTATATGGCATTGAAGCCCCTCCCTCCCCAAACCCCGCCTTCCTCAGGCTCCGCCCCCAAAACCTCCAGGTATTTC
Source organism: Gekko gecko (assembly GCA_029375565.1). Taxonomy (NCBI): domain Eukaryota; kingdom Metazoa; phylum Chordata; class Lepidosauria; order Squamata; family Gekkonidae; genus Gekko; species Gekko gecko. Next base: position 11,483,720 of record JAPDNY010000011.1, read on the forward strand.
CCAACCCTGTGCTGGCCACCCTGGGGCCCACAGCAGAGCGGGGACTCACACCTGGGTCGGCCAGGCCCTAGTCCAGCACTCTCACAAGCACACCGCACTGGCTCTGCCTTGTGCCAGGGGCATATGCCACCCACCTGCTGTGCCACGGATGGCTAGGCATGAGCTGAGGCTCTGCGGTACTCCGGTGCCCTTCACGGTCGCAAGGGCAGCTTGGCTGAAGAACCTGCTCTGCTTTGGGGCACAGGAGGGACAAAGAAGTAGCTTCCAGACATTTGGGAAAACTCAGACTGGTGTAGTGGTTTGGAACGTGGGACTCTAATCTGGGAGAACCGGGTTTGATTCCCCACACCTCAACTTGCAGCTGCTGGTGTGACCTTGGGTCAGTCACAAGTTCTCTCAGAGCTGTTCTCTCGAGGACAGTTCTTGGAAGAGCTCTCTCAGCCCCACCTACCTCATGGGGTGGCTGTTTTGGGGAGGGGAAGGGAAAGGAGTTTGTAAGCCACTCTGAGACTCTTTTGGGTAATGAAAGGTGGGGTATAAATCCAATCTCCTCTTCCTCTTCCTCCTTCTTGTGCTTAGCAAGAGCTGCCTGTTCTCCCAACTGATGCAGAGACCCAGACATTCCTTCTCTTGTTGCCACCTAGGGATAAGTTCTGTCCTAAATCCAGGCAGGCCAGAAGCCGGGGGGGCGTGGGTGGCGTTCTCCTTGTTTAGAAGTCAAGCTCCTGCTAGGTCTTGGGACAATATACTGAAGGTGTGGGGGGGCTAGTTGCTGAGATGCAAATGAGCCCTCCAGGCTTCTCACAGAAAAGTGCCAGGAGAGGATTCATCCAGCCCTCCGGGTGAAGAGGACCCTTCCTGGAGGGAGCTGCGCCTCCAGACAATCACTTGCAGACCCTGAAATCTGCATCCTCCCCAGCTCCAGTTTGGGAAGTGCCTGGAGATTTTCAGGGTGGGCAGGGTTTGGGGTGGGGACTTCAGTGGGGTCTAATGCCACAGAGACCCCCTCCAAATAGCCATTTTCTCCAGGGGAACTGGTCTCTGCCGCCTGGAGATCCATTGTAATCCCAGGAGGTTTCCCCGCTGCCCCCGCCACCTGGAGGTTAGCCGCCCCTATGGTCAACCTTGCCCGTGTCATCTGCCACTGCAGTGCAGTGCAGCGTTCCTTGACTCATCTCGGGCAGCTGTGAGCTCCGGCACTTGCCGACCTCCTGGGGCCAACCTGACCGCCTGAGAAAGTGAGGACTCACAGTGTTCTTTCTAAGCCGAGTTAGTGTGAGCTAGCTCACAGTTTTTTAGACTCCAGCTCATACATTTTTATCTTAGCTCAGGAAGGGGGCTCCAGAGCAAACTAATGTACGCAGCAGCCAAATCGTTCGCTCACAACTTTAATGTCAGCAGCTCCCAAAGTAGATTTTTTGCTCACAAGCCTCCACAGCTGAGAGGGAGCATTGCTGAGGAGCCAAACCTTTTATTACAGTGATTCTCAGGAAGGAACCTGCACATTACTGTCATTACTGCAAATGACTGTTTTCTCTTAATACCAGGGCTGAAGGAGAGCTGAATGCCGGGGGAGAACTTTTAATCCCACAAGCGTGCTGTTCCTTGGGGCTCTTTAGCTTGGAGAAACGACGGCTGAGGGGTGACATGATCGAGGTTTATAAGATTATGAATGGGATTGAGCAGGTTGAGAAAGAAGTACTTTTCTCCCTTTCTCACAATACAAGAACTCGTGGGCACTCTATGAAATTGCTGAGCAGTCGGGTTAGAACAGATAAAAGGAAATACTTCTTCACCCAAAGAGTGATTAACATATGGAATTCACTGCCACAGGAGGTCGTGGCAGCTGCAAGCATGGACAGTTTCAAGAGGAAATTAGATAAACATATGGAGCAGAAGTCCACCAGTGGCTATTAGCCACAGGGTATAGAATGAGAACTCTCAGTCTGGGGCAGGTGATGCACTCTATTCTTGGTGCTGGAGGGGCAGCAGTGGGAGGGCTTCTGGTGCCCTGGCCCCACTGCTGGACCTCCTGATGGCACCTGGTATATTTTGGCCGCTGTGTGACAGAGTGTTGGACTAGATGGGCCATTGGCCTGATTCAACATTGGCTTCTCTTATGTTCTTATGTTCTTATGTTCCTTCTCCCTGCTGGAACCATCGCATGACATACAGTTCTGCCCTCAAACCATGTGAAGGCTGACATTGTGGGTGCCTCTATCGAAGGCATCTGCTGGGGTTGCCAGCCTCCTGGTGAGGTCTGGAGATCAGCTGGAATTTCAACTGGTCTCCAAATCAGAGAGATCAGCTCCCCTGGAGAAAATGGCTGCCCTGGAGGGGGTGGGCTCTACGGCATCAGCCCCCCCCCCACTGAGATCCCTCCTTTCCCCGGATCCCACCATCCCCAGGGCCCACCCCCAAATCTCTTTTATCTCCTTTCTTTTCTACTATATAAAACTAGTAATAAGGCCCGTTGCAGAAAGAAATGCAACAAGCTCTAGAAAGAGGGCCTAGGGGAGTGCTCTGGGTGGCATTGGGCCCCATTCCCCCCCCCAAGTGCCATAGTCAGACTACCACTGCCATGGGCAGCCCTGTCCTCCATTTGGGGGGGCCCCACCCTGAGTCTGGCTGTGCGGCTTTTCTGTCCCCCCCAGTTGTGCCTTGCAGCCATTTTAAACAGCATGAGGCAGGCAACGGAGCTGGCATGTGAGGCGGAGCCAATTCAAGGGGCTGGAGCTGGGGAGGAGAGGTGAGCGGCTGGAGCACTGGCGGTGTGATGGGGGTACCGGCCACTGCAGCTGGGTCCTCGCTCCATGTGTGGGGTGTGCGAGGGATGGAGGGGTCCATGGAAGAGGACAAAGCGAGGACCCCCTCCCCACCCCCGATGCTGTGCGTGAGCCAGAGGGAAGGAGGGCCCAGCCATCCCCAGCCCCACAGAGAGTCCTGTCCTTCCCTTCCATCAGCTCCAAGCATACTGAGCCAGAGATGGTCGCCGCCATCTTTGTGGGTGGGACTCCGCAACCCAGGCAGCCAACGGAGCCAGTGCCTTCTGAGTGGCAGTTCAGGCAGCCAACTGATTTTGGCGCGCACTGAATCTTGCCACTCCAAAACGGAATTATTATGTAAGGAGAAATAGGCAAACAAGCAAACGAAATCTGGTAGACTTTCTAAAATGTACCATAAAGTTCTTTGGATTTCCTCCCCGGAACAGACTGGCTTGGTGGCAACCCTGCACACTGATTGCAACATCTCCTGACAGTTCAGAATTTTCTGATGCCTCTGGGGAATATGGTAACCAACCTCCAGGTGGGGCCTGGAGATCTCCCAGAATTGCAACCGCTCACCAGAGATCAGTTCTCCTAGAGAAAATGGCAGCTTTGGAAGGTGGGCCCTGTGGCATTATACACGACTGAGCATCCTCCCCCAGGCTCTGCCCCCCCCAAATCTCCAGGAATTCCCCAACCCAGAGTTTGCAACTTTCAGTGGCAGCCAATTGTGACCAGTTTCCATCTCAGACAAGCAAGTGGAGTGAAAGCCGATTGGACATAACTGTCTTGGTGGAAATAGAAACTTCTTTGCGTGAAGTGAATATAGAATTTTATTTCCCTGATCCTTCCTGCTGTCTTCCAGAAAGGAAAAGGAGGAGAGAAAGAAAGAGGATTTGAACGCCTCATCCCTCCTTCCCCCTTTCCTGTAATGTGGAGTTATTCAATTGTCTCGGTCATGTTTACTGGTCATCATAGACCTCTTTGTTAAACAAAGCTACTGTTGAGATCATTCCTCGTCCCAGGAAGATAAAGGGCTGTGTTTTCCCTCTGACATCTGCACGGGGCAACTCTCCAAGATCAAGCTCTTCCTCCATATCTGAAAACGTTTGTTTTATGAGTTTTTCCAGCAGGACTTGTTTTCTTTCGAAGCACCCGCCCACCTCTCTGCGCACGAGTTCCGGGTCCCCGGCCTTCAAAACAAACAAGCAGTTCACCCCAATGGCCAAAGAGATGTTTTTTTCCACTAGCTGCTCTTAGTTGCTAGGCTGCTGCTATCAACCTTCTAACCAGGCATAGTTACACACGGCATCATCGCCTTGGTGTCCCTGGCAACCGGGGTGAAGGACTCTGCCCCCTTCATCTATCTGCTGAGAAGAAGCTGAGAAAGACTGGGACTTTTAAAAAAATTCTGTGGAACAGACCTCCCAACCACCTCCCAAAAGATTAAACTCTTTTGAAGAAAACTGGGCTCTGAACAGCCCATCAGATTAGACCCTACCCCTACTATAAAAGAACAAAACAAAAAGTCCAGGGGTGCTTTTCGCATCGACACTGTTTAAAGGTGCCACTGGACTCAAGTTTTGTTTTGTTGCTTCAGACCAGTATGGCTACCCACCGGAATAAAAGAACAAAGTTCGAGTCCCGGGGCACCCTGAAGACCAGCAAAGTTTAATTTGCGTGCACGCGAAAGCTTATCCCCAGAATTAAACTTTACTGGTCTTCAGGATGCCCCAGAACTCGAACTCTGTTCTGCCTCTTCAGACCAACACGGCCACCCACTTGAATCTCTCTTCCCTACTACGTTAAAACAGAAACGGTAGGAAGGGTGCTACACCCCTCCCGTGGTATGCAGAGGGGATAAATGCTTTCCCCTGTTTGCAACACTGTTCAAGTTTGGCTTACTTTCGGTTTTGCCCCACAGCCATACACTTTCGTGGGAAAGAGTAACAGAGTCCTTTTGAGGATGCCATTCGTGAACCCCATAAGAAAACACCATTATGGGTATCTCCATTAGAAGCGTGTGTAAAGACTACTCTTGTTACAGAGATACATAGGGAAAAATATGAAAATTTGTTAGATAAAAAGAAAAACCTAATGTCAACAGAAGTTCTTGAAGAAAAACATAATATCAAACTGTCATGGTGGGAATATACTCAGTTGAGATCTAGATATACTAAAGATATGAAAGTGGGGTTTGAGGAAAACAAGAATGAACTGGATAAGATTTGGCTGTCCTCAAGCAATAAGTTGATTCAGAAAATTTATAACTGGCTTTTGGAGGAATATACGAGGGACGAAGTAGTGAGAACATCTATGGTTGCTTGGATGCAGAATTTGGGTTATACAATTGAGTTGGAAGAATGGTTTAAGGTCTGGAATAAATTGAGATTTTTAAGGGCGGTAGCTTATAAAGAAAATGTTTATAAATTACACCACAGGTGGTATTGGTCACCTGATAAAATTGCTAGGTGTCAGAAAAACAATTCAAATATTTGTTGGAAATGTAATTCGAATGTTGGCACTTTCTTCCACATGTGGTGGAGGTGCCAAAGGGCACAAAAATATTGGAAAATAGTACAAAAGATAATAGATGAAGCATTAAGTATAAAAGTGGATCTTAGACCTGAGATTTATTTGTTAAATATGGTACCGGAGGAGCGACAAATTCGTCATGAAATTTATCCGTTGCTGTATATCTTAACTAATTCAAGGATTCTGTTTGCTAAATACTGGAAGACAGATAGAATACCCACCAGAGAGGAAATCGCCGTAAAACTTATGGAAGTGGTAGAAATGGACAGGTTACACGCTCAAATAAATGGAATTGATGATAAAAGTGTGATTAAAAGATGGTCAAGAGTAAGAAAGTGGATAGATTGTAATATAAGGTAAAAAGGACTCAAACTTTGTATACAAATGTACTAGTTCAATGTATATAATGCTAAAACTCTAATAAATATAAATTAAAAAAAAAAGAATGGAAAATGTGACCAGGGGTTTAGAAAAGTGGGTCAGACTGTTAGGACCTGGCCTTTTAGAGGATACCCATCCCTCTAGAATAAGTGCCAGTTCTAGGGTTGCCAAGTCCAGGTTGGGAGATACCTGGAGATTTTGGGGGCGGAGCCTGAGTGGGGTGGGGTTTGGAAAGGGAGGGACTTTAGTGGGGTATAATGCCCTAGTCCACCTTCCAAGAAGGCCATTTTCTCCAGGCAGGCTGATCTCTGTTGACCCGTAGCCAGTTCCCAGCATTCCCTCACAAGTACAACCAAGGAGCGGAATAAGGGTGGGGCTATGCAGATGAGGGGGTGGGACTATGCCAAGAACTGATCACATGTTTCTCTATAGCTCTTCCCGAGGGCCAAACTAGATAGGAGAGCATCCTTGTCGAAGAAGAAGAGGAGATTGGATTAATACCCTGCCCTTCACTACCTGAAGGAGTCTCAGAGCAGTTTACAATCTCCTTCCACTCCCCACAATGCTTCCCGATGCTCACAACAGACATCCTGTGTGGTAGGTGGGGCTGAGACAGCTCTCCCAAGAACTGTCCTTGAGAGAGCAGCTCTGAGAGAACTTGTGGCTGACTCAAGGTCACACCAGCAGCTGCATGTGGAGGAGTGGTTCTCCCAGATTAGAGTCTGTACTTCTAACCACTACACCAAACTGGCTCTCTTGCAGCTGTCACAATAGGGTTTCCAGCCTCCAGGTGGTGTCTGGAGGTCTCCCACTATTACAACTGGTCTCCAAGTGACAGAGACAGTTCACCTGGAGAAAATGGCTGCTTTGGAAGGTGGATTCTACGGCTTTCTACCCCACTGAAGTCCCTCTCCTCCCCAAATCCCAGCCTCCTCAGGCTCTGCCCCCAAAGTCTCCAAGACAGAATTTCCCAACCCAGAGCTGGCAATCCTATGCCACAAGGATGCTGCCACCATTTTTAAGTAGTTCTGAAATGTCTTGAGAACCTGCAACATGTCGGACTGAGGTATTCCTGTTTCTTCCTCATGCACCTTTCCAAGTACCCAAATGGTGCCCCCCCACCTCCGGCTCTTGTTTTGGCACTTGAAAGGGCACGAGGAGGGCAACTGCTGTGCTGTGGGCAACTGGGCCCTCACAGAGTTTCCAAATGACCACAAAGTGGTGGCAGCCTCCTTCCTCTGAGCTGCAAGGACGCCGTCACATCTCGTTCGGCATCAGGCCGAGATCCCTGGGACAAAATCAACTGGCTGCCATGATCTAGGACATGGCTGGGAAGGGTCTACTCTCATGCATCTGCCAAAGACTAGAAACGCTCAATCAGGGGAGAGTGAAATGCACATATGTGGGAGCAGAACTGTGGCCCCTAGCTTCCCCCTACTTTGACACATGCTCAGTGTAACTTGCACACAGTAGTTTGCCAATGCATGTGCATGGCCTTGATATAGCCAGTCAGCTCCCTTTCTCCCCCAGCATTCCTGATCAGATGGGAAAAGCCGGTGGTTGTGTGGCTCTGGGCTCTTTCCACAAGTTATGCTGGACAAGCCCAAGCCCACCCTCGCCTCAGGCTCAGTGTCCCCAGAGGTCACTCGTGTGACTCCCCCTGGCTGAGATCCTGGCAAACTAGAGGCAGGGTCTGACACCTCCTTGGTTTAAAAACTGCCTTAATTTAGTCCAGCATATAATTGAATTTATATATTTTTTCCTCTCATAACCTCTCTTACTGTGCTCTCATTCGTCTCTGAGAAAACCATCATTCTGTACTTGCCCCACATTTGCTGTGGGTGGCTCCAGGCCCTTTTTGTCTACGGAAGAGACAGCCCGCGGAAGAAAGGCCGCTCTGATCAGTATCTCCCCCTCCCCAACATGTGTAATCTCTTAAAAATTCTTGCTATGATTATTTCCTTCATTTATACAACTGCCTTTCTCCCCAAAGTGGCTCACAACATTCTCTATTGTATCCCCACAACAACCCTGTGAGGTAGGCCAGGCGGAGCGCGTGTGATTGGCCCAGGGTCACCCAGCAAGCCGCCATGGCGGGGTGGGGATTTTGAACCTGGGTTCTCCCAGATTTTAGTAGTCTGACCATTATACTACAAGGACTGAGCACGCGGCCTACCAACTTCCCGAGGCCTCTGCGGCCGTTTCCACACAGAATGCTTCCTGGCACGTGCCAATAATTCAGCGTTTGGGTCTGGGGGCTTATGCCTCAGCTTGTGGCTTCTTATCCGTTCAGGTTGAGCCACTCAGACAAGTGACTTTTGCTGAGGCCAGATCGGCTTTTTATCAGCTGATCTTAACTGGAGCCTGGTAAGTGGTCACAATGGAGGGCCAAAATGTTTTAGTTTAGGTGGCGTGTCTGTTCAGGCTAGGCTAGGGTTGTCAACCTCCAGCTGGTGGCTGGAGACCTCCTGCTATTACGACCAATCTCCGGTTCACCTGGAGAAAATGGCCATTTTGGAAGGTGGGCTGTATGGCATTGTACCCTACGGAGGTCCCTCCCCTCCTCAGACCCCACCCTCCTCAGGCTCCACCCCCAAAATCTCCAGGTATTTCCCAACCCAGAACAGGCAGCCCTAGACTAGGACAATGTTTGGGACTGCAGCCTTTGATACATTGATCCATTAGAACTTCGGGTAAGCTGAAGGACAGGGGCAGCACAGTGGTTGCACTACAAATGGGGGAATATCTGGTTTGAATTTCACTCCTGCATCGAACAGACTTAAGTGGATAGAGGGAGGCCACTGGCTCCCCCTCTGGCTCCCCCCCAAGTCTGCAACCTGGAGATGACAGGAAGGATCTAATTTATTTTGCAAATAGGAAGAAGGCCCATTGCAGCCATAAATGCAACAGGTGCTAGCTTAGCCAGGTGGCTTTGGGTCCCGTCTCTCCCCCCCAGCTGCTTGAGTCCCCCGCCAGCCAAGACGGCCAGGGTTGTTCCCCCCGCCGCCCATTGCACGAGGAGGGTGAGCAAGCGGGCTCTGACAGGGAAGGGGAGGCGGTTTAAACCACCTCTCCTTCCACTGGCTTGGTTGGCTTCCCCGTGGCCATGGGGAGGGCGAGCAAGCCAGCTCTGACAGGGTAGGGGAGGTGGTTTAAACCACCTTTCCTTCCCTTGGCTTGCTTGGTTTCCCATGGCTGCGGGGAGGGCGGGAAGAGGAGCAGACCCAGCACCCAGCCAATGGCACGCGAGTAGTCTTGCATGGCAGCTGATGGGCCAATGGCTGTGGGAGCACAGGGAATGTTGCCACTCCAAATTGCTTTTATAATATAGGAGAGATTCCCAACAACCCCACCTGTAATGCATGTGAAGAGCTTGAATTCTGAAACACGCAGTTTGTGTATGTATAAAGTGCCGTCAAGTCACAGCCAACTCCTGGGGCTTTCAAGACAAGTGAGAAGCAGAGGTGGTTTGCCATGGCCTTCCTCTGCAGGGTCTTCCTTGGTGGTCTCCCTTTCAAGTGCAGACCCTGCTTAGCTTCTGAGATCTGATGAGACAGGGCTATACCCTGCTGCCTTCCCTCCCCAAACATGCAATAGAAATGTTATATATTAGTTCTTGCACTTTGTTGTAATTGGGAATGAGAGAAACCAGCAGAGCCTTCTGCTAAAGGAGGAGGAGTGTTCTACTGGTGGAAGGCTATACCATCAGTGGATTGGAACCCTGGGATCTAACCCAGTCTCTCTCAAACAAAGGGGTTTTTTGCCATTTAAAAAAATGGAAGTTTATTCATCCCTTTGATAACCAACATAAGAACATAAGAGAAGCCAATGTTGGATCAGGCCAGTGGGCCATCCAGTCCAACACTCTGTGTCACACAGGGGCCAAAAATACCAGGTGCCATCAGGAGGTCCAGCAGTGGGGCCAGGACACTAGAAGCCCCTCCCCACTATTGCCCTCCCCCCAAGCACCAGGAGTACAGGGCATCCCTTGCCCCAGCCTGAGAGTTCCTGTCTCTACCTTGTGTCTAATAGCCACTGATGGACCCCTGCTCCGTATGTTTATCCAATTCCCTCTTGAAGCTGTCCATGCTTGTAGCCGCCGCCACCTCCTGTGGCAGTGAATTCCATGTGTTCATCGCTCTTTGGGTGAAGAAGGTCTTCATTTTATCCGTTCTAACCTGACCGCTCAGCAATTTCATTGAGTGTCATTTTATTGGCTGCTGCTGCCTTTCAGAAATATGAAGCTATTTTCTGATTATTTTTCCGTTTTTAAAACGGGTTATTTTAAGAATGCTGATTAGCATTTCCCTGCAGTAGCCATTGTGCCAATTTGGGACTTTAATAGGAGGAACAAAGCTTCAAATAGTGAAAAGTTTCACCAGCTGATTTCTTGCCAATTGGTCAGACGGGAGTCTTCTGCTCCAGGGCAGTCCTAATACTTCACACACAGAGTGGCGCAAATTATAAACCAAGCAAAGGATTCTTCCTGTTAAGAAGTGGGTGTTCGGTCACAGGAAATGACTTCAGTAGTTTTTAAGGAGCAATCTTTTTGTTTTTTTGGCAGTCACATTGGCAGTTGGGAAAAATCACAGCACAATTAAGATTTGGAAAGAAAACAGCCTATTTAGTTTTGCTACACGATGGAAAACAATCTGAAGGGGCCAGGAATTCTCATGTGTTTTCCCAACATAACAACCAGCCCACCCGTCCCCATCCTCCAGAGTTCCAGAGACTGAAGGGGAGTCTTGCCATTTCTCTGTGTGTAGCTAGAAAAGACGGATTTGCCTGGCTCTAGATCCTGGTGCCCACCATGTGTTTTTATACAGTGCGCAAGGCCTAGTGGGTCTTTTCTCCAGCAAGGCTTCTCATTGGCTGCTGAAGATCTGATTGGCCGTGCAGATTTTTACAAACCACTGCTTTACTGCGTGACTGAAGGGATGCTGTGGCAGCCATTTTATAGCCGGCTTCGCTTCCTGTGGCAGCCATTTTGTGACTGTGCCCATGACACCGTTTCAGAATTTGAAAGGCCCCTGCACACTCAGAAACATTAGGGACCCCTGCTTGGGATGATCACAGGCCTCAAATCTTGAAATCCATTTCTCCACCTTCCACATTTCACACAGGGATGGACTGAGGCATTCCAAGAGGCTTCAGTTTTGCATGCTTAGCTCAGGGCTGAACCACGATGACAGAGAGGAGAGGGCCAGGCTGTGTGACCCATTGGGATACGTGGCTTCCCCCCTGCTGCTGCTTCTGACACTGATCAGCAGCCACGGGCTCTCAGATAGCTGTGTCCCCCGCAGTGTCCCTGCTCATGCACCTTGGCAAGGAGCCACCACACCTCCCCTGGGCTATTGTGTCCTGTGGCCATCCAGTCAAATGTGACGGCAGCCCCACAGGGCCAGAGACATTCCGAGGTGGTTTGCCATGGCCTGCCTCCATGTTGTGACCCTGGCCTTCCTCTGTGGTCTCCCATCCAAGGACTAACCAGGGCCGACCCTGCTTAGCTTCCGAGATCTCACAAGATCAGGCTAGCCTGGGCCATCTAGGTCAGTGCACCTGTATTGGGGCCTTGTACCTGTATCGTGGCCAGGTGATGTGTCCTCCTTTTAGATGCGCATTTTTTTAAAAAGTGAAGGTATATACTTGAAACTCCCTCATGGATCACTGCCTTGTCGTGGCGAGGGGGCTTGCGTGGTTCAATGAGGCTGTGGGCTATGCCGTGGAGGGCCACCCAGGACGGACAGGCCACAGCAGAGAACTCAGACCAAGCGTGATCCCCTGGAGAAGGAAATGGCAACCCACTCCAGTATCTTTGCCAAGAAAACCCCATGGACAGTAACAAAAGGCTAAAAGATATGACGCCGGAAGATGAGCCCCTCAGGTCGGAAGGTGTCCAATATGCTACTGAGGAAGAGCAGAGGGCAAGTACAAGTAACCCCAGAAAGAGTGAAGCGGCTGGGCCAAAGCCGAAAGGACGCTCAGTTGTGGATGTGTCTGACGGTGAAAGGAAAGTTCAATGCTGCAAAGAACAATACTGCATAGGAACCTGGAATGTAAGATCTATGAATCAAGGTAAACTTGACGTGGTCAAAAATGAGATGGCAAGAATGAACATCGACATCTTGGGAATCAGTGAACTAAAGTGGACAGGAATGGGCGAATTTAACTCAGAAGACCATTATATCTACTACTGTGGCCAGGAATCCCGTAGAAAAAATGGTGTGGCCTTTATAGTCAACAAGAGAGTGAGAAAGGCAGTATTGGAATACAATCTCAAAAATGACAGAATGATCTCGGTCCGAATCCAAGGCAAACCATTCAATATCACAGCAATCCAAGTCTATGCCCCAACCACTGCTGCAGAAGAGGCTGAAGTGGACCAGTTCTATGAAGACCTACAACAGCTCGTAGAACTAACACCAAAAAATGATGTCCTCATCATCATAGGGGACTGGAATGCTAAAGTAGGAAATCAAAAGGTAACTGGAATAACAGACAAGTTTGGCCTTGGAGAACAAAATGAAGCAGGGCAAAGGCTAACAGAGTTTTGTCAAGAGAACACGCTGGTCATAGCGAACACCCTTTTCCAACAACCTAAGAGGCGTCTCTACACATGGACATCACCAGATGGGCAACACCGAAATCAGATTGACTATATAATTTGCAGTCAAAGATGGAGAAGCTCTATCCAGTCAGTAAAAACAAGACCTGGAGCTGACTGTGGCTCAGATCATGAGCTACTCATTGCAAAATTCAGACTTAAATTGAAGAAAGTTGGGAAAACCACAAGGCCATTCAGATTTGACCTAGATCGCATCCCTGATGAATATACAGTAGAGGTGAAGAATAGGTTTAAGGGACTAGATTTGATAGACAGAGTGCCTGAAGAACTATGGACAGAGGTCCGTGACATTGTAAAGGAGGCAGCACTCACCGCCATCCCAAAGAAAAAGAAATGCAAAAAAGCAAAGTGGCTGTCTGATGAGGCTTTACACATAGCAGAGGAAAGAAGGAAAGCTAAAGGCAATGGGGAAAAGGAAAGATTTGCCCAACTGAATGCAGATTTCCAGAGAACAGCAAGGAGAGATAAGGAGGCTTTCCTGAATGAACAATGCAAAGTAATAGAGGAAAACAATAGATTGGGAAGGACTAGAGATCTCTTCAAGAAAATTGGAGAAATCAAGGGAACGTTCCATGCAAAGCTGGCCATGATAAAGGACAAAACCGGTAGGGACCTAACAGAAGCAGAAGAGATTAGGAAAAGATGGCAAGAATACACAGAAGAACTATACAAGAAGGACCTCGATGTCCTTGACAACCACAATGGTATAATCACTGACCTCGAGCCAGACATCCTGGAAAGCGAAGTTAAATGGGCCTTAGAAAGCATTACTAACAACAAAGCTAGTGGAGGTGATGGTATCCCAGCTGAGTTATTCAAAGTCTTAAAAGAAGATGCTGTTAAAGTGCTGCACTCAATTTGCCAACAAATTTGGAAAACACAACAGTGGCCACAGGATTGGAAAAGGTCAGTTTACATTCCAATCCCAAAGAAGGGCAACGTCAAGGAATGTTCAAACTATCGCACAATTGCACTCATTTCACACGCTAGCAAGGTCATGCTCAAAATCCTACAAGCTAGGCTCCAACAGTACGTGGATAGAGAACTGCCAGAAGTACAAGCTGGGTTTCGAAGAGGTAGAGGAACTAGAGATCAAATTGCCAACATTCGCTGGATTATTGAGAAAGCAAGAGAGTACCAGAAAAACATCTATTTCTGCTTCATTGACTATGCTAAAGCCTTTGATTGTGTGGATCACAATAAATTATGGCAGGTTCTTAAAGAGATGGGAGTACCAGACCACCTGAGAAACCTGTATAAGGGTCAAGAAGCAACAGTTAGAACCGGATATGGAACAACTGATTGGTTTAGAATAGGAAAAGGAGTTCGACAAGGATGTATATTGTCACCTTGCTTATTTAATTTATATGCAGAGTACATCATGCGAAATGCTGGCCTGGATGAATCACAAGCTGGAGTTAAGATTGCTGGGGAAAAGATCAATAACCTCAGATATGCAGACGATACCACTCTGATGGCAGAAAGTGAAGAGGACCTAAAGAGTCTCTTGCTCAGAGTGAAAGAGGAGAGTGCAAAAGTGGGCTTGAAGCTCAACATCAAAAAAACTAAGATCATGGCATCTGGCCCCATCACTCCTTGGCAAATAGAAGGGGAAGTCGTAGAAGTAGTGACAGACTTCACGTTCCTAGGATCCCAGATCACCGCAGATGGTGACTGCAGCCATGAAATTAAAAGACGCCTGCTCCTTGGGAGGAAAGCGATGGCAAACCTAAACAGCATGATAAAAAGCAGAGACATCACCCTGCCAACAAAAGTCCGCATGGTCAAAGCAATGGTATTCCCCGTAGTAATGTATGGCTGCGAGAGTTGGACTATAAGGAAGGCCGAGCGCCGAAGAATCGATTCTTTTGAACTATGGTGCTGGAGAAGACTCTTGAGAGTCCCTTGGACTGCAAGGAGATCAAATCAGTCAATCCTAAAAGAAATCAACCCTGACTGTTCCCTGGAAGGCCAGATACTGAAGCTGAAGCTCAAATACTTTGGCCACCAAATGAGAAGGGAGCACTCACTGGAGAAGACCCTGATGCTGGGAAAGATTGAAGGTCAAAGAAGAAGGGGACGGCAAAGGATGAGATGGTTAGACGGTGTCATCGATGCAACGAACATGAAATTGAGCAAACTTCAGCGGACAGCGGAAGACAGGAGAGCCTGGCGTAATCTGGTCCATGGGGTCGCGAAGAGTCGGACTCGACTGTGCGACTGAACAACAACAACAACAACATATACTTGAAAAAGTAATGTCAGATGCATATGGATATGCAGAAGGGACAGAGACCTGTAGCTCCTACACATACTCAGTGCCAGGTCCTCTTTCCTCTCTCTCCCACCCAAATTTCCTCCTGGGAGCAAGGGCAGATCCATGAGGAGCGCCCTGCAACCCCCGCATAGAATCACCTGCAGCAGGTGTGTGAATGCCACAGGGAGCCATGGGGAAACCCATGGGACATTCCTGTGGTTTTCCTGTTGCTTCTAGGGTTGCCAAGACACAGCTACAGCAATGGCTTCCACAAGGCAGGTTTCCCCCCAGTTTCTCTAGCCCAGTCCCCGCCCCCCAGGCCATCAAGGCTTTGTCAGGTTTTCAAAATTGGCAATTGAATAGCATTATACCCTTATATTGATATAATGGCCCTGTGTTCCGGGTTCTTTGTATCCCTTTCTTTTTAAGTAAGTCCCTAACTCTTTTTGCTGCCCTGACCTGGATAACCCAGGCTAGCCTGATCTCTCTGTTGGAAGAACCAGATGCAGTGTCCCTGTGCCTCGGCCTCCAAGAAGCAAGTGACCAGAGAGCTGCAGATAGATAGGCATCACCGAGCCCTTTGATGTGCAGATTGCTATGCTTAGGGGAAACAACTTCCTTCCCGTCTCCTCTCTCTGTCTCTCTCTTTCTTGCACACACACACACACACACACACACACACAGAAGGAGGACACATTTCTCCATCTTTGGAACCATGGATGCAGAATGACTCTCTGCATCTGCACCCATCCCTAGCTAGTTAGAATAGGAGCTGTACCTATCTCAAGCTGCACTCTCTAGAATGTATTTCCTAAATACAGGAGTTCTTATTTTCTTTTAAACTGACAAGTGTCTCTGTGTAACTCTGTAGTCTTACAAGCATATGCTGAACAAAGGAGCTCTGCTGCGTTCTGAGCCTTCGGAGCACTCTGCAAAATTCCGCAAGGGATCTGGACTAACATACCAGCTCTCCCAATACTTGTCACTTCTTGTAAGTGAAGCAGGGTCAGCCCTGGTTAGTTCTTAGATCAGAGGCCACCAAGGAAGACCAGGGTTGCTTCGCAGGGGCAGGCAGGGGCAAGCCACCTCTGACTGTCCCTTGCCCTGAAAACCACTACAGGGGCTCCAAAAGTCAATTGCGGATTGACTGCACTTTCCACCACCCTATAGGCACATTCCTCTGAGAACCACGATTGGTTGTGGCTGTTTCTCAGTGGCAAGTCCAGATGTGGACAGTGTGCAACGGCCCTTCGCTAGTCCCCGTCAGAAGTTTTGCATTTCCCTTCGTTGCTCCCCATCCTCCACTTCTACGGCTCATTTTGTTTGCGTCTGGCAGGCTAGCAGAAGAGGGGCCAGAGGTGGCCGGGCTTTTTCAGAGTTTAGAGAACCTCTGCCATGTGCCATGAGGCACCTTAAAGCCAGGACCTCTAAGATCTATTTATTTTATTCGCTTTCACTTATCTCCCACCTTTCTCCCCCACGAGGGACCTCGGGCACCCTCACGCCCTCCCCCTCGCCTCCATTTTATCCTCACACCAACCCTGTGAGGTAGGTGAGGCTGGTCCAGAGTCACCCAGCGAGCTTCCGTGGCAGAGGGGAGATTTGCACCCGGGCCTCCCATTTCCTAATCCACCACCACTTTAACCACCGCATCATCCTGGCCCGGTCATGCGCATCGCCCATCTTTCGTAGGTGGCCCCCTGTCTATTAAAGAAAAATGCAACTACGTGTTTCACGCCTTTAATAATTTACATGAAAAGGTGACTAAATGAGCAGACTGACATTAGAAAGATTCCGCTTTAAAAAAAAAAAAAGTCTAGAGAATTTCCCTACATTAAAAAAAAACACCCCACGCCCAGAGAAAGTGCAATTCAGAAGCGCCCTCCTTGTAAACCTCAGTGCAGGAGGCTCCGTTTTAACACAGTTTTAGCTCAGACAACTCACCCCTCTTTGTGTTTTGGGGAATTCATTAAAGCATTCCTACTATCAAAGCCACCGTAATCATCCAAATTATTATTATTTTTTTAAAAAGGGCGATTAAAAAAGTAAAAGAAGATCGCAATCCATTGTGTACAAAAACTGGTTTTCACCGTAAAGGTTACACTTAAGAAAACGGAGGTCTTTCCCAGATGGACGCCTGATAAGCGGCTCTTCTTGTAGCGACAGCGGACACAGACTTGGCAGAGCGCTGTGACTCTGGTCAGTCCCACTGGCAGGCGCAAACCATCCCTCTCCATATCCAGCGATCTTCCACTGCCCGCTTCTGCTGGTCTCTCCATGATGGGGCCTCCAGGTACCGAAACAGCCACCACTGGTTCTGTACGAGGAAGAACCTGGGAACGGCTGTCCTCGACTCACAGCTGCTGCTGCTTCTCCAGCTGTCCAGACCTGGAGTATAAACTGGAGAAGCAGCTCCCGTCAGGGGCATGAACCGGGTGCCGAGAAAGCATCAGCGTAGGCCTCAGAATGACTCCCACGCCCTGGCATGGGACAAGTTGCACATCTCTGCCCGCCCACCAATTTGGCCGGCGGCTCACACAGCCAATTAGCTTCAGCCACGTCTGCAGTCTTTGGGGGTTCATGGCCAGCAGGTGAAAAGTTCATCAAAGCTCTATGTCGTCACAGAACAGGGAACTGCCGGCGTCCAATTTGCACTTGGGTCAACAGCGCCGAATTAAACGTGTTCTCAACATCCCAGCAGCGCAAAGTCTTTGGAATCAACCGCACCTTCTCACAGGTCAAAGAGGAGCAAGCTTGTTTAGGTTGCCAAGGGAGGGCCCCCTGTTGTCACTTTGGTGTCCCGCTGCCATCTAGCCAGCCAGTCTCTACAGACCAGTCACCAGCCGTCCCCCGTTGCTGAAAGAGTGCTTCCTCACAGACATCTGGTGGTGGGACTCAGTGCCGCTCTGGAAACTCTTCACAGATAAGACCATCTCAGTGGAAGTTGGCAATTCCTGACACGGTTCTCAGAACTGCAGTTATGGGGTGAATGTTCTATGGAGCAAATAATAATGTTTTAAAAGTCAAGCTTTTGTGTTGCACCTTACAGATACGTTTCTCATAAAGCCAGAGAGGAGGACACTCTACAGACAGGCCTGTAGCCAAGATTTTGTGGCTTGTGGGGCAAATTTTTGGTGGGGCTGCCATTATTTGCTGCTTGGATCCTTTAAATGCTTTTGAAAAGAAGCAGGGGTGGCACGCACCCCTCCCCCTCCCTCCTGCAAGATTTAAAAGGCCCTCCAGCTGATCGCCAGGCCAGGTGCTCCCCGCCGATCAGCTGAAGGGCCCTTTAAATCTTTCAGGAGGGAGGGAGAGGGGCACGTGCTACCCCCACTTCTTCTCAGAAGCATTTAAAGGATCCCTTAAATGCTTGGAAGGGCTGGCCCTTTAAGGAAGGGGGCAGAGCCCCCCCATAGCCCCACGGTAGCTACGGGCCAGTCTACGGACTGTATGACATCCACAGGAGACACCTTTTGAGACTGCTATTAGACCCGCCCTGACTCATAACCTTGGGCTGGGTGACCCGAGCCCTCTGGGCAGGGTTGCCAATTCCAGCTTGGGAAAATCCTGAAGATTTGGGGGGCAGCGTCTGAGGATGGAGGCGTCTGGAGGGAGGAGTAAGCTCAGTGAGGACATCTTGTACTCTACAACTTCAGCATCTCCTGGGTACTGTGGTATATCGTAGAGTCTGACCTCTGAAGCTGCCACGACCTTCAGAGAAACTGATCTCTGTAAATCTGGAGATCGGCTGTAATTCTGGGAGAATCGCAACTCCACCTGTGGGGGGGGGTCTCTGGCACAGGTTAGTTTAGCACAGCCTTCCCAGTTAGCAGCTGGCACAGAAATATATTTTTTTCCTCTTGAGTGTTCAGCCTGCCCAGCAAAGGAGATTCATTCTGAATGGAGGCATATTGAAGCTCCTGGCTCTGCCCAGAATTTCCAGCAGGCAGAGTGGGTGGGGCCCAGAGAGCGTCATAAGGGGAAGGAAGAATTCCACGGCTGCAGAGATTCCGGGGGAGCCCGGCCAGAGACTCTGAAGAGTCAAGGGGTGGCGATGGGAGGGAGACGGTGGAGTCTCTTTGGGCTCTTCACCAGGGCGAAGAGGGTGGGTTGGCTGGCTGAAGAAAGCAAGAGTGACTGGGGACGGGGCCAGCTCAATAAGATGGGGAATGAATTTGGGGGGGGAAAGTTTATTTCACCCCTCTTTATCAACACCAAAGGGGGAGAGTTTTAAACCTAGGGAAAGAGGTTGTGTTTGTTATTCTTCTGTGGACTGACATTTCAGCTCATGACATGCTGTTTCTAAATATCATCAATGGATTTAATTACATGGACGGTTCAGATCTTTCTCCCCCCCTCCAAATTGGGGCCTCGCAGCAATCATTCTGTCCCCCCACAAAAAGCCTCAGTGGGCATACATAAATAAATAAATATGTTTGTCAGGATACCAACAGAAAGGGGAGGGGGGCAAGCAGCTGTCTGGATTCAAATTAGGAAGAGAAGGTGGATTCCTAAGACTTGCACGCCCAGGGAGCCTTGGGAGGAGACGGCCAGGGATCCCCGCACGAAGGAAAGCGCTTGAAGAGAGCTGGGTCTGGAGTGGGAGGAGGACTCAACGCTACGGACATCTGCTCGCTCCCGCTGCTGACCAGTGAGAAGGGATCTTTTTTCTTTCCTCTTGAGGGCGGTGAAAGGAGGTCCATTTTATTGTACTGATAGTTTCAACCATAATGGTTCTTAGATCATTTTCGCAATAATACAGTCGGTTGGCAGCCACGCAATATTGTTCAGATAATGAGGGAACCCTTTAAAGTATATCAAAAACTGAAGCAGACACTTTCTAGACATTCATTCTGGTGGGGCAAAGACCAACTTTGTTGGTCTTAAAGGTGCCGCTGGACTCAGACTTCGTGAACATGGTTATTTTGACGCTCTGAGAGAATTTCTGAGGTAAAATGAGAAGAGATTGTTCCTTAAACTATCTGCCTCTGAGCGACCAGGTGCTGTTGACCAACACTCCAACTCCCAGTTCTGCTCCGCCTTGGTGCAAAGTTTAGGCCCAGAATGGGAGCAGATGTTTGTCAGAGCCCACTCTGCAATCCTCCAGATGTTCCTTCCGCCATCGGTTCTGTTACTCTTGCATTTTACCCCAGGCTAAATAATCACCGAACTCTCCATGGAGTCCTGGTGTTCATTTCTATTTACATTCCTATTCAGTGAAAGTGGCTCTTAGTGATTCTTACGAAAACTGACTTGAGGGCCAAAACATGTAATGATCAAAACCTGTCAGTCGAGTCTACTGTGGCACTAAGCAGTTGAAGCCTGAAAGGGGTGATCTGGCCTCAGAAGAACAGCTGGTCTGGAACCACGTTGTAGGTCTGATTATATAATGGTTTTGCCGGTATCTGAGGTTAGCCTTAAGGCCAAATAACTAAACTAACCTCTTGGCCATCCTTTCTGACTACACTGGATGTCGCAAATTGTTTTAAGTTTGTCACTTACTGTGAGGCTGGAAGCACCGCAACCTTTGGTTGTCTTACTTCAGATAAATCCTAAGAAAGGGAAAACAAATTGGCTGAACCTGTGTTAAAGAAACACAACTCGTTCTAAAGATTAGGAAGAATCCACTGGCAAAAAGAAGAAGGCCCGTATCCAATGGAGAAATCATGCCGCCGCTGCCCCCCTCTCTGCTCAGCTGCCAGGCAGGGGAAGAGCAGGGGGAGGGGCAGCTGTGTGGCCTCCATTGCCAGCCGCCTAGTCTTCTTCCTGCTAGCAAGCAGGGAGAAGACTCACCTGGGGCCAGCAACAAGGCCGGCCCGCTCTCCTCCTCCCCTCACCAGATTTAAATTTTTAATTTACATTAAGGCCCCCCCACCCCAGCACCAGCAACCCTCCCCAGAACCCCAGAGGCCCCCCGGATAAAGAATCCTGGCTGCAGACAATGCTCCCTCTAAGCTGGGGAGTCTTGTGAGCAACAATTCTACTTTGTGAGCTGCTGGCATTAGAGTTGTGAGGGGGTGATTTGGCTACTGCAGAAATCAGTCTGCTCTGGAGCCCTCCTTCTTGAGCCAAGACAAAAAGGTGTGAGCCGGAAGCTAAAAAAAGTGAACTAGCTCATAACTAACTCAGCTTAGAGGGAACACTGGCTACAGGCCTGCATCCAGCCCTCAACAGGACTAACAGCGCCTCCTCCAGGGCCATTTTCCATTAAGAAAACTGTGAAGGGGAAGGTCTGAGCCTCCCCACCTTGGTGTCACTGTCCCCACACCTCTGGGATGCACAAACTCCCAGAACACACTGGTGACCTGACCTCGGGGCTTCCCTTGGAAAAACCTCATGTGGTTGTTGGGCCCTTTGTGAAGAAAAAGACTGTGCCATGTTTATTTCTAAACTCTACGAAGCAGAGAAGCTCAGGAGGGCAGAAGACAATGGCAAGATCTTACCTGTAAGGGTTCCATTCGGCTAGATCCATCTAACGTTCCTACCACATTCGTTTCCCGAGCCACAGTATTGCTCCCGGGTCGATGTCGAGTCATGTATTCATATGTGCTCAACTTCTTACCCACTGCGCACAAAGAAGTTATTTGTACTTGTCAGGCACCTTAGATAGTCAACACCAGGCCACATGAAAAGGATAGCATTTATTATACTGCAAAGCTAAAGCACTAGAACATAGGCATTGTCAGGAATGACCCATACAAAAGAAGCATCTCTGGTTATACCCTACAGAGGGGGACCCCCCCCACCTTCTACCAATAGCTACAGAGCCCGCGCGTGGGAAAAGAGCAAAAGGTGCTACAGACTACATTCCCACAAAGTAATGAATTCCCATGCCTAGCTGTTGTCTTAGAAAAAAGAAAGGAGACAAACAGCCTGGCTCTCAAGGCTATTTGGCCCATTTCGAGATAGCCCGAGATGGAAACTGCACCGTCTCCCAGGCAACCTCGTCACCTCCCCACATACCAGAGAAAACACAGATACATCCATTGACACCTCCTCCCCATCCTTCACCCCTATGGCAGGGGTACTGGACAGTACTTTTTTTGGCTTTAAAAAAACTCCAATTTCCTTCACTCAGTGGCTTGACACCAAATTCTGCAGAAGCAAACTGAACTAGGCATAATCTGACCGAAGTTATGAGTGATCTGGCGTGGCAGTCAGATTCAAATGAGCAAAACGGCTGTCGTTATTGTGGACCTGGGGTGTGTGCGCCTGTGTACCCAGCAGCCAGAGGTGAAAGGCGACTTTTGCTCTTCCTGCAATCAGGGCCGGCCCGAGGCTTTTTTGCGCCCTAGGCAAGGCTAGCTTGTGGAGCTGCCCCCCCCCCGGCGAGGCTGCCTTGTGGCGCCCCAGGGAGTCTACTTGAGACTGGAGTAACCTGCAGAGAGAGGGCGAACGCTGGGAAGAGTTTCATGACCAGCCCGCGATGGGGCAAGGCAGGGGCTGGAGCAGCTTCCCTTAACGGGGCCTTAACGGGGCCACTACCGAGGACAGGGAGTGCGGGAAGCCCCTCCCCCTTGCTGGAGGGCTCGAGTGGCAGCAGGCAGGGCAGGCTGAAGCAGAAGAGGTGCCAGGGGGTAGGGGGACGACATTTTCTTAAAAGGGGGAAAAAACCCTTTTTCCACCGTGCCCTCTGACTGCCTGCCTCTTTCTGCCAGCCAAGCTGCTCGCTGGGTCCTGGGGCCCTCAGTCTCCGCCTCTCTCTTTTCTTTTTCCCTTCCCTCTCCCACTTCTCCCTTGTTTGCAGCGCGGAGGCACCACAGGGCATTTGGGGGGGGGGGCCACTGATCCTGGGAAGCTGATGCTGCCGTCGGGGCTGCCGCTGGACTTGCAGGTCATTAATTTGAGGCGCATCCTGGGCTGTGGCGGCCGAAGCTTTCTGGGGGGCCCTTTCAGGCGCTGTGGCTCACTCCACAGGGCTCCACTCCTCACCCACATTTCTACCGGCTCAGGAGCAGGCTGTCTCTCCGCTCCCCTTCCCCAGGCTGCCTCACAGGTTCCAAAACAGAGCGGGGGGGGCTGCTGCTATGCTGCTTTACTCCAGGAAGTCCCAGGGGGGCAGGCAGTGGCAAAGGGAAAGGGCTGCTCTTCTGACTGCAGCCTCCAACCCGGCGGCGGGATCGCGGCCCAGCGGAAGGAGGGAGGGTGGTCAGGGGGTGGGTCCGGCAGGCTGTGGGTGGCACTGGCAGGAGGCAGTGGTGATTGGGATGAAGACGGCCGGGGGAGAGAAAGCAGCGGCAGCAGCTGGGGTCAGGGAGACGCAGGGCTTTTGGCAGGGGGGCACAGTTCAGCAGCCTCATGATCAGCCCGCCCTAGGCGAAAGTCTAGTTCGCCTAGCGGGTGGGCCGGTCCTGGCTGCAATAATGTCTCCAAATGTGGCAGTTTACTGCCCCCTCCCCTATGAATGGCAACCATGTCCTTAAGTAAAATCATGCGAAAGGGGCACGCACTACGATGTAGAGTCCACTGCTGCAGGGAGTGGTGGTGGCCATTAGCACGGACAGCTTCAAGTGGGGATTGGAGAAACATCTGGAGCAGAGGTCCATCAGGGATGTTAGCTGCAAGATATCGATGGAACACTCTGTCCAGGGCAGTGATGCTCTGTATTCTTGGTGCTTGGGGGGCCACAGTGGGAGGCGTTCTGGAGTTCTGGCCTTGCTGGTGGATTTCCATATGGCCCCTGGGTTTTGGCCACTGTGTGACGCAGAGTGTTGGACTGGATGGGCCATTGGCCTGACCCAACATGGCTTCTCTTATGTTCTTATGTTTGGGGCATTGATGCACTATATTCTTGGTGCTTGGGGGACCACAGGAAAAAAGGCCGTCACTGACAGTGGGTGGTGGTGGGGGAAATGCTGGCTGTGAGAGAATGGGGAAGGGAAATGGCGCTGGATGTGGGTGAGCACCTTCCCATCCACACTGCAGGGCAGGGCCCTAGCCAGAATTTTTTACTTTGGGGGGCATTTAAATAAGTCGGGGGCACCCCCCCCACACACACACAATCAGGCTGTGTCAGCAGCAACGAGAGAGTAAAAGTTTTTAAAAAGCGACACAAGAGAGAGAAAGAGAGAGAGAGAATACAACACCTAAACTGATTGAAAAGGTGATTTCCCTTTCACCGTGGCTACCTCACTCAGCACTCACAGACATACACACGTGTGTGCACACACACAAAGACAGTTTGTGCACGCTGCACGCCCAAGATCACACTAAATGAATGGGGACATTCAGAATCGCCTCTGCTGGATCAGACCGTGGAGTCCAGCAGTTTGTTGCTGGCCAGAGGCCCCCAGGGAAGCTCACAGGCAGGGCCGGAGTAGGGAGCCAGTGTGCCCTGTGGCGTGCCTCACCCGCAGCCCGCCAGAGGGACACTGCTGGCAGGCAGGGCAGGGCGATGGCATGGTCATGGCATGCACAAAAAATAAAATAAACCACCTGGATGGGAAGTCAGGAGGCCTGGGTAGTAACTCGGGGGGCCCAGCCCCAAGATGCCCCAGTGTAGCTATGGGCCTGACTGCAGGCAAACTTGCTTCTGTTCCTGAAATATCAGATTGAAGGACAAGAAACAGCTGAAGGCGACTGCTGCAGCGTTAAAAAGTTTAGGAGTGTTAACAAAGTACCCGGACAGAAAAGGGAGTGGGGAGCAAGACCAGTTATCCTCAGCTAAGAGCGAGGAGGAGGAAGAGGAGGAGGAAGTGGTGGCGGCAGATATTGCAGCATGGTTTGCCATTGGCTGCTTCTTTTCTCCCATGCTGAGCAGCCCACGAATGGCAAGCCGACTGTGTAGGGAGGGGGGCCTTGCCAGCAACCGGGCAACTCCAGGGAGCAAGAGACAAAACCCAGGGATTCTGCTTCAAAGCAGGGAAGGAGGCAAGGAGCAAACTAACTGGGAGTTTATCCACAAACTAGGCTCTGCTATGCACATCTGGTGAACTGCCCAGGATTTGGCTTAAAGAAACAATTGTTTATTATGGTGTCTGGACGCAGCCATTAATGAGAGTGTTCCTAGTGAAATGGAACAGGGGCATCACTGGCTGGCAGCCGATAAAGAAATAATCACACATTTATATTGTGTTGTACTCAGTGGCCATGGAATTTCTGACCCTCATTGTCTGACTTAGTGTGATGAAACAGAATGTTCACCAACATTCCAACTGCTCCACAACCCAAGCTGCTGGACAGCGAGATCAGATTATCTAGCTTGTTCCTCTGTACTTGCTGGGGAGTGGGAATGCACCTGCCTGTCCCCGCAGGACACCTGTCCCATCTCTGTCACCATCTAGCAACCAGACACTGGCATAACATTCACAAGTGTAAAATCCACATGTGGTCCAGAATCACACAGCTCATATTCCAGTAGGAACTGACCGTGTGATCTGTGCCTGTGCTTGTAATCTCTTAAGAACATGTGCCTTTGGGCATGTGATACACACACATATGGGCATCTGGTTGCATCAAAGACTGAGTGGTGGGCCAGGTGGGCCGGGAGGAAAGGCGTGCTCTTAGTACCCCACCACACAGCGGGAGGCTGCCCAAGAAGTGCATCATCCAATCTGTAGGGTTGCCAGCCTCCACGTGGGGCCTGGAAATCTCCTGGAATTACAACTGACCTCCAAGCAGGCCCGTAGCTACGGCGGGGCTTTTGGGGGGCTCTGCCCCCTTTCTTAAAGGTACAGCCCCACAAGAATTTCTCTGGTAAATGCTTTTTTCTCATCATTTAATAACATTTTTAAAGGCATGCACTCCTTTAAGTGGAGTGGGGTGCTGTAGTTGACTAATTCCCACACTGAGCAAGGAGGTTGGAGTAGGTGACCTCTATGATCCCTTCTAACTCTGTGTCAAGAAACTGGTCTCCTTTCAGAGAGTTTTTCTGCCTAAGTGTAAGCATCTTACTCACAGAGGTAGAGATGAAACAGCAGCAAATGTCCGAGCAGCAAGAAAGAAATAAACCCCAACAGCAGCGTTAATGCAGCTACAGACATGATGGCGACCGCCGAGGTCTCTGCCGGGGCAAGGGGAAGGAAGACCAGCCAGGTGTCATTCCCACCAACACCTGTGGGAGCAAAAAAGGAGGAGGCAAATCAGTCAACTTCCAAATTTCCCTCAATAACAGGACAGGGCTTTTAAAACCTCTTTTCTACAGGCCGAATTGGCCCTATGGGCAGGCCTCACTGAACTATGGCATTTCCACTGGAACAGCACTTAGCAGTGCATGACTGATGACACCCTAACAGCTCAAAGGTTTCCGCAAAAGAAGAAGAGGAGATTGGATTTATATATAGATATAGATATACTAGGAATAAGGCCCGTTGTGGAAATAAATACAACGGGCTCTAGAAAGAGGCTCTGGGAGGGTGCCCCGGCTTTGGGCACTCAGTGACAATTTGCTGTGGCAATCTCAGCAGGGTATAATGACAGAGTCCACCATTTTCTCCAGAGGATCTGATCTTTGCTACCTGAAGAGCAGTAGTAATTTTGAGTGATCTCCAGCCCACCCCCAAGATTGGTAACAGTGGTTCCCCAGGAGGGAGTGGCTGGTTTGGAGTGGGGTGGAGTCTATGGCATTGTACCTGTCTGAGGTCCCACCCCTCCTCAACACTCACCCTCTCCAGGTTCGACCCCTCAAATCTCCAGGAATTTCCCAACCTGGAGTTGACAACCCTATCTCCCTCCCAGCCAACCATCAACCTACCTTTAGTTTTCCATCTCCTCCCCCCTCCCTCCTAGAGAGCAGTTGTAATTTTGAGTGGTCTCCAGCCCCCACCTGGAGATTGGCAACAATGGTTCCCCATCAGGGAATGGCTGGATTGGAGGGTGGAGTCTATGGCATCGTACCTGTCTGAGGTGCCACCCCTCCTCAAACCTCACCCTCTCCAGGCTCCATCCCTCAAATCTCCAGGAATTGCCCACCTGGAGTTGGCAATCTGAACAGGACTGGGCCCAATGAGTTTTTCCCCAAAGGCCAACATAGGTGTGGAAAGGGCCTTTTACTGACAGAGGAGAAAGTACAGGTGCCAACTCTGATTAGGGAAATACCTGGAGATTTGGGGGCGTGGATCCTGTGGAGGGCAGCATTTGGGGTGTGTGTGGAAGGACTCAGCAGGGTATATTGCCATAGAGTCTACCCTCCACAGCAACCATTTTCTCCCAGGGAACTGATCCCTGTCATCTGGAGGGGTAACAGTGGGAGATCTCCAGGTCACACCTGGAGGTTGGCAGCCCTAGGGGAAAGTGAGCCACACAGCGGGGAGTTGAAGAAAATGGCCTGATGGTCACTGGCCCACCTCGTTAGCCAGCCATGCTGAAGCTAAGCAGGAGAAAGAGCCTTTTTCCATTTATTCTGACAGGAAAGTGGCCGTTGGGGAGGGGGTTATGGGGGGGGGGTTTAAGCTGAAAGTCCTTTGTTTTCTTACTCACAGAACCAAGCTTGGCTGCCTACCAACAGCCACTGAGGGGACAGTCCCTCACAGGAGTCAAGAGAACTGTCTTCCTCAGGAGAGAGAGCTGTCTGCTAGGGGGAATGGGTGGGGAAAAGGGAGCAGACCCAGCACCCGGCCAATGGCACGCGAGTACTCTTGAGTGGCGGCTGATGGGCCAATGGCTGAGGGAGGGCATTTTACAGCCAATGGGAGCACATGGAATCTTGTGAAACCAAAAGATAAATATATTATAAGGAGAGATAATTATATCTATTTAGCTAGCATTTTATGATTATGGATTGTTTTAAATTGCTGTTATCTATGTTATAGAGCTGTGGTGGCTTAAGTGGTTAAGACGTTGAACTGCAGGCTGTGAAAGGTCAGTAGTTCAGCAGTTCGAGACCCGAGAGTGCCGCATGACGGAGTGAGCTCCCGTCTCTAGTTCCAGCTCCTGCCAACCTAGCAGTTCGAAAGCAAGAAATTGCAAGTAGATAAATAGGTACCACTTCAGTGGGAAGGTAACAGCGTACCGTGCGCCTTGGCGTTTAGTCATGCTAGCCACATGACCACGGAAACATCTTCGGACAGTGCTGGCTCTTTGGCTTGGAAACGGAGATGAGCATCGCAACCCTAGAATTGGATTCGACTGGCTTTCGAGCAAGGGAACCTCTACCTTTTTTATCTATGTTATAACTGTTTATTTATATTTTATCTTTGTAAGCCGCTCTGAGTCTGCCTTGGCGGGGAGGGTGGGGTATAAATTCAATAAATAAATAAATAATAAATATCCCCCCTCTTCACTAGGAGTCTCAGAGCGGCTTACAAACTCCTTTCCCTTCCCCTCCTTACAACAGACACCCTGTGAGGTAGGTGGGGCTGAGAGAGCTTTTTCGAGGACTGCTCTTGAGAGATCAGCTCTAAGAGAACTTGTGGCTCCGTCCTTGAAGACAGTTTTAGAATGGTGGTGGGGAAAACCTTTTTGCACAAGTTTAAGGAGGGAACCTTGTTGGTCTGGAGTAGACCAGTTCAATAAGAGTATGGTAGCACCTGAGAGGCCAAATAGGGACGGAGATCCTGGAGCCCTCATACCCCCGTCTGAAGGTGGGAAGGACGCAAGGGGTACGAGGACTCGGGAATGGCCATTCCTACTGGTATCCGACAAAAGGAGCTTCAGTTCTTGGAATCTCACACCCCAAAAATCTTGCCCACTTCTAAGGTGCTACTGGGCTCGAATCTAGCTTTTTGACACACTAACCACTCTTTGTCCACTGAAAACAGGCCCCAAGAGGTTCAGGTTTATTTCTTAAAAACTGAGCAATTCAAGGCAGAACGCTAGGCTAGGCATCTCACTGCTGACTTTCCCCTTTGCTAACACTTCCAGGCAATTGAAGTCCTCAGTGGGACGGGATACGACCAGCTGTCGCAGCAGCTCAGAGAGGGGGCTGTCTTGGCAGATGACAAAAGGGGCAGAAGGGAAGCAGCCGTATGGCTCTTATCAATGTAACTCCTCACACAACCAATGCTGTTTGAAGGAAGTCTTGAAGGAAATTTATGAGGAAATGACCTAAGAACATAAGAGAAGCCATGCTGGATCAGGCCAGTGGCCCATCCAGTTCGACACTCTGTGCTACACAGTGGCCAAAAACCAGGGGTCACCAGGGGATCCACCAGTGGGGCCAGAACTCCAGAAGCCCTCCCACTGTGGAGCCCCCCAAGCACCAAGAACAGAGCACCACTGCCACATGAAAGCTTATACACTGAATTAATCTTTATTGCTCTTAAAGGTGCCACTGGACTCAAACTTTGTTCTGCCCCAGACAGTGTTCCTATCTATACCTTGTGGCTAATAGCCACTGATGGACCGCTGCTCCACATGTTTCTCCAATCCCCTCTTGAAGCTGCCTGTCCCTGTAGCTGCCACCACTTCCTGAGGCATGTACTTCCATCAGATACTGCTGCCACCATATTCAATTGAACACTGTTTTCTTTTGAAACTCAAATCATGGAAGGATTTTAAAAATTTCTTTTTGCTATAAGGTTGCAGCCAATTTATGATGACAAGGGACATGGTTTGCCATTGCCTGTCTCTGCACAGCAACCCTGGGCTTCCTTGGTGGTCTCCCATCCAAGTGCTAACCGGGGCCAACCGTGCTTGGCTTCTGAGATCTGATGAGATCAGGCTAGCCTGGCTCATCCAGGTTAGGGTCATGGAAGGACACACATCTCTAATTACACCAAAATTAAATATCCATTCCAAACTTTTATCCATATGGACATTTTAAGGCGTGGGGACATGGTAGGGTACCAGCTTTGCATGCAAAAGGTCTCAGGATCAATTCCTTAGCACCTCCCATTAGAAATGTGGAAGACCTCTGCCCGAGATCCCGGCGAGCTGTTGCCAGTCAGTCAGCATTGACTATTCTGACCTCGATAGGCCAAGTATCTGATTCAGTTCAAGGCAGCTTCGTGTATCTTCATGGCAGGTGAAAGAAGCCAAATTAAATTGTGATTCCTGCCCCCAGTTTTACATGCACTCTCAAGGGAAGGGGCAATTTTACAACCTCAAGAAAGCCACAAGTAATTTTGCCACTTTGCGCTGACTTCCCCGTCCTATAACTTCTGTGTACAAAATGTCCAGCATGATGAGCTGTGATCCACAGGGATATTCAGAACCAGTCAAATGTGAAATATGGCAGTTTCCCTTGTTAAAGGTCAAAATCAATGGCAAAGAAACCAGAAGGGCCTTCATTTCAGAAAATACCACTTTTACCTTGAATATGTACTAAGAACATAAAGAACACGCCCTGCTGGATCAGACCAGTGGTCCATCTAGTCCAGCATGTTGTTTCACACAGTGGCCAACCAATTATTATGGAAGCCAACAACAGGGCGTAGAGGCCGAGGTCTTCTCCTGATAAGAAGAGCCCTGCTGTATTAGAGTAGGAGTCAATCTAATCCAGCATCTTATTTCACACAGTGGCCAACCAATTATTATGGAAGCCAACAACAGAGTGTAAAGGCTGAGGCCTTCCCCTGATAAGAAGAGCTCTGCTGGATTAGAGTAGGGGTCCATCCAGTCCAGCATCCTGTCTCACTCAGTGGCCAACCAGTTCCAACGCCTTCCCCTGACGTTGACTCCCGGCACTGGTATTTTTAAGGATTGCTGCCTCTGAACATGGAAGATCTACTACTAGACCATTGGGGTAAAAGAGATGTTAAGTCAGAGGAACAATACTTTCAAACTGAGGAGAGGTGCGGAGCTGTGCCGGATCCACAAAATACTGGATGAAGACGTACAGGACCACCAAGATCAGCAGGAAGAGCCCAAGAACAGCTGAAAACACTGCGTTGAAGAAAAACCTGGGCAGGGAGACACGAACAGAAAGAGTCATGAATGTGCAACAGCGGAGGCTTACGAAGCTTTTGTGTATAAAAGGCACAGTTATTTAATGACAGATTTGCAACTGTTCTGCTCACCTAGAATGAAAGACCAAGAGCCCTAGGTCTGTCCCTCACACTCACTGTCCCAGCAGGTGCCTGTCCAGTTTGGATTTTAAGGGATCTGGGAAATGCTTTTAGGGCTCTTCCCACCTGGTAATCTTCTCTGTGCAAACTCCGCTCCCCTGGTCATTTTAACCCTACTTCACAGTGGCCAGCTTCCCAAAACAGGAGTCGGACATTTCTAGACCAAAGGTGTGCCGTCATGTATGACAATCATGGAGTTGCCTTTTTTTGTAATTACTGCTACATGAGCCTGGAGGCTGCCGGCTGTGGATTCCAATCAGGCTGCCTCACAAGCCAGACAGATCCTTGCCCAGTTTCTACACGTGGTGGCAGGGGCACCCGCATCCCAACAGCCCTCTGGAGTGGGAGGTTTCTGTGCTATCTCGCAGGGAATCCTGGGACCCGTCAGAAACTTCTTGTGGGTTCCTTAACAAGACAAAAAGCTTCACTGAAAGACAGCTGGACTGCCTGCTCCTCTATTACGGAATCATCCTTGAAAACAGGTGCCCGCCGACACCATTCCCGGTGCCCACCAAGCATTTTCAGAAAGTGGGCAGGGCCAGGGGTGGCTTTGGCCCGGCATGGATTCTGATTGGCCACTGGAGATTTGATGGGCTGTGCAGATTTTTTAAAAATGTCACTTTAGCAACAGTTGCCACCACAACACAAGGATCTTCACTGGGCATCTGAAGGGAAGCTGCGGTACCCGTTTTGTGGCTGGCTCTACCTCTTGCGGCAGCGGTTTTGTGGCAGCCATTTTGTGGCTGAGTCCACCAGGCTGTCAGAACTCCAAAGGTGCCCATAGGCTTAAAAAGGTTGGGGACCCCTGTTCCCTCTGGGCTGAGTTAGTGTGAGCTAGCTCACAGTTTTTTAGCCTCTGGCTCACACATTTTTGTCTCCGCTCAGGAAGGAGGGCTCCAGAGCAAGCTAATATATGCAGCAGCCAAATTGCTTACTCACAACTTTAATGCCAGGAGCTCAGAAAGTAGAATTTTTGCTCACAAGACTCCACAGCTTAGAGGAAGCATTGCTGGGGACCACTGCTCTAAAACACGCAGCCTCATGGGAAAGAGTGGCCATGTTCTGGGTCGCATTCTCAGTTGTTGTTGTTGTTGTTGTTGTTGTTCTTATTATCTAGACCGCCCTCCCCCCAAAGTGTTCATGGTAGTGTACACCATGCATAAAAACATATAATACCTGATTTAGAAACATCAACAGCCTCAGACATCAAGTAATTAGTCAGAATAAAAATCAGTAACCACTCTCTCCACGGTGGCTCGCAGACTGTGGTTTCTTCCTCCAAGGGGTGGGTCATGAGCCCGATTGGGGAAGCGTTGCTGTCCTCCACCGTAGGCCTGGCGGAACATCTCTGGGTCGCATGCCCTGTGGAACTGTATTAGGCCCTGGATGGCGCAGATGTCATTAAGTAGAGAGTTCCACCGGGCAGGAGCCAGGGCCAAGAAGGCCAGCAGGTCCAAAGGACCTGGAGGCACGTTCTTAGAGTCAAGAATGTACAAAACCCAGGGAGTTCTGAGGTTTCTTGAAGCTACTTTTTCATGCCTCTAATAACAAAGTCAGCCACATGTATCAAATACTTCTTAGTTAACACAAAAAGGCTGTGCCCATCAGTCATCCATACTTACTACACAGGGGGGCCATTTACACTTTTTTATAAGAACAATGTATCACCAACACAGTCTGTATTCTGCCCGTGCAGATTGATCAGATATTTCTGAGATATATTTAGAAATATATTTGAGAGCCAATTGGGGTAGCGGTCTGAAACACT
This sequence comes from Gekko gecko, assembly GCA_029375565.1. Lineage (NCBI taxonomy): Eukaryota > Metazoa > Chordata > Lepidosauria > Squamata > Gekkonidae > Gekko > Gekko gecko. Next base: position 11,515,995 of record JAPDNY010000011.1, read on the forward strand.
ATGGGAGGGATTTTTTGACCATTCCACCCTCCTGGTAAGGTGCCCGCTTTGTAGACAGGAAAGAATTTCCAAGCTAGCTGCTGTTAACTTACCAATAATTTTTGCTTCCAACGCAGTTATTTAGCCAGTTGCAATGGTGATCGAAGTCTGCAATGCATTTATTGCAGGCACTACAGTGTTTGACTTTCGGCCCTCTGGGGGGAAATACATTAAAGAAATACATTCAACTGCTGAAAAGTTTGCACAAACAAATATCATACATCGAGGGCAAGGCTTCGTATTTAGATAGCTCATATACCAGGGGGCCCAACGTACCAGGGGACCCAACTTGTTGGGAGTGGGGAACAATGCTGAAAATAAACACAAAGTGCCTACATCACCTGGAAGTGATGTAGGCCCACTGAGGATGTCGGCAGGGGGCACAACGCTCTGGTTTCTGGGCAAAACTCTATGGTAGAATTAGTTTCTACCATAGAGCTTTGCCCCCAAACCAGTGCGTCACCCCTGCCTGACATCACCAATGTGCCTACATCACTTCCAGGTGACATAGGCACGTTGCATTTATTTCCGGCTTCTGCCTGTTTGAGGGGTAATTGGGGGGCGGAGAGGACCCCAGACTGGGGGAACCCTTGCCCGCACCAGGTCTGGCAGCCCTAGCAATAAGCCACCTAGGATACACAGCAAGAGAAGTGATGTACCAACTTTAGAGGGCAGCCACATCCAAGCTTTTAAAACTGTTGTCCAAGCTGAGAACTCCATTGTGAAGGCTCATCACAAGTGTGGTTATCTAACGGCAATCAGCACGTCATTTGGGAGATAACCGCCAAAGCGGCCTGGTCTCTTCCTCAGGAATGAGGATTCCAAACCTTCTCTCTCCTGCTCTCCGTTCCAAACCTCCTTCAACACTTTCTCTCCCTGACTTCTGCCTCTGCAGCCTCCCCCTTCTATGCAGCAGAGTGACGCGGCAGAATGGACTATATCCATTTAGACTGTAGCCATGGGATGCCATTTTCAAAATGCAGGGCCACATGAAAACCCTGCAAGCAGAAATCAAGCACCGGGGGAAGGGAAAGCGAGCCATGTCTTGGGATGCTTGATTTCTACCAGGTGCGAGAGTTTTTGTTTTAAATGCACACAATGTAACACTACATAAATGTGATTCTGCACCTGTATTCTGAAGTTTCACATTCTGTTCTACCACCTCAGGATTCTACCGTGTCATTCTGCCACATGCATAGTAAAACATTTGTGCTTTAAGAAATACACAAGCTATATACAAGTTTAAAGCTGCTTTCTACTGAATCACACCATCATTCCATCAAGGTCAGCGTTGCCTACTCAGACTGGCAGGGGCTCTCCAGGGTCTCAGGCTGAGGTCTTTCCCATCACTTATTGCCTGGTCTTTTCAACTGGAGATGCCGGGGACTGAGCCTGGGACCTTCTGCATGCCAAGTAGATGCTCTTCCATGGAGCCACAGCCCCTCACCTTTTATTGGCCTTCTCAGGACAGAAAAACCGCTAAGTTGCCAAGGAATTAAAATGTAGAATTCGGTGCCAGAGGATGTAGTGATGGCCACAGGAGTAAACAGCTTTAAAGGGGGATGAGATGGATTCTTGGAGGATAAGTCTGTCAATGGCTACTAGCCATGGTGGCTGAGGGGAACCTCCACATTCATAGGCACTAAGCCTCTGAATCCCAGAGCCAGGAGTCAACATCAGGGGAAGGCTCCAGCCTCTCTGCTCTGTTGTTGGCCCTCCAGAGGAACTGGTTGCCCACTGTGTGAGACAGGACGCTGGACTAGAGGGACCACTGGCCTGACACAGCAGGGCTCTTCTCAGTTCTTATGAATCTCAGGTTTCCCCACCACAGTTTAGATACCACTGAGTTAGATCCATCCTCATTTTCTCTGGTCCCCCTTTCTCTTTCCTCCTAGATCCCCCTCTCCTCTGCAAAAGATGGATGTGGTATCATTGGCATATCCATCCTTGAAATAAACTCATGATCAACTTGTTGGCCACAACTCTTGAAGACCAAAAGAGTTCTAGCATCTAAGCCCACTGCTGGCTCAAAGCAAACATTACTAGACAGAACTTAGATCCAGACAGGTAGCCATGTTGGTCTGAAGCAACAGAACAAAGTTTCAGTCCAGTGGGGCACCTTGAAGACCAACAAAGTTTAATTCTGGGCATCAGCTTCCGTGTGCCTGCATCAGACAGAGGGCCCATTAGAGAGAGGTGTCGCGGGATCGTTATTTTTTGCCAAGGAACAAGGTCTCCATTTGCAAAAGCATTAAGGGAAGACTTACACTTCAACTTCACAAAGGTAGCAGCGCTGGTTCTGAATTACATGCTTGCACGTGCTGCGGTCAAAAATCGGCATGGGCTTGTTGTAGTTTTTCTTGGCCAGGACATTCTGATCCGCTGGATCGATCGTGACGGCAACCAGGTGATTAATCAAGTGACATATAAAAAGTAGGCCAATCACCTGTGTCATGACGTCAAGGAAGACTGGGAGAACGAGACGTTGGGCCCCTGTACAAATTCACCACCATCAATTCCTTCTTTATAGCTACAAATGACAAATGCAAGGCCTAACAACCTTTTGTGGACTACGTAACGTTAAGAGGAAGTAGGGCTGCCACCTCCGGGTTGGGAAATACCTGGAGATTTGGGGGGTGGGGTGGAACCTGAGGAGGGTGGGGTTTGGGGAGGAGACGGACCTCGGCAGGGCCTAATGCCATACAGGCCCATCTTCCAAAGTGGCCGTTTTCTCGAGGGGAATGGATCTGTCGCCTGGAGGTCAGCTGTAATCCCCAGAGATCTCCAGCCATAGCCTGGAGGTTGGCAACCTTATTGTCAAGAGGCTTCAGGACAAGCTGGACTCCTTGTAGATTACAAATGTGATGTATAGTCCGAAGATCGCCCCTGCATTTTCCTCAGTCAGGTTGGCTTTATCCCAAACGTTCCAATGTATTGTATTGTTTCACGTGAAAATCCTGGGCTCGGCCGTGCCGCGAGATTTATGGCAAGACAAAGAACCCCCAGCTATGGCACGCGCTCTCGATTACCAAGGCAGCTATTGACAACAAACACTCACAGTGGGTCACCTGCCATCATTATCATGACAGACGACTATAAATTTGACCAGAGGATCAGTGGCTCAAGTCCAGGTTTGCTCTCTAGTATCAAAGCAGAACATTTCTCTCCTATAAATAAAAGGCCCTCCAGTTGCTTTAATGGGGGAAAAAATGTCTCGCTGGCTCCCTGGAGTCCCCTCTGGGCAATCAACAGCCTTCACGAAGCAATCGTGCTTTGAGAAATTTGCCCTGTGAGCTCTGTAACTTTCCAGAAGCGACAGATCTAAATGCTTCCTCTGAGGCTAGGAAAATGCAGTTAGCAGCATCAAGATGCGCTCGCTCAAGGGGTCCCCATCGTGGCACCTGCCCACACCTTTCCTGGTGCCTGCCAAGCATTTCTAGAGAGCCAGGAACAGCTTTAGCCTAGCAGAGCTTCCGACTGGCCGTGCAGATTTTTAAAAAACGCTGCTTCAGCAGCAGCTGCCACAACAGCACAAAAATCTTCACTGGGTGGCTAAAGGGAAGCTGCGGCAGCCATTTTGTGCATGGCTTTGCCTCCAGTAGCAGCCATTTTGTGGCTGTGCCCACCATGCCGTATCAAATTCCACACGTGCCCACAGGCTCACAAAGGCTGAGGATGCCTGCCCCTCACTCCTGCCTGATCACCGTGGAGGGCCTACCGCTGTGGTTGAACCTGAAGTGCCTTCCAAAGTGGATCAGGGCATTTGAGAAACAAAACGGTTCATGTTCTTTCATGACTTGTGGAGGCCGACTGGGGTCGCTTGAAGAAGGCACAACACCTTCAGTTCAGCACTAGAGGCCGGCGTGTGAGAATGTGAAGAAACAGCTTTGGAAGAGGGAGAGGGAAGCGGACAGAGCTGAAGCACTGCAGGGTGCCGGACCTCCCTCCTGTGCTCGTGTTTGGGGGTGGAGATAGAGGATCTGCTGCAAAATCAGAGGAGTGCCTCTTTGTCTCTCTAGCCATTGGCCACAGTAGTGGGGTTGGACTGCCGGCCCCTTGCCGGAGGCGGGGATCTTGCTTCTCCCCAGCACATGGAGCTGCCTTGTGCCAAACCAGGCCATTGGGGCGACCAGGTCAGTACTGTCTACTCAGACTGGCAGCCAGTCTCCAGGGCCCCAGGCTGAGTCCTGCCCTGCTGCCAGGTCCCTTCGGCTGCCAGGTCCCTTCGGCTGGAGATGCTGGGGCTGGACCTGGGACCTTCTGCAGGCCAAGCAGAGGCTCTCCCACTGAGCCAAGGCCCCGCCCCGGATCATCTGTCCCTGCACCACCCTGCACTTCCTTGCTCTGGCCACTGGGCTCGCCTCTGGTCTTGCTGGGATGTTCCAACACACTCTCCAGTACCAAAACACTTGTAAATAAAGGTGGGAAGAAATGCATTTTTTCCTTTGGAGGTTTGAAATGAGTAACACCTTTGCTCTGAAACCTTCCCACAGGCAAGCCAAAGCTGTAGAGAGGAGGGGTCCCTCTGGATTTCTGACAAAGCACGGTGGGCACAGACACAAAATAGCTCCCACAGAGGCCAGCGCCAGCCACAAAAGAGTTGCCACCGCTGACCCGCAGCTACACAATGAAGATCCTCGTGCTGTGATGGTAGCTACTCCCATGGTGATTTTTTTCAGAGATCTGCACAGCCAATCATATCTCCAGACACCAATTGGAAGCCTTGCTAGGCAAGAGCCCCACCTGGCCCTGCCAGTTTTCTGAAAACACTTGGCGGGCACCAGGAAGGGTGTTGGCAGGTACCATGGCACCCACGGGCACCAGGTTGGAGACCTTTGCTCTAGAGATTAAACACTAGGACGCCCTTCTGGCAGCCCTCAGTCTTGTCCAGATTTGATTTCTGCTTGTTTAAGTTCACTCATTACTCTCTCCAGATGGTGGCCTCTGGCTGGTTAGTTTGGTGTAGTGCTTAGGTGCGCAGACTCTAATCTGGGAGAATCGAGTTTGATTCCCCACTCCTCCACTTGCAGCAGCTGGATGCCCTTGGGCAAGCCACAGTTCTGTCAGAGCTGTTCTCTAAAGGACAGTTCTGGAAAGAGCTCTTTCAGCCCCGCCTACCTCACGGGGACCGATTCCCACAAGCAGCTGTGTGGCCCTCGCTCTTCCGTTTGCCCCGGCTGCACTGGTCAATTTCACACTATTCACTGCGTGGCCACATTTTGACCTGCATCTCCCCACCCCACAGATTTCCCCCACATCTTCTCAATCTCAAAAAACATGCAGGGGAAGATGTGGGGGAAATCGGGGAGAGATGCAGGTCAAAATGTGGCCACACAGCGAATAGTGTGAAATTGACCAATGTAACTGGGGCAAACGGAAGAGCGAGGGCGGCACAGCTGCTTGTGGGGAATTGGTCAGGGTGTCTGTTGTGGGGCGGGGAAGGGAAAGGAGTTTGTAAGCCACTCTGAGACTTCGAGGGAAGGGCAGGGTATAAATCCAGTCTCTTCTTCGTCTCTTCTTAATGATAGACACAAAGCTGGTATCACCAGCATGTTGATAACATCGAACCCCACACCCCACAACTCCAGGGAATCTCTCCTGGTACCTTTCAAATCGATATTTAATCATGTACACTAGTGACCGCACAGATCCCTCTTAACTCACACAACAGCCCCCAGGAAACTGATATCAATAATCCCACTTAGGTGGGACCCTATAGAAAAAGAATGAAGCTATTGATGTACCCGCCCCAGACACCCCAACCAGCTGTTCAAGATGCCACGGGAGTTATAGAGTCGTCTCCTGTCTCCAAAATCTCAGGATCAACCAGGAGGTATTCCCCTTGACAAGCTCCAGACATAGATCACTCAGCAGGGAACATTAGCATGAAATCATTTTCAAACCAAGCCAGCGCTATACCCACTGAGCAAGCTGGCTGACACAGGGAAGTCTTCACGTGTCTTTAAACAGGACGGGAATTTTTATTCGAAAAGCAGTTGTCCTTTTCCGTTTGAGCCTCCAAGTTTAATTACAAAAAAGTGATCCTTATTCCAGTGGGTACTCCAGCAGCTGACACCCCTTATTTTAACACATGACCTAACTTGACAATTATCTTCTCACTTCGGGGCAGCAGTTTATCATCACGGATGGGAACAATGCCGGATGCCCATCAATACCTCCTAGCAACAATCTTGTGTTTAGTACATAAATAGTGAATCAATTACAGGGCTTGTGATGGTTTCCTTCTCATAACATTGGTGGCCTTTGTGACCCGGGCGCCTCATCCTGTACGGAGCAGGAGAGGAAACAAAATGTTTCAACACCCAGTCGGACGCGAGAGTGATGGTCCGAAAGCTTTTACAGAAAAAGCAACTGGAGAAAACGGCTAAGAGGTTGGGTCACTGCCAGGCACGTTCCAACGGAGAGTGTTTTAAAAGGATCCTTGAATGATCAGAATAAACTACATCTGACAGAAGGGAGATATGCTTTGGGGGGGAGGGGGAGGAGGAGATTGGATTTATACCCCGCCCTTCACGACCCGAAGGAGTCTCAGAGCAGTTTACAGTCTGCTTTCCCTTTCCCTTTCCCTTCCCCTCCCCACAACAGACACCCTGTGAGGTAGGTGGGGCTGACAGAGCTCTCCTGAGAAGTGCTTGTGAGATAACAGCCTTGAAAGAACTTGTAGCTGGCCCAAGGTCACACCAGCAGCTGCATGTGGAGGAGTGGGGAATCAAACCCGGCTCTCCCAGATTAGAGTCTGTGCTCCTAACCACTGCCCTAAACTGGCTCTTTTTTTGCCAGCTTTTCTTGCAAGCGAGGATTCTTCTCGTCTGTTTCAAAGGCCACACAGAGGGGAGGGTGTATGAATGGATTTTCCTCCATCTGTGTACCTGCTTCTAAACCATGACAAAGAGGAAGTGAAAAACGGTGCTAGGGACAGAATGGGGATGGTGGATTTCACTACAAACCTGAAGGAAGTCCGAGGGTTGCAGAAAAGTCTGAAATCTTTCCTTTTCAAAATGAGAGGCTTAAAACTCCTCAAAATTACAGAAACAACACTGGTAACTTCAAGAAAAGAATGCCCACGGAACTCTCAGTGGCTGTTGGAGGTTGCTAGGCAACCATAACAATACAGCCAAGCCTTCCAAACCTTGGTTTCTGTGCTCTTATATATGCATTGTCTTATCTTTGTTGTGAGCCACCCTGAGCCCATCATGGGATAGGGTGGGATACAAAAGCAATAAATAAATAAATAAATTGAGGGGAAGTAGGAGTGGACTGGAAGGCCAAAAGAGCCCTAGAAAAGGTCCCACCTCCCTTCACTGTCATGTCTCCTGTTGGAGGAAGATTTGCCGGGGACAGGGCCAGGGGTGACTATCAGAAACTCCCTATCTACATAACATGGCCTGGCACAGCATGCACTGTGCAACTCAGCCTGGTCTGTCCTTGCCCAGCAGCAGCCACCATGCCACTGGCCTGGCCCACTTCCAGCCTGGCCCACCACCATACAGCCCAGCCAGGGAGAGACTGTCAGTTTAGGGAAGGACGGAAGAATGAAGGAAGCAGGCCTGGCAGTGGCAGGCATGGTGCTACCGGGCTGAACTCTGCACTAGCAGCCACTGCACAAGTTGGCCAGACTTCTCCCAGGGAGAGGCTGTCAGGGAAACCAGGGGCGGGCAGATAAAGGTAATTTGGTTGGCGGGTGGGAAAGGAGAGAAGGAAGCAGGAAGAAGGGCGAGGTTGCGGGGGCTGCCAGGGAAGGGAACGAAGAAATAATGGGGATGAGGGAATACAGGGGAAAATGAGATGCCCCCCACTTGTACTGCACATATTCCCTGCACGCAGATGGCATTCAGACATCATTCTGTATATTCCTGATAGGCATGGACAGAACTTGTTAGCCACACTTCCACGCTTCCTGCCCTCTTCTCCTCACCTGCAGAGCACAGTTGAAATCTTCCTGGTTTGGAAAACAACCTGGACTTCATTTCTTCCCTGCAAACCCTTTCAAATCTAGGCTTGTGGCACAAACTTCAAGGAAACAAGCTTCAATCTGTTCTGGCATCTGGATGTGGATTATTTATGAGAAATTGTATTAACGTAATGAATCGTGTTTTATGTATTATGCGAACTTTTAACTCTGTTGTAAGCCATCTGAGCCAGCCTAGGTCGGATAGGCGAGATAAAAATCAGTAAAATAAAATATTTTTTTTTAAAAAAGGGTTGGAACACTTTCCCTATGAAGAACGGTTAAAACGCTTGGGGCTCTTTAGCTTGGAGAAATGACAGCTGAGGGAATCTGACAAAGAGCTGTGTTTCTCAAAAATTTATGCTATAATAAAGCTTGTTCGTCTTAAAGGTGCTACTGGGCTTTTTACTATTTTGAAGATCAGTTGCAGTTTGGGAGATCTCCAGGCCCCGTGCAGAGGTTGGCGACCCCAGTTCTAAGTCAACAGGGCTGGGAAAAGCTGAACTTGGGAGCATCAGGCTCAGACCTCCAAACACCCACTTTAGGAAGGGAGCGACCAGATTCACTGGCTTGTCCCTTCGGACTCTTCCCGCAGCAGAAGCAAACTCAGCCCAGTGTTTTTCCGATGGCTGTCTGGAAAGGATACAGTGTAGGCCGCGTACTTCCATCCGTGCGGGAGAAGAGGGATGTAGATGCCGAAGCCCACAATGGCCAGGTAGGTGAAAAGCCCCAGGGTGACCACCTGGAAGGAGTGGAGGGGCAACGACCAGCCGTTCACTCGGGAGTGCAGGGGGGCCAGGGGGAGGCCGTTGTGCCCGTTCAGCTCCTCGGGTCCGGTTCGCCGCCACTTCTCATCGAAGCAGATCATCTGCAAGACAGAAACCCAAACCCTTCCATGAAAAACAAAAATGGCTGCTGCCCTTGACGGACCTATAGAACCCCACCTGCGGCGTGCGGTAGGGATTGGGAAACCGAGGCACAGCCCCCCTGCCTCACCCATTCACAAAGGTCCTGAGGAGACACTGCGTTGCCTCGCCATCCCATCTGCCCCCGCACTAATGAACACACGGAACTGACTTAGCTACATTAGCTGATGAGCAGAAGAGGTCACATTTATCTAGCCTCCAAGTGCCCAGGAACAAAAGTCTTTCAGCCTTTAAAGGGAGGGGAAATCATGTCCTACAAGGGGCTGAGGACCCCTGCATAGGCCCAGAGGTTTAAAGAGAGTAGAGTTGACAAGTCCCTCCTGGCAACCAGTGGGGGAATGCGGGGACTTACCAGCAGCATCAGGGAGACCCATTCGACATACAGTGATGTGTCCATGTCACTGCCCATATGACCCAGAAGTGATGTCATCACGTCTGGGATGTTGGGGTAACTGTGGTATTTCGGCATAAAACTCTATGGTAGATTTGATTTGTACCACAGAGTTTCCCCCAAATACCAGAGTGTCGCCCCAACGTCCAAGATGTGATGACATCACTCCTGGGTCATGTGGACACATCACTGTATGTCGACTGAGCTGCCAGTAAGTCCCCACATTCCCCACTGGTGCCAGTGGACAGTGATGTAGACAAGTTGCTGCATGTTGAATCGATCTCCCTCTTTTTCAGGGTAAGTCCTCCCTCCCTGCCAGCAGGGAGGTGAGGCCTGGCAGTGGGGGACCCCTGCCTCCACCGGGGGGGGGTGTCTAGCAACCCTAAAAGAGAGTGACCTGTGACAATGAGACACAGCCCCACAGAAGGACGGTCAACGATTCCTTCCAAGTCTACGTTGAGCAAGGATTTACCTTTTTTGTGTGTGGGTGCATCTTTGGAATTTTGACACAGTGTGGTGGACACACCCCAAAATGGCCACCACAGTAAGCAGAACCAGCCAGAAAATGGCTGCCGGGTCTCACCTTCAGTCACGCAGTGAAGATCCTTGAGCTGTGCTGCTGCCAGACCAGGGCTCTGACAGATCTGCATGGCCAATCAAATGACCGAGGGCCCACCAGAAGCCTTGCTGTGGAAAAGCCCCACCCAGCCCCAGCCATTTTCTCAAACACGTGGTGGGCACCAGACAAGGCATCCACGAACACCACATTGGGGGGCCTGCTTTGAATAGTCCTGGAGGATTCCTGTTTTACTCACAAAAACAGCAGCAGGATGCTGCAGGGATGTTAACAGTACAAACAGAAATCTGAAAGGCAAGAAGGAGGAGGAGGAGGAGGAGGAGATTGGATTTATATTCTGCCCTTCACTCAGTGTCAGAGTTGCTTACAAACTCCTTTCCCTTCCCCTCCCCACAATAGACACCCTGTGAGGCAGGTGGGGCTGAGAGAGCTCTTTTGAAGATGGCTCTTGAGAGAAAGAACTTGTGACTGACCCAAGATCACACCAGCAGCTGCACATGGAGGAGTGGGGAATCAAACCCGGTTCTCCCAGATTAGAGTCCATGCACTTAACCGCTACACCAAACTGGCAACACAAATCTTGCCACTAGGGGAGGCCCAAGAGTGTCCTCATCACTTATACATTACTCAAAAATAGTGCCTGAGTGCTCTCAAAGAGCTTCACGTACAGAGAGCCTCATGACCACCCCATAAGGTAAGTCAGTGTTGTCCCCACAAGGTGGGGAACCACAAGAAAACCCCCTGTCCCAAGAGGTCCCTCTTCAGGGTTCCATAAACTCCAAGGGTTGGAGAAAGCCAGCTGGCCCAACTCCCACATTTGATTCATTTTTAACTGGCTCCCAATTGGTGGGATATTGAAAGCAACCAATCAAAATCCAAGCCAAGCAACCCCACTGGTTAAACTCAGAAGGGGAACTAGTTGTTGTTGTTGTTGCCTAGGCTGGGGAAGACAACCCACCCCCCGCAGCATGCATGCTGAACAACAACAAATGCTTCTCTTTGACATGTAGGGAGGGTTCTCCCCATGGAACACACATTCAGTTGGTCAATGGTTATCATAAAACAAAGCGCCGAACATGTTTCGGCTATCACCTTCCTCAGTCGTACAATACCTGTTGTCAAGCTGCAGGCTTCAGATGAATACAACAGACATCAGATAATCACCATATACAAATGTAGCAACAAACGTCGCATATGTCAAAAAATATCCCCTTGTTCAGTAGATATTGTAATTGAGTTGGAAATAAAGGGACTGCTTAAAGTCTTCATTTACAACAAGGGTGCTTTGGGACTATATGAGATGCGAGGCATGTAACCAGGTCAAAATGGACGGGATAATATTTCACAGAATTATTGAGTCACAGAATTGGAAGGGACCTCCAGGGTCACCTAGTCCAACCCCCTGCGCTAGGCAGGGAATTCACAAATACCTCCCCCTCCACACCCCCAGCGACCACTCTTCCTTGCCCAGAAGATGACAAAAAACCTCCAGGATCCCTGGCCAAACCAGCCTGGAGAAAAATTACTTTGTGACCCCAAAGTGGTGATCAGCATTTCCCTGAGCGTGTAAGAAAGTTCCACAAGAACTAAGCACTAAGGCAACCCTTCCTGCCCTCCCTCTCATGATCTGCCCATGTTCACAGAATCTGCACTGTTGTCATCTAGCCTCTGTTTGAAAACCTCCCAAGAAGGAGAGCCCACCACCTCCAGGAGAAGCCTGTTCTACTGAGAAACCGCTCTAACTGTCAGGAAGTTCTTCCTAATGTTTAGCCGGAAACTCTTCTGATTTATTTATTTGTTTGTTTGTTAGATTTCTACCCCGCCCTCCCAGCCAAGGTTCTGGTCTGACCTTCTGGGGCAACAGAAAACAATTCTGCACCATCCTCTATATGACAGCCCTACTTGAAGTACTTGAAGATGGTTATCATATCACCTCTCAGTCATCTCCTCTCCAGGCTAAACATACCCAGCTCCTTCAACCTTTCCTCAAAGGACTTGGTGTTCAGACACCTCACCATCTTCGTCGCCCTCCTCTGGACACATTCCAGCTTGTCTATATCCTTCTTAAATTATGGTGTCCAAAACTCTAGGTGAGGTCTAACCAGAGCAGAGTAAAGTGGTACCATCATTTCGGGTGATCTGGGCACTATACTTCTGTTGCTACAGCCCAAAATCATGTTTGCCTTTTTAGCTACCGCATCACACTGCTGACTCATGTTCAGTGTACGGTCTAATAAGACCCCTAGATACTTTTTGCATGTACTACTGCCAAGATAAGTCTCCCCCAACCTATTATTATGCATTTGATTTTTCCTACCTACTTGGAGAACTTTACATTTATCCCCACTGAAATTCATTACCAAAGGTTAGGTTGCCAAGGTGGAGTTCTCTTGGAATCACCACTGATTTCCAGAGCACAGAGACCTGAAGAATGACAGTTTCAGAGGGCAAATTCTACGGTACACCATAGATTCTAGGTAAAATCCCTCCCCAAACACCACCACCCTGTCAGGTAGCCCTGTCATGGTTATGGAATGTGGAGGGGTACTCTTAGTCCACCAGCCTCTGAGCGTTACCGTTTTCACTGTCTCTATGTTATTGCTGCTTGAACTTGTAGAAGCTCCAGCTGCAGAACTCCTAAGCTGGGAACCAACGGCTTTTAGATTGTTTGCTAGCTTTTGCCCACGCGCAAACTATACTCATTGGCTTCAGCTTGGTGGGGGGGGGGGGTGTTTGATTCTAGTATAATTCAGGAGGCCCTCCTGTTCCCGGCCATTCCTGACACAAGCAGTACACGTGTCTTTAGTTCTGATTCACCAATAAACAGTTCTCTTCTAATGAAGCTCTGTGTTGTGTGACCTGAGACGCTGGAAGCACAGCGGGGGAGAAGACAACAGGCATGGCTCATGCTTGCCCTCGCCTCCTGGACGCGCACAGCTGCCAGCAGGGTCCGAGGCAAGCTCCTGAGATGGAGAAGAAGAAGAGATTGGAATTACACCCCGCCCTTCACTACCTGAAAGAGTCTCAGAGCGGCTTACAATCTCCTTTCCCTTCCCCTCCCCACAACAGACACCCTGTGAACTAGGCGGGGCTGAGAGAGCTCTCTCAAGAACTGCCCTTGAGAGAACAGCTCTGAAAGAACTTGTGACGGGCCCAAGGCCATCCAGCAGCTCCAAGTGGAGGAGTGGGCAATCAAACCCGGCTCTCCCAGATTGGAGTCCGCACTCCTAACCACGACACCAAACTGGCTCTCTCACTGGGCCCCAGTTTGCTTCCGGAGTGTCTGGCTGAGGACAGTCTGCTTCTCTTCCCTTTTGTTCGCTACCCACACAAACAGCTTCACAGGCTGATGCTGCATTTGGGGGGCACAAGTCAAAGAGACTGCCTGACCCCGGCTAGCCCCATCTAGTCAGATCTGGGAAGCTCACCAGGGTCAGCCTCAATTAGTATTTCGATGGGAGACCGCCAAGGAAGTCCAGGGTTGCTACGCAGAGGCAGGGAATGGCAAAACGCCTCTGAATGCCTCTGGCCTCGAAAACCCTGCGGGGTCGCCGTAAGTCAGCTGTGACTTGGCGGCACTTTCTGCCATCAGCCCTGGTCTCAGTCAGTTCTGGCGGCTTCTCAGGTGCCAGCACAATTTCCACAGCTCCACTCTGCTTTCCCTTCTTCTATGCTGCTATGCCCTCTTTAAGCGCCTGTTGTCCACAGGGCTGTGAAGGTAGAGGGAGGCCGGCAAGGGGAGAGAGTGACCTGGCAAAATCCAAATATTCAGCACCTGGGTACACCACCCACTGCAGCTTGCGCTGCCATTGGGAGTCCCGCTGATCTCTGTGAGAACCTGGTGCAGGAACGGTGGCTGCCCTGTCTGCTGGAAGAGCCCATCTGATTCCACGGGGCTTCCTTTGTAAGATTTGCTCCCAAGCAGACATCACCAGTGCTCATCCAACATTAACTCGGGCCTCTTACACTGCCCTTGGAACATCTCAACACAGCACAAGACATTTGGTGCAGTGGTTAAGTGCGCGGACTCTAATCTGGGAGAACCAGGTTTGATTCCCCACTCCTCCACTTGCAGCTGGCTGGATGACCTTGGGCAAGTCATCATTCTGACAAGAGCTGTTCTCTCAAGTACAGTTCTCTCAGAGCTCTCTCAGCCCCACCTGCCTCACAGGATGTCTGTTGTGGGGAGGGGGAGGGAAAGGAGTTTGTAAGTCGCTCTGAGTCTCCAAGTGAAGAGCAGGTATAAATCCAATCTCTTCTTCTTCTTCTCTTCATCATCTTAAGAGCCACGGACCAAAGTGTCAGAAGTCAAGTATGAAGCATTCATGCCTGGACCGCACTGACATCACAGGGATTGACTTCAGAGAAAACCTGCATTGGATCATACTACATAACAGAACAATGCAAAAAAAAGAAGTGGGATCACCCCGGAGTGGAAAAGGGAAGGTAGGAGAGGATTGTTTAAATCCTTCAAAAATCCTTCCCTCTCCCCTTCCTTGGTTTGCAACACGGAAAGAAGACCAGCCGGAAAAGCATTTCCCCAGGCTTGTTGATAGACCAGCACCAGCAGTCCACCCTGGCCTGGACGACCCAGGCTAGTCCAATCTCACTAGGTTTTGGCTACTAGGCTGGGTCAGCTCTGGTCGGTACTCGGTTGGGAGCCCACCAAGGAAGTCGAGGGCAGAGGGCAGGCAATGGCAAACCACCTAGGGGTCTGCAATCTCCCCTCCCTTTTTCAGTTTGGGTCTATTGGACCCCCCAAATTTTTGGGATTTCCAAAGTATCCCAGATCCCAATACCGGCAATGTATTCAGATTCTGGGTTTTTCAGAAATCCCAATTTTTTTCTGGGTCCAATAGACCCAAGATGGGAAAAACTGGGGGAAATGACAGTCCGGGAGCAGCACAGTCACAAAACACAGCTGCTCAGCTGTTTCCCTGGATCTTCCTGGTTCCCGAAAATATCCTTGATTTTGGGGGGATTTTTCCCCTTAACCCCCCCCCACACTTTTGGCTTGGAATGATGAAATATACCCTAAAAATACTGATAAGGTATTCTGGGGGGTACATTGTCGGCTCAGGAAGACCCGAATGCATACCCCCAAAAAACCCTTGGTTCGTCTCCTGCCCTGAAAACCCTGTGGGGGTTGCCATAAGTTGGCTGTGACTTGACTGAACTTTCCACTGCCCCCCCCAACAGCCCCTGACAAGAATATGGTTTGTTTTCTGTTATAAAATTCTATTTAAAAACAGGCTGCTGTTTAACAGCAATCAAGAAACAAGACAGGGTGTTTTCCGCCCTTTTTGTGCAGCTTTTTGTGTGCTTCCCCTCCCGTATTTCACACATGAAACAAATCCTTGTGAAAGATTCGTATCCTCCAGAAATATCTGCTTTCCTGCTTACACGTTTCTCCACATGTAAAAAAGATGACAAATCTACCAACTTGACCAGGAAACCAGTTATCATGGTTCCAGGGCTACAGAAGTGTGTGTATGCTTGTGTGTGTGTGTGTGTGTGTGTAGCACATTTCTTTCCAGAATCTAACCTAACCAAACATGTGTGAAAACTTTGCCATTAACATACTCACTTCCTTCTTCCCCTCCCCGTCTTTACATCCACCCAGAAGGCCAGCGTTTCATGAAATCATTGGCCTCTTGAACTGACAACATAAGACTTCTTAGCTGACCTACAGAGTTACTGTTCAGCTATGACTGTTCACCAAAGAACTCCAGGGAGATTTCGAAAGTGGCTCTCTCCCCTTTACGTAATGGCATTAGAGCATCCCACAAAAACATAGCCATTTAGCTTCAGGGAATTAAGGCCTTCTTAAAAGAGGGTTTGTTATGCAGAATGCTAGCCGTGCTCTTAGAACCTACATTTACAATTGTTCGCTGGTTAACTGCAGACAAAGTTATGCATGACTTCCCCCATGCACAAAAGTTCCTAGATGCAGGTTACTGCACGAGGGGGGAAAACATTTTCCAAATCTGCTCACAGACGTAACAACAGCCTGTGCAATATGCAACATCTTCAGAAGAGGAGTTCTTAACACAGTTTAGTAGAAATGAACAGGAGGCAACTTCAGGGGAGGGCCTTGGTCTCTTTGCCCTGCTTGTTGGCCCTCCAAAGGAATGGGTTGGCCACTGTGTGAGACGGGATGCTGGACTAGATGGACCACTGGTCTGATCCTGCAGGGCTCTTGTCATGTTCTCAACACGCGGTTGAGGCCTAAGAAACATGCTTTCTTGCTCATCCTACCTACCTTCTGACATTAAGAAGCTCTAGTTGGGTAGTCTATCCCAACCAAAGTCCTTATTCCTCCCAGCCTGTCCCAACCGAAGTCCTTATTCCTCCCAGCCTGTCCCAACCAAAGTCCTTATTCCTCCCAGCCTGTCCCAACCAAAGTCCTTATTCCTCCCAGCCTGTCCCAACCAAAGTCCTTATTCCTCCCAGCCTGTTCCAACCAAAGTCCTTATTCCTCCCAGCCTGTCCCAACCAAAGTCCTTATTCCTCCCAGCCTGTCCCAACCAAAGTCCTTATTCCTCCCAGCCTGTTCCAACCAAAGTCCTTATTCCTCCCAGCCTGTCCCAACCAAAGTCCTTATTCCTCCCAGCCTGTCCCAACCAAAGTCCTTATTCCTCCCAGCCTGTTCCAACCAAAGTCCTTATTCCTCCCAGCCTGTCCCAACCAAAGTCCTTATTCCTCCCAGCCTGTTCCAACCAAAGTCCTTATTCCTCCCAGCCTGTCCCAACCAAAATCCCTACAAACTGGTTCACTAGAGTGTTTGTGTGTGTATAAAAGGATGAACCTCCTTCTGTCTCTTATCCTGGGCTGTCCCTCCAGCTTAGCTAGGCTTTCGAATCAGCACAATCTAGAAACAAATTGAGGGTTGAAAACTGATCATATCCAGGATCTTTTAAGATAAAATCCCTTTCATAACTAAGCTTAAATCCTACCTGAACCAATACAGAGATATAAGGGAATGAATCAGAACAAAACTGAGATGTTGAAAATTACTGGAAGGAAACCCGAAAGAGAATAACCAGCTAATCCTACGCTGACCAGTAGAGTGCCTCAGCATTTCTATCCTAGGAATGGGTGCAAGGCAGGAGAAAATTTGACAAAGGCTGTTCTCCAACCTTGGCACTGGATTCTCGCTTTGTCGCCCTGGTTTCTGTCTCTCTTGGCAGACATTGCCAAACCAGGCTGACAGTTTTAACCCTTTCTCTCCAGTTTCGGAGCATGTCTGTGGACTCAGTCAGACCTACTGACTAATCATCCAAAAGTTGTCATTAGGACTTTTAATGATGCCTGAGCTGGAAACCACAAACCACCCATCTGAGCTCTTGGACACTTCTGGGGTCCCTCCTGTTTCCTGGCTCATCCACTGCCCTAAAACTGCCTTTCTCCCCCTCTCTGGAGTAATGAGAATTCTTCAAATTGGCCCCCATCTTCCATATAAGACTGTATGTTATTTCAACATCTATTTCCTTCAGTTCCTTCACAGAGGGCACCTCAGACTCGGAAACGTCCCTTCCTTGAAAGCCTCAACAATAAAACTGTCTGGAAATCAATTTATATTTGCAGCAGTGCACAAACGAAATTAAAGACGCCTGCTCCTTGGGAGGAAAGCGATGGCAAACCTAGGCAGCATAATAAAAAGCAGGGACATCACCCTGCCAGCAAAAGTCCGTGTGGTCAAAGCAATGATATTCCCAATAGTAATGTATGGCTGTGAGAGTTGGACCATAAAGGAAGAATAGATGCTTTTGAATTATGGTGCTGGAGAAGACTCTTGAGAGTCCCTTGGACTGCAAGGAGATCGAATCCGTCAGTCCTAAAAGAAATTAACCCTGATTGTTCCCTGGAAGGCCAGATACTGAACCTGAAGCTCAAATACTTTGGCCATCACATGAGAGGGGAGCCCTCACTGGAGAAGACCCTTATGCTGGGAAAGACTGAAGGTCAAAGAAGAAGGGGACGGCAAAGGATGAGATGGTTAGACAGTGTTATCGATGCAACGAACATGAAATTAAGCAAACTCTGGAGGACGACATAAGACAGGAGGGCCTGGTGTGATGTGGTCCATGGGGTTGCGATGAGTCGGACTCGACTGTGCGACTGAACAAGAACACCAACAAATTCCTGTCCCTATATTAATTCTGATGACACTGAGCTGGATCCAGGGGATACGTTTCATTAGAAGAGGTCCCCTCTTCCAGCAGAATGACCTTGACAAAACAGTCCTCTGAGCACTTTACACCAGAGAAAATGGGATGGATCCATGGGCTCTAGCCACCTGCCAACTATGCTTTGCCATGAAGAAAGCGCTGGCAAAGGAACACCACTGGATCTGTCCACAGGAGTGACCTTTGCAGTGGTTTCTAGGGATCAGCTGCAGTAACTTCATCAGAGCATGCCTCAAGGGGTACACAAAGGGAGGGAAATAACATTTTAAACACCTTCACATTTAAGATCCAAACAAGCCCTTATTCCTAAAATGCACACTTAAGAACATGACGCTCATCGTTGCAAACTGCAAGAGAAGGACGGGTTCTGAGACCAGTCAGGTTTTATGGCTTTGTTCCACCCACCATGGACATTTCCTCAGCTGGGACTGCATGTCCCTAAATGCCGAATGGAACACATAAAACTGTCGTAACACTTGAACTCTTTGGCAAAGTTTTTGCTATTAAAAACTGCGTCATTTGTCCTTGGGAGAGGACAGATTGCAAATCCCAATAAATAAGACTTAATAAATCTGTTCTGTTTTAAGACGCAGAAGAACACTCATTTTCTACGGTGTACACGGGGATGCAATATTAGACTTCATTCACACAGCATTTTAATATATGATCCTAGACGCATCTCTGCAGGTGAGCACATCTAGAAACGCGGTCTTGGAGCACAGTCCACTGGGAAGTTCTCCTTCTGTCCTAAATTCCCATGACTTTAGTCTGCGTATCCACAAGCTGGCAATGTAAGGCCAAGAAAGAGTAGTCCTAATACACTGAAAATGGTAATATGAGTGACAGAAACACAGCAGTAGCAGCACTGGAAATGCTTGTAAATTTAGGACTGCTAATCTCCAGCTGAGCTGCAGACCAGAAGGCCGGTAGTTCGACAGTTCGAGACCCGAGTGCCACGTGACGGACTTAGGGTTAGAGCTCCTATCTCTGAACCCAGCTCCTGCCAATCTAGCAGGAGCAAGAAATTGCAAGTAGATAAATAGGTACCGCTTTAGTGGGAAGGTAACAGCGTTCCATGAGCCTCGGTGTTTAGTCATGCTGGCCACATGACCACGAAGAAGTCTTTGGACAGCGCTGGCTCTTTGGCTTGGAAACGGAGATGCGCACCAGCCCCTAGAGTCGGATTCGACTGGCTTTCGAGCCAGGGAACCCTAATCTCCAGGTAGTTGCTAATCTCCCACAATTACCGCTCATCTCCAGACAGAGACCAGTTCCCCTGGAAGAAACGGCTCCTTTGCAGGGGGGGCTCCCTGGTGGCACTGTGCCCTGCTGAGGGCCCCTCCCCAAAATCTCCAAGTATTTCCCTCACCAAGAACTGGTAGCAGTGAGTAGTGTGGCCCAGCTGTGGAATTTGGGGAGATTTGGGGGTGAAGCATAGGGAGGGAGCGGGAGGGACCTCAGTGGGGTTGACGGGGATGCCAGCCTCCAGGTGGGACCTGGGGATCCCCCGGAATTACAGCTCATCTCCAGACAAAAGAGATCAGTCCCCCTGGAGAAAATGGATGCTTTGGAGGGGGGACTCTACGGCATTGTGCCCTACCGAGGTCCCTGGCCTCTCCAGGCTCCACCCCCAAATCTCCAGGAATTTCCCAACGTGGATCTGGCAACCCTACCCCCCCCGCTGGTGGCCAGGAGGGACCCGGGAACCCCTGGTTGGGTACAATGCCACCATGGAGCCCGCTTTCCAAAGGAGCCATTTCCTCCGGGGGAACTGATCTCTGTAGCTGTGACTCCAGGAGGTCTCCAGGTCCCATTATGAGGCTGACAGCCCTCCTCACACGGTTGTTGTGAAGATAAAATGGGGGCAAGGAGAACAACGTACACCACTCTGGGTCCTCAACAGGGGAGAAAGGCAAGGTATAAATGAAGTTCAGTAAATAAACAGAAACCAGGGTAGCATACATGGTTCTCCCCACACGTTAAGTTTTAGATCCCCCCCCCCAATCTAACTTGGATCCTAACCCGGGGTTTTATCCACGCTTGGCTTCCCTGGCTAACTAGGATTGCCAACCTCCAGGTGGCACCTGGAGATCTGCTATTACAGCTGATCTCCAGATGACCAAGATCAGTTCCCCCGGAGAAAACGGTTGCTTTGGAGGGTGGACTCTCTGGCATTGTACCCCATTTGATGTCCCTCCCCAAACCCCACCCTCCTCAAGCTCCACCCCCCAAATACCCAGGTATTTCCCAATCCAGAGCTGGAACCCTACTGCTAACTGGGATTCTAACTCGGATTAAGTCACACGCTTGTGTTTGTACATCACAGATAACCAACATTCGGGTTTAACAATGGTTTTATCAGTTCAAGAAGGGAAGGAGAGAGAGAACTGGCCATGCAAGTCCCATGTGCCCATGCACATTACAGGGGAGGGGCCGTGGCTCAGTGGGAGAGCCTCTGCTTGGCATACAGAAAGTCACAGGTTCAATCCCAAGGACCTCTACTTTTAAAAAGGACCAGGTAGTAGGTGATGTGAAAGACCTCCTTCTGCCTGGGACCCTGGAGAGCTGATGGACCAAGGGTCCAATTCAGTAGAAAGTAGCTTTAGATAATTTTTCTATAACCACAGTTATGTGATTTTTTTCAGTGCCCCCTCCGCGCCTCACGGAGCTTTCTGGGTTCTCGCTTTGGGTCCCCCTGTTGGTCAAACAAAGTCACATTTTTCTTTATACTTGTTGAGTTCCCTAAACACGTTTAGAAAATACACACCCTTTGTACCCACAGCTTGATTTTGCTACTTAGCCGCTGTGATTAGGAATATGGGACTGTTACATATTGTAAATAATAATAATTCCGTCACATTTGATCTGCTGGTTATTAGCAATAGTGTTAGTGATATCACTGCCACCTGTTTTCATTATATTCTTTTGCTGCTTCGAGAGGACCTCAAACCTTATAATTTCATAGCTTATAATTTTATTATTTATAATTTTCTAACCTATAATTTTAAATTCTGGTGGTTTTAAGAGTTTAGGATTATTTGGCTGGTATTTTAAAGATTCATTTTGTTCCTATACTGCCTCAATGATCCATTGTATTTTCCAGTATAATTGCTTGAGAATATGCAGTATAAATATTTAAAATAATAAATAAGAAGGTCATTCACTGCTATTAGCCAACCTTACAGAGAACTAAACTTGCAATGCGTACTTAAAGGGAAATAAGAGCCCTTTTAAAAGAAAGCCAACTCACAGCAAAGCAGTATAGTTAACAGGAAGAACAATACACTGAATTCAATAGCACCTTTGAATGGAAGTGTTCCACAGTGCCTAGTCATGTCTAAGCGCACTTACATGCGGAAGGGCCACTCCACACAGCAATGTTAGCAGACCAGCAACACACTCAACCAGGCCACTCATTGCTAGTGTGTCAGTATTACATACGAATGTGGCAGGACATGGCATAAATGAATAAAGAAGAAGAAGAGGAAGAAGAAGAAGAGGAGGAGGAGGAGGAGGAAGAGATTGGATTTATACCCCGCCCTTCACTCAAAGTACTCTCAGAGCAGCTTACAAACTCCTTTCCCTTCCCCTCCCCACAACAAACACCCTGTCAGGTAGGTGGGGCTGAGAGAGCTCTGACAGAAACTGCTCTTTTTCAAGAACAGCTCAGACAGAACTATGGCTTGCCCAAGGTCATCCAGCAGCTGCAAGTGGAGGAGTGGGGAATCAAACCCGGTTCTCCCAGATTAGAGTCCGTGCACTTAACCACTACACCAAACTGGGTCTCCGAATATGGAGTGTGTGGAATACTTACTGAGGTAAGGGCTAGCCCAGCGGTGCCGAACCTATGGCACGCATGCCAGAGAGGGCACGCAGAGCCCTCTCTGTGGGCATGCGCCCTGGAGTGCCCACCCACCTGCCGCCTTCCTCTGCCTGTGCGCCGAGGCGCGCAGGCAGAGAAAGACCTCTGGAGAGCCTCCCCCACCCACCCACCCACCCAACGCCGCCAACAGCTTTGTCTGTGGGCGTGCAGAGGTGCGCCGCAGAGAAAGGTCTCCAAAGCCCACCCCCCGCCTTTCTCTGTGGGCGCGCCGAGGCACGCTGGCAGAGAAAAGCCTCCAAATGCCCCCCCGCCCTTCTCTGCCTCCCTGCTTTCTTCTTTCCCTCCTCTCTCCCTCTTTCTCTTCCTCCCTCCCTCTTTCTTCCTTTCCCACTCTTTGCCACCTTTCCCTTCCTCCCCATCTCTTTTCTCTTCCCCCCTTTCTTTTCTTCTTTCCCAAAATGCTTTGCCCTCTTTCCCTCCCTCCCTCTTCCTTCCTTCCTCTCCATATCTCTCTCTGTCTCTCTCTCTCTTTCTCTCTCTCTCTCTTTTATTTACTCTCTTTATCTCTCACTCTCTTTCTCCCTCTTTCTCTCTCTCTTTCTTGCCAGCTTGCAATAATTCCCATGATGTCAGGCTGCGTGTGCAGAAAAGGGCAACTTGAATGATAAAAGGGTTGGAACACTTTCACTATGAAGAAAGGTTAAAGCACTTGGGGCTCTTTAGCTTGGAGAAACCATGGTGACATGATTGAGGTTTATAAGATTATGCATGGGACAGAGCAGGCTGAGAAAGAAGTACTTGTTTCCCTTTCTCACAATACAAGAACTCGTGGGCACTCAATGAAATTACTGAGCAGTCGGGTTAGAATGGAAAAAGGAAGTTCTTCTTCAGTGATGAACACATGGAACTCACTGCCACAGGAGGTGGTGGCAGCTACAAGCATGGACAACTTCAAGAGGGAATTGGATAAACATCTGGAGCAGAGGTCCATCTGTGGCTATTAGCCACAAGGTATAGATAAGAACTCTCGGTCTGGGGCAAGGGATACTCTGTATTCTTGGTGCTTGGGGGGGCAACAGTGGGGGGGGGGCTTCTAGCATCCTGGCCACACTGCTGGACCTCCTGATAGTACCTTGTATTTTTGGCCACTGTGTGATAGAATGTTGGACTGGATGGGCTACTGGCCTGATCCAACATTGGCTTCTCTTATGTTCTTATGTCTGTGGCAAGTGATGCTCTGTATTTTTGGTGCTTTGGGGGGCAACAGTGGGAGGGTCTCTAGTGTCCTGGCTCCTCTGCTGGACCTCCTGATGGCACCTGGTATTTTTGGCCACTGTGTGACAGAGTGTTGGACTGGATGGGCCATTGGCCTGATCCAACATTGGCTTCTCTTATGTTTTTATGTCTGGGGCAAGGGATGCTCTGTATTCTTGGTGCTTGGGGGGGGAGCAACAGTGGGAGGGCTCCTAGTGTCCTGGCCCCACTGCTGGACCTCCTGATGGTACCTGGTATTTTGGCCACTGTGTGACAGAGTGTTGGACTGGATGGGCCTTTGGCCTGATCCAACATTGGCTTCTCTTATGTTATTATGAAAACTGGCACTCTCAGAAATTGGTTGCTCATCTGAATGCTCTCTAGGGCTGCCCCTCTAATGATAAAGTCTTGGTGCCCCTGGGCCTGCGAGATGAGATTTTGTTCTAACAAGTGGAGCAGAGGCTAGGAATCAGATATTGTAATACCCTTGACAACAGCTTTCCTCTTCGAAGTTTGCTCGCTGCATGTTTACTGGGTATCTTAAGAGTGTGTGGAAAGTGGCAGTATGCACTGTAGTGCTGCGCTGTTAGTAACCCATTCACCAAGTGGTTGGAGTAGTTACCTCAGCAGTTGTATTCCTTGCACTTTCCCTCTTGTCATTTCCGTTTTCACTGACCTTAAACTCATGTATTAGCACTTAGTTCAGATAAAGTGCTACAGAAGATGTTAATGTTTAATTTTTTTTTTCTAAACTAAAACCTCAGTATTCAGGTTAAATTGCCGTGTTGGCACTCTGCGATAAATAAGTGGGTTTTGGGTTACAGTTTGGTCACTCGGTCTCTAAAAGGATCGCCATCACTGGGCTAGCCAATGAACCAGGTATTATTTCTGTTTGAGGATGAAGCGCTAGTCTTTCTTTTCATCGCGAGCTAAAACTTGGCCACAAGATCAAATAGACTGCCATTCAGTCACAGACAGAGCACACTCATCACAGGAACAGATGAACAGATGCATTAGAATTTCAACAAGATCCAGGTCAGAGGTTCCCAACGTTGGGCTCATGGGTACCGGGATGCTCTCAGACACCCTTCCTGGTGCCCACCAAATGCTTTGAGAAAGTGGGCGGGGTTAGGTGGGGCCAACAGGGCTTCTGATTGGCTGTACAGATTAAAAGGCATCCTGTTAAACAGAGCTTCTGCCCAAAATGCTGAAGAGGTACTATTACATCAAGACTGTTAGTCTGTCTGCAGAAGTAGAAAAGAGCAATAGTCCAAGAGCACCTTAAAGACTTTAAATAAACTGTGGCAGGGTACAGGCTCTCATATGAGCTCATACCCAGTGTTCCCTCTAAGCTGAGTTAGTGTGAGCTAGCTCACAGATTTTTAGCTTCCAGCTCACACATTTTTGTCTTAGCTCAGGAAGGAGGGCTCCAGAGCAAACTAATTTATGCAGTAAACAAATCGCTCGCTCAAAACTTTAATGCCAGTAGCTCACAAAGTAGATTTTTTGCTCACAAGATCCCATAGCTTAGAGGGAGCATTGCTCATAACCTGCCACACATTTTGTTAGTCTCTAAGATACTATTACAGTTACATATAAACTCGCTCCCTGACATTTTTTGGTTAGTTCCACCTCCTGCAGCAGCCATTTTGTGACTGCGCCCAACATCCAGTGTCAAAATTCCAAAGGCGCCCAAAAGCTCATAAAGTTTTGGGACCCCTGAGCTAGGTGTTTTCCACATGGAGACAGGCTTGAGTGGTTTCCCTGTTGCTGCTGTAGCAATGGTGATTTCACACAGCTGGTTTCCCCACACTTTTCCTGCCCTAGTTCCTCAGCAATAGCCATCTCCCACCCTCTGGCCACTGGGGCTTTTTCAGGTTTTTTTAAAATTGTCAATTGAATATTGTTATATCAATACTGTTATATCACTATGACATGTGCATATCAGGTCCTCTGAATCTCCAGTTTTCATTGGAAAAAAATCAGCCTCACAGCTTTCCCCTTATATCTCCACAATGAAAGTGGCAGAGAGTTTTGTAAAAAAATAAATAAATATGAAAGCTGGGAACGGAAAGAACCCCAAAACACAGTGTTATAAACATTGTGTTCAATTGCTGATTAAAAAAGAAAATGACAATGGGGAAGGAAATGACACTGGCTGCCAAAGGGACAGGAACAAGGAAAATGGACAGCAAAATATATCAGAAACATCACCCCTCAAAACCCCAGACTCTCGGGATGATTTCCATGCACACGGATACACACCCTTGCAAAGTGTGTGTGTGTGATGGGAAGAAACTGATAACCAGTTTCTGTGAATGTCAAGTATATGAGGAAGGTACACAATGCTTCAGTTTCAGCATCTCACAGGAGCTATAATCAGAACAAACGAGTGTACTCACCCAATACCCAAATGCACAGCAGCACTGAAAATAATGATAGCAAAATCCCAGGGGTTGATCATAAGGTATCCATGCACCCTGATAACCTGCCTTGGACCTAGATCTTGGCAGGCATTGAATGTGGCTACGACAGCGTAGAGGAGAGTCCATCGGAACGGAAAGAAGAACTCCCTCATCGACAGAAAGCCAACCAAGAGACAAGAAGATGGCAGGATTTTACCAGGGGTTCAATCCAATGTTCTTAAAGTGACGAGAGGTTTCAATCGCCAGCTCAGCCCAGTTTAAGAGCTTCGTCAAACATCCACAGCGTAAACAAGCACGATGATGAGTAGCGTCTGCTTTACTCAGAATGCAGAAAGAAGAAAAGGAGGAAACCACAAGGAGGAAGTAACCAGCCTCAGTGACAATTTACAAATGCAGAGAGTCTGCGGAGCCCTTGTGAGAGAACACGAAGGGATCCATCTTGAACAACGGTTTTACATACAAGGCCCTCTCGGAGGTGCTGATCCGAGTTCCTTAGCTAGGGCCACCATATCTTGAAAAGCAAAAAAAAGAGGACATATTTCCTGACTACTTCAGACAAGTGATCGTGACAAATCTCATTTTAAATACCCCCAGGGCATAGGGTTCTGTTTTTTGGGTTTTTTTAAAGAGGTGCGGGAACTCTCAAGAAGGAAATGAAGTTTTCAATCTGTATACTGAACACTCGTGACATTTTAAACATTTTTAAAAGAATTTTGTCGAAGAGGTTCCGGAACTCAGTTCCAGCGTGTTCCCTCAGGAAAACCCCCCCCCCGAATACCCCTCCTATTTCAGTTGTGGTAATTGCTACTGTGCTGACTAGGAATATTCCTAACCTTCCAACCATAAAAAAGGACATTTTCATCAGTTTTGAGCCCAAAAGACGACGGAAACCAAAGAAAGAGGATGTGTCCTCTTTTCAGCTAGCTTCCACGGCTTTTTACCACAGATAGTTAAGGTAGGGTTACCAGATGTCCTCTGGCAACTCTACCTTAATTATCTGTGGTAAAAAGCCACGGAAGCTTTCTGGGTGACCTCGGGCCAATCACACACTCATTTAAATATTTTTAAAATAATTTTGTCAAAGAGGTTCCGGAACTCCGTTCCAGTGCATTCCCTCAGATACCCCCCCCGAATACCCCTACTATTACCCTCGGCCTAACCTACCTCACAGGGTTGTTGTGAGGATAAAACAGAGAAGAGGAGAAAGGTGTAAGCCGCTTTTGGGTGCCCACTGGGAGAGAAAGGCAGGATATAAATAAAGTAAATAAAAATGGGCCAGAACTGCTGTACTGAGCTCCAGCTTTAGGGAGTGGATCCAAGACCATCATTTTACTGCCTTGATCCTACCACCTCTTCCCTTTGCTGATGCCACCGCTTGGAATGTTTCTTTAAACCACACCTCCGAGGACTAGGCATGTCAGCCTTGCAGTGGGACCTGGGGATCCCCTGGGATTACAGCTCCTCTCCAGACAATAGAGATCAGTTCCCCCGGAGAAAATGGACGCTTTGTAGGGGGGACTCTGTGGCCTTGTACCCCACTGAGGACCAGTGTTCCCTCTAAGCTGAGTTAGCGTGAGCTAGCTCACAGTGTTTTAGCCTCCGGCTCACACATTTTTGTCTTAGCTCAGGAAGGATGGGGCTCCAGCGCAAACTAAGTTATGCAGTAGCCTAATTGCTCACCCACAACTTTAATGCCAGTAACTCAAAAAGTAGGATTTTTGCTCACAAGACCCCACAGCTTAGAGGGAGCACTGCTGAGGACCCTGGCCTCCGCAGGCTCCACCCCCAAATCTCCAGGAATTTCCCAACCTGGAGCTGGCAACTCTACCCCCACCCCGCTGATGGCCGGGGGGACCTGCAAACCTACTGAGTTCACAAAGTAAAGCCGGAGTCCAGTTGCACTCTGAAGACCAACAACGTTAACCTGGCATAGCCTTCGGTGAGTCGCTGCTCACTTCTTCAGATATGTAACGTGTAAATCCACAAGGCAGGTTCATTGATACAAAAAGATGCAAACAACGGGGGGGGGGGGGAGTGCAGCTAAGAGAGAAGAGACGCCTGCTTAAAACAAGATCCCATCAAGAAAGCAACCAATCCACTCAGACCTCGGTCCATTCCTAGCATAAAAACTGACAATCCTGAAGTATGAGGTGAAACATGGTAATCATATCCAGTTACCAAAAGTACAAAGATATTCCCTGGCCTGGATGGCCCAGGCGAGCCCGATCTCCCCAGACCTCTGCAGCTAAGCAGGGTTGGACCTGGTTAGTACTTGGATGGGAGACCAGCAAGGAAGGCCAGGGTTGCTATGCAGAGGCAGGCAACGGCAGACCACCTTTGAATATATCTTGCCTTGAAAATCATACTAGGTCACCATAAGTTGGCTGTGGCTCAACAACACTTTCCGCCACTGCAGAGCAGTGTCCCCTCTAAGCTGAGTTTGTGTGAGCTAGCTCACAGTTCTTTTGTTTTGTTTTGTTTTTTAGCATCCAGCTCACACATTTTAGGAGCTGCGGTGGCTCAAGTGGTTAAGACACTGAACTGCAGGCTGTGGAAGGTCAGTAGTTCAGCAGTTCGAGACCCGAGTGTGCCGCATAACGGAGTGAGCTCTAGTTCCAGCTCCTACCAATCTAGCAGTTCGAAAGCAAGAAATTGCAAGTAGATAAATAGGTACCACTTTGGTGGGAAGGTAACAGCATTCTGTGTGCCTTGGTGTTTAGTCATGCTGGCCACATGACCACAGAAACATCTTCGGACAGCGCTGGCTCTTCGGCTTTGAAACGGAGATGAGCACCGCAACCCTAGAGTCAGATTTGACTGGCTTTTGAGCAAGGGAACCTTTACCTTTACACATATTTTTGTCTTTGCTCAGGAAGAATGGCTCCAGAGCAAATTTATTTATGCAGTGGCCAAATCGCTCGCACACAACTTTAATGCCAGTAGCTCACAAAGTAGAATTTTTGCTCACAGGACTCCACAGCTTAGAGGGAGCATTGCTGCAGAGATATAGCCGAACTAATTAACACCTATAAGAGATGGGATATGCTGTAATATTAGCACCTATGTGGAGAAAGAAATCCTGAATCCTTGTTAGGATCTGGGGGTGTGGCACGGAGTATTGAACTTCACAATGAATTCTGATTCAGTCATTTCATGTTGCTTTTCCCTCTGAAGTTCTTTTGTATGAGAATATGTGTTTTTATTATTTTTATTTCCTTCATTTATACCCTGCCTTCTCTCCGACAAAGACCGAAAGTAGCTTACACTGCTCTCTTCCATTATTTCCTCACGACAACCCCATAAGCAGGGCTACAGCCAGAGGGGGGGCTTACGGGGCAGTGCCCCCCATCGAATTTGCTGCACCCTACCCCAATCCCTCCTTTAATACTGGGTTCTGGCGGAGTAGATGCACTGCCCCACACCACCCTGCGCTGCCCTGAAGTGCATAAAACTAACTGGCCTCCCTGGGGTTGTGTCCCCTCCAGGCATTCGTGGGGATATGAACCTGAGTCTCCCAAAATACAGACTTTTAGATCAGCAATTTGCCCTGGAAAAGTGAAATGGGACTATTAATATTGGGACTATTAATGTCTGATTTGTGTCTGTTTATTCTTTTGCATAAGGACTGACCAGTTTGTCCAGTAAACAGACAATAAAAGGACATTTTCTGTTTTTAAAATGCTTTTAAAAATTTATTTCAAAAAATAGAACAAAAGAACAAGAAGGGGGAAACTCACAATACAGCAATGAATTTAAAAAAAGGGGGGAGAACAGCATTGACACCTGAGTTTGTGGTATCAGCTTTACCCACGCTTAATGTGAAGTCAGTTTAAGGACAGATCCCTTCCTTCATTCTCTTATCCCTGGTAATAGTCATGAGAGGTTCTCAAGAGACTCTCAGCCAGATTCTTTGGAAAACAAACAGCTGGTTATGAAGAAAACCACACCTAAAATATTCAAACATATTGCTATTCAATTCTGTTTTGACTATAAGAGCCAGTGGATTGATTCATAAGTTAGCACACCAGCTTCCTCTTCATACTTTTCAGACATCTAAATTAAACATGAGATTTCAGTACTCTAAAGTGTTGTGACCATTCTGCCCACTACTATCTTTCAACAGCAAAATCTCTCCCTGTCTCACGCCCTAGACTATACAACTTTATGCTGTTCAGCTCTAGCCAGTTTCCGTGGTCTCGCCAGTTTACTATCATGGTTAACAGTGTCAGACTAGTATCTGGGAGGCCTGGGTTCGAATCCCCACTCATGCCATGGAAGCTCACTGGGTGACCTTGGGCCAGTCACTCTCTCTGCCTAACCTACCTCACAGGGCTGGTGTGCAGATAAAATGAAGGAAAGGAGAACCATGTAAGCTGCTTTGGGTCCCTACTGGGGAGAAAGGTGGGGCACGAAAATAAATAAAGCACCTGTGTCATGATCTGTGTAGGTCTGGGAGACAAGGAGACCTGTGTGGGAGTGGGAAGCAGACAGCCTACAATCTCCACAATGCTTAGCAACAGTTGTAACCAATTGGTGTCCAGGGATTGTGTGAGGAGCTTGACACTTATACTTTGTGGGCTGTGGAACTGTGTTCTTGTCTCTCACAGAGCTAAACTGAAGGAACTGTGTTCTTTTCTCTACTGCGTTCTTTCCTCTCACAGAGTTAAGCTGAGAGGACAGTCTGGTCTGAGAGTAAGATCCCTCACTTGGAACGGAGTGAGTACAGGCACAGGCCTGGTATAAAAGGCTGTGGGCCTTGAATAGTAACCAGTTAAGAGAAATAGATAGTCGTGTTAGATTTATTTTGCCTTTAAATACTTATATATTTTAAGCAGCTTCTCTTGTTTTCCTTGCCCTATTATTGTATTAATAAACTATTTGTTTAATGTTCTCTGCCTAGTTCTTGGCTTAAAGGAGGCATTTTGGTTGGGCTGGGAGGGTACTCTGGGCCTTCTCAAGGGATCCTGAGTACAGAGTGGTGGCAGAGGGAGGTGGCAACCCACGAAGGGTCATGACAACCTGTATATCAGTTTCAAGTACAAGGACTTAGTACTAACTCTAAACAGACACATTATAAAACTAAAACGTGTATTTAAGTCCACTAAAACGAATTCAAATCTGTTTGGCGAAGTGGTTGTGTCCCATCATTGCCACAGAAATACCAAGATAAATCAGCATTGCCGCAGACATCAATTGAACATTGTAGCTGAAATGTAATGCTTCTTTTGGTGCTTTGAAAGGGTTATATTTAGTATTTTGGGAAAAATAATTTCTACTACTTTATTCACTGTGTGACTCTGGAGAGATTACTTAAAAGGCAAAGTTCATTTATTTAGTACCTCAGTTTGAGGGCACTAAATTATCAGATCAATGTCATCATGAATTAATGTTCTGGAGAATGTTAATTCATAGGATCGTCCATAAGTCAGAAGCAACTCCACGGCACTTCACACCCACACTCTATCAGAGGTCGAAAAGAGCAAGAGTCCGGGAGCACCTTAAAGACTAACAACATTTGTGGCAGGGGAGAAGCTTCCGTGAGTCAGGGCTCACTTCTTCAGATATAGAAGGTCAGGAGGCCAAAGGTCATGCAGTTGGGGCGGGACTTCCATAAGGAAAGGAATGGGGGCAAGATCACCCCTCCTGCCAGGACCCTGTGGGAACAGCAGAGAGTGTACAGGGTGTATTGCTACCCCACAGTCCACAAAATTCATATAAATGGAACAAAAGGCCGTCATATTTTAGCCCCAGAGGCAACTGTATCTGGCCGCCCTCAACTAGGGCCAGGGCCTGGTGGAACTCACATTCATGCCCCATCATCTTGGATTTAGCGTTGTTCTTATGATTGTTTTTAAGTATTTTAATGCTGTGTTTTAATTCAATTATATTGTGTTTGCCTTTGATGTAAGCTGCCCTGAGCCCTCCTCAGGGGGGAGGGTGGGCGGATAAATCAAACTAAATAAATAAATAAATAAATAATTGCATGCTGTTGTAACCTTGGAATCTATGCAGGATGCTCATACAAATGCAGGGGATGCAACGTGAAAGTCGATGAATATGGCACTTGGGGAAAAACGGGAAGCAGCCCCCAATGAGTCTTCATGGCTACTGCAATAATCTTCAGACTTTGTTCCCGTAATTCCTCAGGGAGAAAAATCCAACAGGGCAGACAAACCTCCCTTGTGCACCTTCTCCAGGTGTGGCTCTGAAGCCCCCTGGGAGCAGGGCAGCCAACCTCCAGGTGGAGGCTGGAGATCTTCTGCTATTACAGCTGAGCTCCCAGCAACAGAGACCAGTTCGCCTGGGCAAAATGGCCACTTTGGAAGGCGGTCTCTGTGGCTTCACATCCTGTTGCGGTCCCTCCCCTCCCCAAACCCTGCCCACCTCAGGCACACCCCCAACATCTCCAGGTATTTCCCAGCCCACAGCTACAGAGATGCCTTATGGAAAAAGGAATCCTGCTCCTGCTGGAGTACTCAAAAAGCTCGCCCCAGGGCCACAGAAGCCTCTGCAGAGCTCACAGGTTCTTGGGCAGAGACACGGGGGCCTTGCTGACAGTAGAAATGCTGGGAACTGGGAACTTGATCTCTCTCTCTGTAGTCAATGGCTTGCAAAACACATCCCACCCAAACAGAACATAAGAGAAGGCATGCTGGGTCAGGCCAGTGGCCCACCCAGTCCAACTCTCTGTGTCACACAGTGGCCAAAACCCAGGTGCCATCAGGAGGTCCCCCAGCAGGGCCAGAACTCCAGAAGCCCTCCCACTGTCCCCCCGCCCAAGCAGTAAGAATATAGAGCATCCCTGCCCCAGAGCATCCCTGCCCTCTATACCTTGAGTCAGGAGGTTGAATTCCCTTAACTTTTCAACACCCTTCAGCACCTGGGGATGACAGAATTCCCCTCACTGCGGAATTCACACACACTTTCAATCCACTTTCAGCACACTTCGCAACTGGATTTTGCTGTGTGAAATGGGAAAAATGCGCTTGCAAATTGTCGCTAAAGTGGACTGAAACCGCATTATTCAGCCCATGTGAAAGCCCAGGTGCCTAACTGGCATTCCCACTTGCAACTATCCTCATCTGAGCTTTCTTAAAAAAGCCATCCCCATCCCCACACCTGACTCTGCTGTTTCCTCTCCCCTTGTTTGCTCCAAAGGCTGAAGAGACCCATTCTGAGAGTGTCTAACAACTCTCAACTGCTGTTACGGTTGCCAACCTCCAGGTGGGGCCTGGAGAGCTCCTGGAATTACAACTAGGCTTAAGGGGATCCGTTTCTCTAGAGAAAAGGGCAGCTTTTAGAAGGCAGACTGCAGGCACCCCACCTCTGCCGAGTTGCCTTCCCGACCCCAAACCCTCCCCTCCCCAGTCTCCATCCCAACTCTCCAGGAGTGTCCCAGCTTGGAGCTGGCGCCCTCTCTAACAGGCGTGCCCCCTGCCTGACCCGTCCCGAGGAGGAGGAGGAGTCCCCCCTGCGCCTCCACTCACCTCTGCGCGCTGCCAGGCAGAGTCCGCCCATCCAGAGCCCCGGTCGGGCCAGGGCGCGAGGGGCGCGAGGGGAGGGCAGCCCGGGTCTCCCGCTCGCAGGGCTTCGCCAGCCGGGGGCGGACAGGGCCGGGCTTGTCGAGCCAAACTCAGGCGTGCCCAGAGAGACCCCCCCCCCGGTCCACTTGGCCTTTCCCAACTTTTCCGCGGGACTCTCCCCTGCTGCCTGGCTGCATCGCCACCCGGGGGAGCCATGGTAACAGGTCCCACCCCGCTGCTCGGCAAGCCGGGGCTTCTCCTGGGTCCTAGAGGGGCGGCCCGCTTTCAGGACCAGCCCTTCTCCCCTCGCCTACCTGCGGGCCTCCTCGCTTGGATACAAGGGCTGGATCTTGCAGCGTTCCCTTCCCTCTCAGCTGAGTCAGTGCGAGCTGGCTCCGTTTTTTCGCCTCTGGCTCACACATTTTCCTCTTAGCTCAGGAAGAATGACTCCAGAGCAAACTTGGGCCAATTTCCCCCACAAGGGCTGCTCCGCGCTGGCCCTTCCCTTTTGCCCCGACGGTCGGTGTCTTCCGTTTCAGGCAAGCTGCTGCGGGGCCGCATTTTGCCTCGCAGCTTGGCGCGGTTTTCCCTGCGTCTACTCAGCCCTGTTTTTGGAGGATCGAGTAGACCCGGGAAAATCACGCGAAGCTGCGGGGCAAAAGGCGGCCGGGCGGCAGCAGCTTGTGTGAAATTGACACCAACTATCTGGGCAAATAGGAGCTGCGGTGGCTCAAGTGGTTAAGACGCTGAACTGCAGGCTGTGGAAGGTCAGTAGTTCAGCAGTTCGAGACCTGAGAGTGCTGCATGACGGAGTGAGCTCCCGTCTATAGTTCCAGCTCCTGCCAACCTAGCAGTTCGAAAGCAAGAAATTGCAAGTAGATAAATAGGTACCACTTCGGTGGGAAGGTAACAGCGTTCCGTGCGCCTTGGTGTTTAGTCATGCCGGCCACATGACCATGGAAACGTCTTTGGACAGCGCTGGCTCTTCGGCTTTGAAATGGAGATGAGCACCGCAACCCTAGAGTCGGATTCGACTGGCTTTCGAGCAAGGGAACCTTTACCTTTACTTTATCGGGGCAAAAGGGGAAGGGCGAGCGCGGAGCAGCCCTCGTGGGGGGAATCGGCCTAAGTTATGCAGCAGCCAAATCGTCGCTCGCTCACAACTTCGATGCCGGCGGCTCACAACGTAGAATTTTTGCGCACAAGACTCCACCGCTTAGAGGGAGCATGGATCCGGATACAAACCGCTCATTTCAGCCATCCGGACGGGAACCTCTTCTTCCACAAAATTCTTTTAAAAATGTTTACAGATTCATGAGTTTTCAGTAGACAGACTGAAAACTTCATTTCCCTCTGGAGAGTTCCGGCACCTCTTGGAAAACCAGCACAACGACCCCTGGGTGGCCGGGTGGGCGCTTCCCGGAGTCACCGCTCACTTCCTCAGATACTTCTCCGGTGACTCTTCCCCGCCACATTCTTTGCCACCCTTTAAGGGGCTGCAGGACTCCGGCTCTTTTCGACTCCATACAGCGGTGGCTCAAATGCTAGAC
The DNA here is from genome assembly GCA_029375565.1 of Gekko gecko. Classification (NCBI taxonomy): domain Eukaryota; kingdom Metazoa; phylum Chordata; class Lepidosauria; order Squamata; family Gekkonidae; genus Gekko; species Gekko gecko. The sequence goes on from JAPDNY010000011.1 coordinate 11,550,662, forward strand.
GACATCCACCCCCCCCCCCCATATGCCATCAAAAAGAAGGGGGGTGTATTAAATGTGCATACAAATTACAATTATGTCCAATGAACCCTTTTTGTGTATAGTATTTTTGAAAAGAGGCGGGGTGCCTTCCATTCAGGGTCATCTTCCTTTTGAGTAAACACAGCAGTGGCCAGGACCAACAAAACTCCAAGCCACACAGAGGCAGGTACCAAAACAGGTGAATCGTAGGGTTGCCGGCTCTGAGTTGGGAAATTCCTGGAGATTTGGGGGGGGGGGTGGAACCTGGGGAGGGGGCGGGTTGGGGAGGGAGAGACCTCAGCAGGGCAGAATCCAGGGAGCCCGCCCTCCAGAGCAGCCGTTTTCTCCCGGGGAAGGGTTCTCGGTTGTCTGAAGATCACTGATAATTCCCAGAGATCTCCAACCACCACCTGGACCTTGTAACCAGCAAAACAACTGCATGTAAAAAAAATTGCTTTTACCTAAACAAAGATAAACTACTCAATCTATTCTATGAAAATTAATTTTATGTCACATACACAAATCATACAAACAAATCCCAAAGCTATTCATATACTGACAATATCAAAATTCAAACTCTCAGATCATAGGGCAAAAAGCCAAACGTTCCCACAGTGCATCACAGGCTCATCAGTCGCTCTGCGGCAGGTGGACAAGTTCTCAGAAACAGAACTGTTCCATGTGGAAACTAGACAGCTGAGCCACAACGCTGATACCCAAAGACGGTGGTAACTGCAGTTACAAGCCAGAAGAAAGCCTTGAATAGGTATTTTGGAAGAATACATCTGAGTTTTGGTTTCAGTGATATCCTGTTTTGACAGAGTGGTTCCTACTTGGAAAAGCCTTGCCAGGAGAAACACGGAACAACATTGCTAGTGTGCCCATAGGAGGACTTCATCGGGGCCACCGTCTTTGGATATCAGTGCAGGTTAGGGTTGCCAGCCTCCAGGTGGTATCTGGAGAGTTTCTGTTTTTACAACAGAGATCAGTTCACTTGGAGGAAACAGTTGCTTTGGAAGGTGGTCTCTTTGGCATTATACCCAGTTGAAGTCCCTCCCCCTTCCCCAAACCCCGCCCTCCTCAGGATCCACCCCCCAAATCTCCAGGTATTTCCCAACCCGGAGCTGGCAACCCCCGTACAGCGTAAGGCATGGGGGGCAGCAGGGTGGGCAGTTCCACCCCCGGCTGTTGAAGCTCTGGGGGCTGAAGGCCTCTAATATTCTTATTTCTGGAGATTTCTGGGTCTCCCCTCTGAGGAACAATCGATCCTGTCGCTGGTTTGCTACAAGGCCTCCTTTGGTGTGCTGCAGCAGAATTCCAAAGGCTCATCCTAAGCGTGTTTACTCAGGACTCAGGGGAGCTGGAGTGGAGAAAAGTGTCCTTCCCTTTAACATCTGCTTAAGGGAAGGTATCGACTTCCACGCTATGATAAGCTTCAGCTGCCCAGCACCACATTGAGCCTTTGCCAAAGGGACAGGATAGTTTTCTCATAGGGTAGCCAATTCCAGGTGGAGCAATTTGTGGAGATTTTTTTTTTTTTGGGGGGGGCCAAAACCTGCAAGGGCAAAGTTTGCGGAGGGGGAGAGCTCAGCCAGGTATAAAGCCATAAAAGCCCACCCTATAAAGCAGCCATTTTCTCTGGGGGAACTGATCTCTGTCATTTGGAGATCAATTGTAATTTTGGGGCATCTCCAGGCCCCACCTGGAGGATGGCAACCCTACCTTTTGAGGCACAAATCTGCCTGCGTGCTCCCGTGCCAAATTGGAAACACACAGTCGGTGTCCAACGAGTTAGATGAATATCTGTTTAATGCATTGAAACAGGGAATACAGGGCTGGGTGCCTTTAGCACCTTAGCATTTCCAAAGCTGTATTCTGCCATAAGCAGGAAGGGCAGGAGGTCTTATACCCCAAATGACATCATATATAGTTTACACATTAAAGGATCTCTAATTGGTACCAAGCAGTTAATATCATACAAGCATCATTTGACTTTAAACCGTCATGTATGTCATTGATTGCATTTGCTTATCTGCTCTTCAGAGCAATCGGGACATTAGGGAACACTGAGATCCTTTCTGACCGTAGTGAAGCTCTTTCCCTTGTTTTTGGGGACCTGGGTGATAAAGGTTGTGATTCACATTTAACTTCGCTCTTGACGTCCTTGCAGCTTCTTGAATACGCAGTCCATTCTTATTGCATCCTAATTCTATCCCCAGAGGCCTCTTAATAATGCTTTTCCTTAATATATAGCTTCATATACAAAAAGTGCAGTTATAAAATATATATTCTACTATAAATTTCTCTAATCAGAAAATTCTGGGCTACATACCAAGATCTGGATCTATTATAATTAGACTTCTGAAGGCACAGTGACAGCTGTCAGCATATAGACATGCCAGAGGAAATATCAGACCCCACATTCAGAAATCACATTCGTTTTCCCCTTGTCCTACAATCTCCCCTCCTGGTGAAATGTCCACCCTAAGGCTCATTGCCACCATCAAGAGCAGTGTTCATGGGAACTGAGTACTCAGGATCCTTAGCCCAATATCTGGCAACCATCATCGTTTGTTCAACCCTTGAGCCGGGGGTTCTGGGGACTTTTGGCAACCCTACTCAGATGTAAGTCCCACTCACTTTAATTAATTAATTAATTAGATTTATATCCCACCCTCCCCGCCAAGGCAGGTTCAGGGCAGCTTACATGGGTACATAAAACAATTAAAACACAAATTAAATAAAAACAGAACAATACAATTATAAGCATAATATAATATAAAGTGCTAGTTTGTACCAGATGGTGGGCATTAGCAGCATCCTCAGGCAGCAACTGGCTGACGTCATAGTCTGGATTGAATTGGCTGTTAGCAATAATGTTAATATTAATATCGATATTGATATTGGGGCCAGGGCCTCAGTTTCTTGGGTGCGGCTCCCTAATCGAAGGCCTGCTGGAAGAGCTCCGTCTTGCAGGCCCTGGGGATCTTCTGCTTTTACAACTGATCTCCAGCTGATAGAGATCAGCTCCCCCAGAGAAAGTGGCTGCTTTGAAGCCTGGACTCTGTGGCATCGGACCATTCTGAGGCCCCTCCCCTCCCCAAACCCTGCCCTCCCCAGTCTCCACCCCCAAAGTCTCCAGGCATTTTCCAACCCAGACCTGGCAATCCTAGGTGGGATATACATATTATTTTGTAAATAAATAGATGAAATCAATAACCACTGATGATCAATTTACCCTAGACTGGTACTGTTAGAGACTTTGGGCGGTGGCTTGCTGGGTAATAAGAACATTTCAACAGCTGTTTTTCACATCCCTCCTACATGCGTCCTCCTCCCCAGAAAAAAGGAATAACTGGGACTCACCATGAATGGTCCTTCTTCTCAACGGCTAGAAGCTGTCCTGAGAAATGGTTAATCTGGCCCCATGCACTGAGCAGGTAGGTCTAATAAAATTAGCTTGCAGGATCCCCCAATCAGTGGGAGGAAGCCCACCCCAGCTTCCTGAACACAGCACAGCCAAAAGGAATACAAAGGTCTCTACGCTGAAGAAAGATGAGAAAAGGCCGCTGTGGATGGATACACCCACCTTCCCATCAGGGAAAGTGCAGTCACCCAGATCGGCTGACATGGGTAGAGGCTCTGAACTGACCATAACTAGCTTGAATAACTATATATATAGGTGTTCAGTCATGCAAGATGTGGCAGCCAGAACAGCCTGAGCTTGTCTGGAAACTAAGCAGGGTTGGCCATGGTAAGCATTTGGGTGGCAGACCACCAAAACAATCCTGGGGTTATGCAGAGGAAGGCAGTGGCAAACCACCTCTGCTGACCCCTTGCCTTGAAAACCCCAAGAGGTGTCAGTGTTAGCTGCTTGTGACTTGAGGTCACTCTGTTGTTAGAATGATATTACCAGTGGATGAAGAAATGGAATCTCAGTTAACAGGCATGAACTGGGGCTGGGATGGATCTACAGGCTGGTGAAGTCTGAGAGCGAGGGTCACTTTGGCCGAGGGTTGCCAGGTCCAGGTTGGGAAATGCCTGGTGATTCTGGGGGTGGAGCCTGAGGAGGGCGGGGTTTGGGGAGGGGAGGGACTTCAGTGGAATATAATGCCCATAGAGTCCACCTTGCAAAGCAGCCATTTTCTCCAAGTGAACTGATCTCTGTCACCTGGAGGTAATAGCGGGAGATCTCCAGGTGCCACCTTGGAGGTTGGCAATTCTACTTTGGCCAGTAATTAAAATGATCTCTTTTTTCTCTCCAGTCTGATCTTCTGCACTGCCCTAGAGAAACGTGGAGGAAGAAATGCATGGAGTAGGCCTTCAGGCCAGGGCACTGTGTCTGATCCTTCTGTTTCTCCAACCGCAAACCTGGGAAGGAACTGGGGGTGGGGTGGGGTTGAAACCCTTCACTAGGAACGTGAGGCTCAGGTGGGCTGAGGTTCCACTTGCCAGGATGAAAGTCCTGGCCCCTGGGCTAGACTCCTCTTGTGCTGATCTGCCCTTGGAGATGCTCAGCTACCCTTGAGGGCAGGGCCATAATAACCCGCGGCTGCGCCCTTCCGGTGACTTCACAGGCTGTCTATGAAGAGAAAATAACAGTGCCAACAACAACAAAAATAAATAAAAATTGAGGGGCCTCTAGTTCCTGCGGGGCCCCTGGGCTTCAGCCTAGTCAGCCTTATGGATAATACAGCTCTGCTTGAGAGGTGGTGTGTCTCTCTACCCAGCTCAGACCTCTGAAGCAGGGACTTAAGCTGTGAAAGACCACAATTTAAAAGCAACAGTTACGATTGCCAAGAAATAAAAAAACTAAATCAGTCAAACGCAGTCCTAAATAAAACTTGTCTTCAATTGCCTCCTGAAGATTGAAAGTGAGGGGGGCCGGGCACAGATCTCTGGGGAGGTTGTGCCATAATCGTGGGGCTGCCACCAAAAAAGCCGTTTCTCGTGTGCCCGCCAGACGAGCATCCATCTACTTGATATCTCCTATCTGTGCAGTTCTGTTACCTAGGATGAAATGCAGACTACAACTGTGATCAATAAAATGTACCGTATATTGGCCGGGTGGCGGGAGATGAACCCGCAACAAGACCATTAGGAGGACATTGTTAGTGGTCCCTCAAGAAAGCATACTTCCCAAATTGTACCTGTAGTCACAACTACCACATACTCTCCTATCCAGTCGGTCCTCATTCCCCACCAAAGACCTTGAAATTTGACACCCTAGAGGTAGGACAACCTGTGACTTGATGGCATCCATCTGAGCTGGAACGTCTGCCTCTTTGGAATGGTGGTACTATAGAAACAGCTGGAGGAGTTGCTATGGTAACCAACTGACAAGGGTATGGGTTACTACTGGTTGTTATATGGGGGCTGCCATTGTCACTGTTGGCCTTCAGAGAACCTAATACCGTTTGATCTTTTTAAACCTAGCTGCCCTTAGACACAGGATACAGACAAAAAGGTTTTCAGATCAAAACCTCAAATCACCAGAAACTGAAAGCTTCCACATTGCTTTGTGTTGCTATGGTTGGATTTAAAAGGTATTCCATAGCTTTCATTTCTGAAGAACTTAGTCATAATACAGTGTAGTCAGGACCTACTGTGATCAGTAACAACAGCTTGTTTCCCCATAACTGTGGGAACATTCTACTTTTTCTTACGTCCTGTGTTTCTGACTCTCCAGGCAAAGCTTTCCAAATGTGGTCCCTAGGTAATAAAATAAGTTCAAGAGCTTTACAAAGTAGGCTATGAGAAGAGGTCTGTCTGTGGCTATTGGCCACAAGGTATAGATGGAACACTCTGTCTGGGGCATTGACACTCTGTATTCTAGGTGCTTGGGGGGCAAGAGTGGGAGGGCTTCTGGAGTTCTGGCCCCACTGGTGGACTTCCTGATGGCACCTGGGCTTTTGGCCCCTGTGTGACACAGAGTGTTGGATGAGATCATGGGCCATTGGCCTGCTCCAACATGGCTTCTCTTATGTTCTTGTGAATTACTCTGATGATAAAGTAACATCAAATAATATGATCTGAGTTCTCCCTTGCAAAACAAATGATGACATTTTCCTTCACAACCACCCTGTGGTTTCTCACGGGGAAACCACACACTTCTCAACCACAATCAGGTAGATACTTCCTTGAATATCATTATATGAAAAGACTCCTCCTCTCTCAACACATAGAGACAGGTGTGTTCCCCCCCCAGCTTCTCAGGTTTTTTATGGCCCCGGTCACATGGGAGGATTTGCCCCGCGAAACGGATGGGTTGAGGGCGCATCAAATGGGCGTGATCATACAGCAACATCTGGGAAGCGTAGCACACCTGTCACCAACCCGTACCGTCGGCCCGAAGAAGTGGATTTAAAAAGTACCAGCAAAAGGGTAGCAGCAACCGGAAAACACGGGTCACAGGCGAGTGTCGGATCGCGGAGGTGGAGTTAATCCAGCGCATCCAGCCCGCGCATGTGTCCAATCACACCGGATGTGTTTTTTCCAAGCCTCCACAGTATGCGAAGAAATGTAAGAGTGCACATGCGCAAGATCCTTTGATGCACTTCAACATTGCCGTGTGATCGCTGGTTATTGATGCCTGCGCAGCATCTCAGGGATCCGTCTGATTGCGCTACCGCGCATCTTTTTGCTCCAGCTCTAATTTGCCTCCCTTCAGCGGCGCAGTATCCCACTGGTGTGACCGGGACCTATATTATTTCCTTCAGATGTGGTTTTTGTCTCTCCCTTTTTTCTGTTATGCCTTTGGCTTCTGCTTCTGCATCCCAGTGCTGGGAAATAGGAAGTCAAGACCACATGGGGGCGGTTCAGTTCAGAGAATGTGCAGACCTCATTGCTGACTTCATAATGTTGGACTTTGAACTGCAGAGATTGCATCACATTACTGTGTTTAGGCATAAAAAACAATCCAGTCTTAGTGGCACTGGCACCATACTTATTCCTGTGACCTTGTAATTCTCCAAGAATACAGACAAGGTAATTAGTTGTAGGTTTTCCAGGCTGTATGTACAGACAAGGTAAGTTTATTCCGTAAGTTAACACTGAAGTGCTGAGGTCACTGTCTGTGTACTATCAAGACCTCCCCATTCATACCTGTGGCTGGATTCTGTGGCTTATAACTGTTCACGTAGGGTGACAGGAACTGCAGGGCTCTGGGCTTGTTTCTGCATTCTTTTGTGCAATTATGTCAGAGAGGATTCACTACCTGATTGAGGAAGCTGAACAGGAACCTGGCTTGAACCACCAGTCACCTCCTGCTGTTTTTTAACATGGATTATGAACCGGCTGCCAGTCTACCACACTCTCATAGCCTGCTTCACATGCAGGAATTAGGGATGGGCAAGAACCAGTTTACGAACTGAAAGTTCGTGATTTATTTTGACTGGTTTGTGGTTCATGAACTGGAGTTTGTGGCAGGTCAACCGGCATGAACTGTCTCCACTCAATCAAAATGTTTACCAAACTTCAAAGCAACGGGTGGGTCGAATTTGAGAGCATGTAGAGGAGCAGCAGGGGGGAGGTCCCCTGTGAGTCTGATGTCTCTAACTTGCACAGGGTCTGTTCTAGACGCTCCTGAATCTGTGCCTGTCATTTCTCCAGAAAGCACTTTCCAGGAGACATCTTCTTTGGGGGCCCATAAATCGGACCCATAAATCCAATCCTCACTAAACTTGGAGGGCAGGTAGAGGAGAGCCAGCTGGAGATCCCCTGTGAATTTGGTGTCTCTAGCATGCTGGGTTTTGGGGTTTATTTTTTGCTGTACCACATCACAAACCTGAGGAACCAAACCGGTTTGTTTGGCACCTAGAAGTTTGTGATGGTCTGTGGCTCACGAACCAGGCATGCCACAAACCACGAACTGTCATGAACTGCATTTTCCAGGTTTGTCCCCATCCCTGGCAGGAATTCACCAGTGTCAGCAAATTTCCCACTCAGTGAGGAACTATTTAAGGTTTTCTGCACAGGTAATAAGGCTGCACAGTACAAAACTGTTCTACAAATTTGTTTGGATAATTGATTAGCTTGTTGTAATTAGGAACTTATTTGGGTAACTTCTGTACTGCTTCACGTGTCATGTGAATACTGCTGGCATGCTTCAGCTCCTTCTGGTGGTTCCAGATTTTTAAAATTCTAATGCATCAGTTATTGATTGTCCCTGTCACGGAAATGGTTCCCTAAAATTTCTGGTCCTGTGTTAAAAGTTTGGTTCAGGCTGAAGGCCTGCTTCTAAGTTACCAGAGTCCAGAAAAACAGGACTGGAACAGAGCAAGCTGACCTTATGAAACTGCAAATAACAACCAGTGGCAGAGAGGAGTCAAGGAACTCAGTTATCAACTCCCGATTAGACACATTCCATTCAGTTAAGAACTATGATTTGCACCTGTGAGAAAGGGGAGGCGCATAGCAGCAGACTGGTTTTGGTTCCTTCCTCTCAGGTCAGACCACTGCTTAGATCATCTGTTTAGATATGGGCCTAACAAATTGGCTATAAATCATCTTGGATCCCCACTGGCTTTTCAGGCCTGAGACCACGAGGGCCTCTTACCCGTACAAAAGTAGATTTCTAGGTTATTTCTTAGCCTGATGGTGACTACCTAAGATCTGGATATGCAGTCACTGTCCGGCTCAAGGCGGCCATTTTGGACAGTTGCTTCTGGCTTTTGCTGACTCTGGAGAGAGCCACTTTGGATTATTGGAATAGTCAACTGAAAATGGTTAACATCCTGTAATTAGGAACCAATGTATTAATGTTTTAGTTAGCTCTTAAATTTTTAGTTTTTGTTTTTATCTTGTTTTTTGTTCCTGTTGAAAGTATTCTTGCACCTTAATAAAAATATTTTTAAATTACTTTTGTAGGTTATTTGCCTTCGACCAAGCTCAGTCTAAATCCAGAGCCTAGACTGGCTGACCACCTGCCAGATGAATTGTTTTTGTGAGGAATTCATTCAGCAAGTCTACCTTGCAGGGTTGACTTCCTTGTTTAGTCCTGGGAAGGTCAGAAGCTTGCCCTTTGGATTCTGATCATTGGGACAGCCTAAAGAGCTTGGTGGCAGACTACTAGGCTGGTGTGTGAGGAGTCACACTCCAGGGCTTTGTAATTTTGTCTTCTCCAACCCTTAAACAAAGGGTTTTGGCCGTGGACAGGACTGGGACTCTTTGACAGCCCATTTTTGTGATTATCCTGGCTCACTAGGTGTCATCACCTTGAGCCCTGTGAGAAAGGTGAGCTAAAAATAATATATAGTTGTCGTTTAAGGTCCCTGGAAGAAGTATCTCGGTCGACCCTACTTCCTCCCCTTTCAAACTGTAGTAAACACTTTTATTCAGAAGTCCCCACCAAATTCAATAGGGCTTCCTTCTTTTCCCAGTCATTTTCTTACACTCCTTTTGGTTCCCAGGCACTTTCAAACATTACCAGAAGCCTGCAGTCAAGGAATCGGGTAGAGAGTTCAAATCAGTGCCCCACTCTGTACAAAAACTTCATGCCTGAGTGAGCTATTAATCCCAGCTAAGCACTCCACAGTCCCTTCCTTCACCACATCGGAACTGAAGAAGAAGAGGAGGAGGAGATTGGATTTATACCCCACCCTTCACTACCCAAAGGAGTCTCAGAGTGGCTTACAAACTCCTTTCCCTCCCCCTCTCCACAACAGACACCCTGGTGAAGAGGAGAAGACTGGATTTATACCTCGCCCTTCACTACCCAAAGGAGTCTCAAAGCGGCTTACAAACTCCTTTCCCTTCCCCTCCCCACAACAGACACCCTGTGAGGTAGGTGGGGCTGAGAGAGCTCTGACAGAAACTGCTCTTTTTCAAGAACAGCTGTGCCAGAACTATGGCTTGCCCAAGGTCATCCAGCAGGTGCAAGTGGAGGAGTGGGGAATCAAACCTGGTTCTCCTAGATTAGAGTCCGCGCTCCTAACCACACCAAACTGGCTCCCAGTTCTTAGCTGGCCTCTATACTATAGATATATTCTGTTATACTGCAGATATTCTGTTGCTGCTTATTTCCTGAACACCTGAACATTTTGTGACATCACAACAGCCAAGCTGAGTGGTGTCAGACCTCACCATTGTAAGCATTTTATAACAGATGGGACTTTGCTTAATTATTTCATGGCTAATTTTCTGATGTAGTATTTTAACAATAAGCTTTTGCAGATCTATTGAGATCCACTGGTTTTTAAGCGCATCAAGAACTAGCAAACAAGCTCTATACTGGAAACAACACAAGTACAATTTGAGTTTTATTAATATTTACAACACTCTTCACGAGCAACTAATTCTAGTTTACACATAATATCAATTGTAAAAAAAGGTCATTCTATATCAAATTTCAAATACTTCATTTAAAAACTACACAAACATTTGCCCCTTTATACAGGTACAATTGTACTCATATATACAACACTTAGAATATGGATAATTTGGCAGAGACTGAATTTCTCGTAGTGAAGAAGTCCTTGGTTTTATGGTATGTATTTTTGCACGCAAAATTAAGAAGTTCTGAAGTGTTCATGACTTAGTCTGGGCAATCTCTACAATGAACAACTTTGAAGAGAAGGACGGCAGCTGTCATTCTGGGACTTATATTGCTGCTGAAAAAACAGTCCCTTGGCCGTAGTATAAAACTTTCAATGACTGACAGCATGATAAGACAGCAGGTCAGCATTTTTAATACAGTTTCTTAAATACGTAATTTGCACCTGTGCCTTTAGAGTTATCATACGCAACCGTTTCCAGAACGTATTGCGTGAGGTATGGTGTGAATACCATGATACTACTTGCTACGGGAATACAATTTACAAATGTGCACGAACATTATTACATAGCAGTCCTCACACACGAAGAGGACACATTGAAATGCATATTATTTGATGGAACGCTATATGACACGCTAGTTTCAAGACATAAACAGCACGTGTGAGACTTTAGTTGTTGTTGGCATTTGGAGGTTCTGGAGACTGAAGAAATTCATAGGGGTCGTGGACCATGTCTTGTTGTTCTCCTACACTTAGGTGAGAGGGACTCCCTGTATTAAACAAAGCAGAATGATTTACTGTTCCTTCAGAAACGCCAACGTTTTCTTTAAGTTTACAGTAACAAATTCACCAAGCCCAATGAACTGCAAGATGAAGGGCTGTCATATAGAGGATGGTGTGGAGTTGTTTTCTGTTGCCCTGGAAGGTCAGACCAGAACCAATGGCTTGAAATTAAATCAGAAGAGTTTTTGGCTAAACATTAGGAAGAACTTCCTGACAGGGCAGTTCCTCAGTGGAACAGGCTTCCTCGGGAGGTGGTGGGCTCTCCTTCTCGGGAGGCTTTCAAACAAAGGCTAGATGGTCATCTGATAGCAATGCATTCTGTGAACTTAGGCAGATCATGAGAGGGAGGGCAGGAAGGGTTGCCTCAGTGCTTAGTTCTTGTGGCCCTTTCTTACACACCCAGGGAAATGCTGATCGCCGCTTTGGGGTCAGGAAATAATCCTGGAGGTTTTTTGTCAGAAGAAGAAAGAAGATTGGATTTATACCCCGCCCTTCACTTGGAGTCTCAGAATGGCTTACAAACTCCTTTCCCTTCCCTTCCCAACAACAGACACCCTGTGAGGTAGGTGGAGCTGAGACAGCTCTTTCAAGAACTGCCCTTTCAAGGACAGCTCTTGTCAGAACTATGGCTTGCCCAAGGTCATCCAGCAGCTGCAAGTGGAGGAGTGAGGAATCAAACCCAGTTCTCCCAGGTTAGAGTCCGCACACTTAACCACTACACCAAACTGGCTCTCTTCTGGGTTTAGAACATCAGTCACTGTGGGTGTGGAGGGGGAGGTATTTGTGAATTTCCTGCATTGTGTAGGGGGTTGGACTAGATGACGCTGGAGGTCCCTTCCAACTCTATGATTCTATGACCCATGCTCAGACCTTTCTATGAAAAGAAGTGTGAGACTGAAGGTGGGCGGGAGCAGACCCTTTTCTGTAGTGGCCCCAATAATTCCTTGAGGACAGTGCATCGCAGCCCCTTTTTAAAATTCTGAAGCACCAATGTATTGCAAATCTATGTGAACTGGCATTTGGATTGGTTTTGTGCCTGTGAGTAGTCTTGTTTGTGATTTTGTCTATAATTTTGTTTCAGAGTTGTGTTATTAACTGTGCTGAATATAGAATAATGTGGGCTATGTGCTTTAACTAAAAATAAATCAGTGCCAAAGGGAACTTGGTTGTCTTGATTTATTTATATTTGTGTCTTACCCTTCTTTCAAGTACATGGGGCTATTTAATTTTTGCCTTTGCAACAATCCTGCGAGGTGGGTACGTAAACCACAACTAGCTGGTGGCCAGTTTGCTATGGCTGTCCGTGCAGTCAACAGCCTGGGATCTCACAGAGGGCTTAGTTTTAAATGGAACGAAGAAAGTTCAGGGGGTCAGAGTGTCAAAATGAGAGTTACCCAGATGGTGCTGGTCTCTTTCTGAAGCGTTGGAGAGGGAGCTGAGGTTGGAGGAAGGCCGGGATCCCACCCTGTCGGTCTGGGCCTCATGGAGATCCTGCAGCAGCTTAGTCGTCTCGTCCAGGTGTAAGTGATTGTCGTCCTGGTCGAGCTCCTTCTTTACTTTACCTGGGCGACAGACCGTTGATTGTTAACTGGGATTTTTGGATGAATGACCAGAAAAGTAAACCTTAAAGGAATTCGCTATTTCCTCCTACCCTAGTAACATTCTTTTTACATTAAAGCTCAACAAAAATATATACATATCTATTTAAACAGATGTTCTTGTCTGATGATCTGAAAGATAAACATGTTGGGTTTCAGCAAGTCAGAAGTGGCAAAACTTCCTTGCTACTGAGGATCCAACACCCTCTAAAATATGTCTGAATTCCATCCATCAACATAGAAGCAATTTGAGGAAGCGATGGAGATCCATATATGCCACTGAGACTCACTTTTCCCAAGCAGTGCTCAGTTTAGAGATGCTGCAGCCTACCTGGACGTTAGCATCTGGGCTTTTTTGCATCCTCATTTTCCTCACTTGGGTATTCCTGTTGCTTTGGGTCCCTCCCCCGTTCTGCACATCTTTTGCTCCCTCTAGTGGTTGATTCGATATTACATGACGTTATGTCTGGCATATCTTTTCTGCAGATTTTAATTGCAGGCTTTTATGCAATATCAAAATTGCAGTAAGGCACTGCAGTATCAAATTGACCATTAGAGGGAACACGATATGTGAAGAACAGAAACACCCCCCACACACACACAGCAACAGGAAGAAGAGGAGACTGGATTTATACCCCACCCTTCACTATCCAAAGGAGTCTCAGAGCGGCTTACAATCCCTTTCCCTTCCCCTCCCCACAAAAGACACCCTGTGAGGTAGGTGGGGCTGAGAGAGCTCTCCTGAGAACTGCTATTTATTTATTTAGTTTATATCCTGCCCTCCCCACCGAAGCAGGCTCAGGGCAGCTCACGTAAAATTCCATTAAACAGATAATACAGAGATTTGAATATAAATATAAAAAGTATAAAAAACACTACATAAAGTGCTAATGCATCTCATATGGCAATGGCGAGGCATCAGTAGCACAGAAGTACAGTTGGCAGGCAACTCAGTCTGGGTCATATCGGCGTATGCAGGCTGTCGATGGTGGTATTCGTGTTGGGGCCAGGGCCTCAGTTGGTTAAGTGCAGCTCACTAATCAAAGGCCTGGTGGAAGAGCTCCATCTTACAGGTCCTGCTGAACTGTAAAAAGGTCCCACAGGGCCCTGATGTCTTCCAGGAATTCGTTCCACCAGTATGGAGCCACCACTAAGAAGGCCTTGGCCCTTGTCGAAGCCAGCCTGGCTTCTCAGGGGCCCGGGAGGGCCAAACGATTTTTGGGCCCTGATAATAGTGCTTTCTGGGGAACATAGGAGAACAGCTCTGAAAGAACTTGTAACTGACCCAAGGTCACACTAGCAGCTGCATGTGGAGCAGTGGGGAATCAAACCTGGTTCTCCCAGATAAGAGTCTGCACTCCTAACCACTACACTGTGGCTGGAACACGCAAGTGAGGAAAATGAGAATGCAGAAAAGCCCTCTTACTTGGAGACTTGAAGGCTATGATTAAGGAAGTAAATGGAGTGGGTGGCCACCTACGACGACAGCTTCCCCCCTACATCTACCTAAGTGGCAGTTTCCAAATGTAACCAGAGACTACTAGTGTCACCCTAAGCAGAGTTACACCCTTCTAAGCTCACTGATTTTAGTGGATTCAGAAGAATGGAACTGGGCTCAGGACTGCACTGCAGTGGTCTCTGGACATTTGCTCTCCTGGTCCACGTTATCTGCAGTTCCACTGTAGAACCAGTGACTGCCCAATGCATGAACGCTCTTTAAAGAAGTAACACATTTGCTTTAGCCTGTCACTGACATTTAAAAGACTGCTGCCTGGATCTTAGTGCGATGTCCTGTGAAACACACAAGTTTAACGGAATACTTTTCAAGTCAGTATGCCAAAGCATTTCACTGTAAATTAGGGCAAATCTGAGTATTTCAGGTTTATGATCAAAATCTGCTGTTTCAAGAAATGCCATTCAAAATTAACACAATATTTAAATGCACAAACCGGGCAAAATTCATTAATTTGTCAACCTTTATGTATGTTGTGAATCTGAGCATCACCACTATCACTCTAAGTTTTAACTACTTCTTGCATTAATCAACAAAGACAAATTATACACTGGGGGGAGGGGGTGGATGGCCACTGTGCATCACTTTCAAAGACAACACTAACCCCAATTCAAAATACTGCACGTGTGTAACACAGCAGAAATGAGGACTAATGTAAAATGCATTTTTAGCCTTTAACAACTACTCTAGACAAGAGTGATCGTTCTTTAAAGTAAAGGTTTCCCTTGCTCGAAAGCCAGTCGAATCCGACTCTAGGGGGCAGTGCTCATCTCTGTTTCCAAGCTGAAGAGCCAGCGCTGTCTGAAGACTTCTCCATGGTCATGTGGCCAGCATGACTAAATGCCGAGGCGCATGGGATGCTGTTACCTTCCCACCGAAGCAGTACCTATTTATCTACTTGCAATTTCTTGTTTTCGGACTGTTAGGTTGGCAGGAGCTGGGGCCAGAGACGGGAGCTCACTCTGTCACGTGGCACTCGGGTCTCAATCTGCTGAACTCCAGACCTTCTAGTCTGCAGCTCAGTGTCTTAAGCTCTGAGCCACTGTTAGATTCTACTCCAGGGGTCCCTGTCCTTTTTGAACCTGTGGGCACCTTCAGAATTCTGAGACAGCATGGTCAGCACAGCCCCAAAATGGCTGCCTCAGGAGGCAGAGCCCCAAAATGGCCCCTGCAGCTTACCTTCAGTCGTAAAAGTGATGATCCTTGTGCTGTGGTAGCAGCTGCTGCCAGAGGAACTTTTTTAAAAAACGGCCATGCCAATCAAGCCTACAATGGCCAATCAGAAACCTAGCTGGGCAGAGCCCCATGTGGACCCACCCACTTTCTAAAAACCCTTGGCGAGTGCCAAAAAAGGTACCAGCGGGCCCCATGCTGGAGACCCCTGTTTTACTCAATTAAAATAAACCAACCTAAATCCAGTCTCCTAAAAGCATTAAGCATATTTTTGAGGGGCTAGAGGTGTCTCAACGCTTCTTAGGCTTTAGTTGTTGTAGATTTTCTGGGCTGTATGGCCATGGTCTTGACACTGTAGGACCTGATGTTTCGCCAGCAGCTGTGACTGGCATCCTCAGAGGTATAACACAGAAAGATGTGTCAAGGTAAGAAGAAAAATGGTAGGCAGGTAATTTATATCTAGTCAGGAAGGTGGGGTAGGGCTGAATCATTATCTTGTAGGAGTTCCCCAGGCTGTGACATGCTAATGGAGGAGCTTTCCTGAGGAGGTTCTTTTGCATATGGATTGGCTGTTGAAATTCACTTCTTAGGCTGACTAACAGCTGTATTAATCTGTTAGTGCACACCAACTGTGTAACTTCTCTAACTAACCAGAAGAATGTTGTATTAACAGGCTTGTAGCTGTACCATGTTTGGTTGGGCCTAGAAGAAACCAAGTCCTGCAGCAGACGATACACGCACTACTGAAGTGTACCTTCCACACTCGACAGCTCAAGGACAACAACTTACCCAAGGAACTCAACATGGATATCTCAAGTGATACATCGTATGGCTTCATAGATAGAAAATCCAAAACAGAACTAGTACTGTCTCCAATGGAATCTCCAATCTGAGGGAAAAAAGAAAGGATTTATCAGAGTAACAGCTATGGAACCTTTATAATAGTGGACTTGCTGGTGGACAGCTGGTGTTCCAAAATGATCTTTCCTCCTGAAAGTAAGTATAATCTCAAGCAGGGCAATCTGCAAACCACATGGCTTTGGCAGTCAAAACACACAAACTATGCAGTGCTCTCTATTTGAACACATCCTTTGTTGTTAAGAAGTGTGAGGAAATGAATTTTTTGGGTAGAGGTCTGACCTGAGAGAAACCTTTACCAGGAGGTTTTGAAACGTTCTTCTTCCTGGGGCAGAAAACAGGCAGGAAGGGGCAAGTCAGTTCAATGGCTTTCCAACCTCACCTCAGCTACCTCTTAGGAAATGCTAATAGGTCTAGCTAAAGACAATAGAATGGTCCAGTCTTCCTCAACCAGCAGGGAATACGGATTTGGAGGTATTAAATACAAGAGGAACTTCAGGAAGAAACTTCTGCAGGAAAAGCCTCTTTGTCCCAGCCTGACTGGGTCACAGGGTGGGGAAAGAGAAATGATAAAAACTCCTTTCAGCAAAGAGGAGGGGTCTTTTGGTGTTGATTCCATCAAAGCAGACAGAACTCTTAACTGAGGTCTGGAGGAGGCAGCCATTGCCATATGTTGGCTTGGACAGCTGAAGGAAGCTGCAAGGTACTGGAAACTCCGAAGAGATCTATAACATTCTAAGTTAAGGAGCCTGTCCTGTATTTAACATCTAAGAGGAATAGAGGAATTGCATTTTGCCCATTTCTTTTGAAACCCTTGCTCAGCCTGGTGCTGTGCTAAAAGTATGCTTGTGAACATTTTCTTTTTAATAAACACTTTTGATGCTGGTAGTGGTTCTCTGTACCATACAGACCTCCACCATCCTGGACATGCTATTTTAAAAGGAGTACCTTCGGGGAGGGGAAATGTCAGGTCACAAGTAGCTATTCCCTTGTGAGCAGCGGGAGACACAGAAGCAAGGCTTCAGAATTTGGAAGGGAAGGGAAGCTGGGAGTCTGGCTCCTGACCCTTCCAGAGGGCAATTCCTACAAAGTCATGTGGTGGCGGTGGGTTATTAGAGAGAAAGACAAAGCTCTCCAGGTGCTGGGACAACCTTGGAGGGCATGGTGGAACAGGGCTTGCAAGCCAGAGCAGGGCTGTTCCACCACAAGGAGAAACGTTTCAAGTTATATGGACATCCACATCCAGTCGTGCCTTCACACGTATCCTGGAAGCCTTCCAAAAAAAGACTGGGTTCTGCTCATCTCACACTCAGCCTCTTTGCTGAATGTTAATGGATTTCTTTTCTCTGCTCTTCCTCCAGGAGTTCAGGGCAGTTTTCACTCACACTTTAGTCTCAAAGCCACCCCAAGAAATAGGTCACACTTGGTACCTTTCCAAGGGCACCAAGTGAACTCCATGGACAAGAAGATCTGAATCTGAATTAGTCTGGTTCCAGTGTACCAGTCTTATCCAGGACATTGCAGTAGCTTTCTCGTTGGCAAGAGCCTTTCCGAGATGCCAATCAAAAGGCCGTGAAAAAAATGAGAAAAGGAAGCTGGGGAGTCCCATTTCTAATGTCATTTGTTGCTCAGCTGCATCCCCTTCAAGATACGAGCGATATGAGAAGTCTTACCGCGCTTTGCTTGGGAGCATCTGGGCAGGTATTGCGCAATTTGTGCTCGTCCTTTATAAGCACTGGTGGAACCTGGAAGACCAAAATAGGTTCGGGTCATTAGAAATCCACAATCTGTCTTCTCCTTCCCTGAGGCCATTTCATTGCTCAAAGTCACAAGGAAATTTTATAGTCTGCTGATGAAGCAATATTTATTTTATTTTACTTATAGCCCACCTTTCTCACTTGGGCTCAAGGTGAATTACCAAGACTAAGTCAATACAGCCAACAGGAAGAGAAAGTCAATAAACAGTGCATTAGGGATTAGGGCTGTAGAACCAATCAGAAACCTAAAAGCAGAACTGAAGCAAAGCCTAAGTATTAAATGACACATTAAATGATGCAACAATTGCACAGCAGAGTCCTACTTAACAGCAAGCTATACACAGCAGTATGGATCACAGTCCTTAATAATTTATCCATGTAATTTTGTGAATCATTTTGTACAGTGCAACCCTATTGCCTGTGCAGAACAGCTCTCTTGAATGATTCCGTTTTGCACAGTTTGTGGAAAGCCAGGAGAGCCGAGAGCCTTCCTTTTTTTTTTTTTGAAATAACTCTCCTAAAAAGGAGAGAATTTTATTTTTATAAGAAAAGGGTAAGGTAGACAGATGGGAAGAGAAAAAAGAGCGGAGTGAGTTTTTTTCTGTTAGTAAAGGTTAGTTTTACTTCTTCCAGTTGTCGGCATCCATCACGGTTGAAAGATCTTCTTTTCAGCTTTACAAAGTCCAAATCAATTCTGTTAATAAAGTTAGTAAAGTCCAATGGGGTTAAATCAAATCTTTTCAGATGTTACACGAACAAATTCTTTTTAAGTCTCTCCAATTATCATTAAGTCCTTTGAACTTTAATGCCTCCCGTTCCGTCACTTCCTTCCCCCAGGCCGCCGTCTTCTTCAAAAATCCAGATTTTGAGTACTGCTTCCTCCTCTGTGCTGGCATGTCTCTTCAGAAAATTTTTTAATCCATCTTCTTTCGCTTCTTTTTTCTTGTTGTTTCTGGCAGTCATTCCTCGTTGGCTCCATTAACACTCGGGTTGAAATTAGATCTCCATTACTTGCTAAGCTCAACACCCCTTTCTACTGGCAGAGTATATCCTTTTTTTTAAGGCAGAGTAGGCTTTGAAAGCCTTGTCCGCCTCTTCTTTTATTTATTCGCTCCACTGCCAGATAGAGGTGTCCAGACTTTCGTCAAAATAAATCTGAGATCTTCTTTCCCTTCTTCATCCATAGCTTGGAACTTTAACATCGATACATTTTCTGCCATCAACCTTGTTAATTCCAAATATTTGTTTTTATAGTCTGATGAGAACAATTTCCATTTTAAAAGCGCTTCATTGATATTTTAAATTAACTCCAGCAGGTGGCGCAGTATCTCAGTCTCTTATTGATTGACAGCTAGTTCTGGGGGGGGTTGACTGGAGCGGAAGTCCCTCCTCTCTTCTCTTCCGTTCTAAGCAGGATTTTCCCCAGCATCGACATTTTGTTTTTTATTTACTTTTTCAAAGTTCGTGCCACATCCCCCAGAAAGCAACTAAAGCCGCAATCTTCTGTAAAACCCCAACGGTACTTTCACCAACATTTTTTCTTGTTACCCCCCTTCGCGTTTCCTTTAAAAATTCGCTTCTTTGAAGAGGGTGGAAGCTCCTCCCTCCTCCCATACGCTTATCCGCTTGCGGGGGGGTTTTAATTTTCGCTTCAAAATAGATCTTCAACTCACGATTAGATGCCATATCTTCTTTTCATGGTAATTCATCCGCTTTTCCTCACTCCTGGAAGTCGGCAGGGCTGCTAAGTCCCATTCGGGACGCACTACGCGGCGGGGCCGATTGGGGCGGGGAGAAAGCCTCAATTTCCCGGCAGTTTGCCGGCAAAGAGGCTACTCCCCTATGCGCCCCCGGTTCGGAGCCTTTGACTAAGGCTCACTAGGGTCTTTCGCAAACGCGAAGACCCCCATTCCGCGTGTGGGCTGACCGCCTCCGGGAGCGTCCCGAGAAGCGGCCGCCATTCGCAGCACCGAAACCGAAACCCCCACACCGAGAGCCTTCCTGACCTCCTCAGCCAGGCGGTTCCACAAGGTGGGGGCCACCACCATGAAGGCCTGCTGTAAGGCCACTGACCCCGGACGTGGGCACCGACCGTGGCTGATGCTGGCCATTTTCAGGTTAGAACCTGCGGAAGGCCCTGCTCAGAGGGGCAAAGTTGTCGTGGCGGAGCACAAGGTAGCTTTTGCTATTGGTAATAATTTTTCCAGAGAAGACCACAGAAATGATAAAGACAGAGCCCTTTCCTCCTTCAAATAACCACAGAACAAATAAACAAACAAACACAAATCCAATCCTTATTTTTTGCATAAATCCACTGCTCGGTGTATATATATTGCTCACTGCATATATTATTCTGTTTTTGATCCACTGTTCTTCCATTTTTGTCATCCTTGTTTTATTGTACGTATCATACTGTTTCCCTTGTGTATTCTCTAATTTTGTAATCTACTTTTTATTGCATTGTTTGTATATTTTATTGCAATATTTGTATTTGTGTATTTTATTGCAATATTTGTATGTGCATTGTATTACATTGTTATTCAATTTTTTAAAAAGGTGGCTGTATATTTATATGTTTTACAACTTACCTTCACTTCATCTGGTGGCTTCACTGGAATGTTTCTCCTCTGAAAAATTAGATTAAAAACAATTCAGCAAAGGAACAAGCCTTCTGCCAGTCCCCTTCTTGATGCTTAACAACAATTTTCATTCAACAATAGGCTTATTTGGTGTACACAGAATATTTCTGTTAGAAACTATTTTAAGCAACTATTTAAAAAAAAATCTGTTTTTTTTTTAAAAAACCTGTGGAAACTTGAGACAGAAAACTTGGGACAGAAAAAAGAAACAAAAATATTTTTGAATCCAAATTAATATGGGCCATTTTTTAAAAGGGAACTGACGTTTTTTAAAAAAGAAGTACAAGGCTAGAGGTGACTTTATACAAAATCCATATCTGGATCAATTTTTAGTGGTTCTCCCCTACGACTGCCATTCAGGGGTGTACAGAGAAGCGAAAACAGCCCTGGGGAGGGCCCTGCCCCCTAGTCCTTCCCCTCGACGGAGGAGGGGGAGAGAAGAAAAAGATGGCTCTTTGACTGCCACCACAACTGACCATCTTATACTTTAAAAAGTGCCCTTGACTTGTGAGGTGCCGATTCAGAAGCCGCATTTCCTTCTCTCCCCTCTTCTACACTGGTGCCTGCAATTCCCCTCCTCGCCACCCCCTCCAGTAGGGAGACGGGGCATGACAGGCACAGGGATGGAGGCCCTACTGCTGTCCCGGCTGCATCCCTTGGGACAAAAGTCGTCCTGCTAAGCCTGCGTTCTGCTCAGCTTCCACAGCAAGGCATCACATCAGCTAGGTTCCCTTTAAGCTGCGCCAGGCTGTGCTGATGCGCCAATTTCCCCTGGCCAGCACAGCAATTTTTAGCACAGCGCAGGAGGGAGGTTCCCTTCCCAATGGCCATGCAGCACAGATCCATTTGCTCAGGCAGCACAGAAACACAGCAGTATGCTTTGCGTTTCCTAATCTGGGCTGGCCTCCCCTCAGCTGGGGTTTGCTTGCCCTGTGAAAGGGGGCACTGCTACCCACCCCGGCAGTCCTCTGCCTTGTGCTCCTGGAGATACCCTGGCCCAGAAGGAGCACTATTCTGTTGCCCAGCTTCTGCCCTTCCTGAGGTGAGTTGCCTGGGTGTTTGTTTTGTCTTGGGGTGGGGAGCTGGCCTAGCAGCATGCTAGAGGTGATCTGGTGTGTTCTGGCGCTTTGCAAAGTGACTCTCTGTGCCCTTAAGCCTGGGAGGTTAGTTGAAGAAAGTGTGTGTGGGGGGGAGCTGGCCTCACCAGCGTGCTAGAAGTGATCTGGTGTATTATGGTGCTTTGCAAAATGACTCTATGTGCCATCAAACCTGGGAGATTAGTTGAAGAAGGTGGTGGTGGGGGGAAGTGCTGGCCTCAGCAGCATGCTAGACGTGATCTGGTGTATTATGGTGCTTTGCAAAGTGACTATGTGCCCTTAAGCCTGGGAGGCTAGCTGAAGAAGGTGTGGGGGGGGAGCCGGTCTCAGCAGCCTGTTAGAGGCGATCTGGTGTGTTCCGGTGCTTTGCAAAGTGATTCCATGTGCCCTTAAGCCTGGGAGGTTAAGTAATACAAATATGTTCCATATAAATATGAATAAGTTTAATATAAATATATGGCTTGTAATACAAATGATAATAGTTTATATGTTGTTTGTACACTTAAATACATTTTTTTAAAAAAATGTCAGCCCGCTCCCAGTTTTGGCTCACCACTATTGGTCGCACCACTTTTGGCTCACAGGGTAAAATTTCTGCTCACGAGACTGCACACCTTAGAGGGAACATTGCGCATGAGGGCTGCCAATACTAGTTCAATGGGATGTTACTTACCAGGGGATGCTATTTACGCAGGCCACGAATAGCGGCCCATTTTCACACCTCAAAGCTACAGTAGAAAAGCACAAGAGTCCAGGAGCACTTTAAAGATTGACAAAATTTGTGGCAGGGGAGGAGCTTTCGAAAGTCAGGGCTCCCTTCCTCAGAAACCGAAGAGCAGGAGTTGGGCAGCACCTTAAAGACTCACCAAATTTGTGGCCAGGGAAGAGCTTTTGTGAATCGCTGTTTGCTTCTTCAGATTTATCAACTGCTGGTAATTTTAGTCTTTATTGTTGGCTGCTTTTATATATTTTTGGACTAGTTGCAACTTTGAGCAAACTGACGGTCGGCAAAATGGGATTAAAAATAATTTTAATAAATAAAAAGTACAGGACCACTGTCTCCTGTGCCTCTCTAACCACCCTTGATCAGACAAAGTTCATTTGTTAAAGCACAACTTTACGAAAGGGTTCAAATATGCAAACCGTGTTCACAGTCTCAAAAAACAGTCTGGAGTTCCCGTGAGAGTCTCCAACCAGTTCTATTGTTCGCTATTCAGTGAGCTCAATAAAAATAATCCCTTGAGGGGGCAGCTCAGGAACCCGCTCCACGCGTAGACGCTCGCACTCTCCCATAATTTTGGCCTTACCTGCTTTAGTTGATAGATGGTTTTTGAGTGATCGCCTCCAGTAATCTGATCCAGCAAGTCGTCCACTATTTTTTTGCTGTAGCTTCCAGAATCTTTCACAAATTCTTGCAAGCTAGAGAGAATTTTGGACAAATGCAACAAATTAATGGAATACGTGCCAATTTGTACATTGGTGGTGGGAAGTGCTGTCATCGGCACCGACTTCTGGCAACCCCCCTGGGTTTTCAAGGCAAGAGACATTCAGCGGTAGTTTGCCATTGCAGACTTCCCTGCTAGTCTTCCATCCAATTAATAACCAGGGTCGACCCTGCTTAGTTTCGGAGATCGGACAGGGTTGCGTCAGCCTCAGCCATCCTAGATCTACACCATGTCCCCAAACCCTGTTTTGTAGAAGACCTTTAAAAACCCTTCTGCCCTCAGATGGAATCTGAAGTTGCAACACTTTTAGCTCTTTCATACAAGCTAAATATTCAATCCACATTCAATCCACCTCAGCAACCGTTTGCAAGTGGATTTTGCCATTTCACACAGTAAAATCGATTTGCAAAATGCATTGAAAGTGGATTGAAAGTGTGTTATTTAGTGTGTGTGAAAGTGCCCTTTGTTTTTTCTTAACTCCAGCATGACTTTATTCTAATGCGCAGGCTTCCCCATTCCTAACACCCCTTAAACCTTTATGCTCATGTGACAAGTATCAACACCAAGGAAGTATCAGTGGTTTTCAACGTTGCCTTATGACATGCTTACCTTAAGGCACACTGGATTCCAGTTTCATCGCCGTATGCTGAATACAGGAGTTCCATCTCATCTGCTTTCAGGTCATGAAATACAGAGTGGTTTTGCATCGAAAGACCTGCATTGTTGCTTGAAAGAAAGGTAACTGAAAATAAAAGACAAAAAGTGTATGGAACCTCTTTCTGTAAAGAACAGTTGCATTTCTCAGAGTCGGTTCACACAAGCAAATGCCACACTTGATGACTTTGGCAGCCAGTGGTGAGCTGTGATCTTGCGTGTGTGAACGAGCCGACAGAGACCAAACAGAACGGTCGTCACCACTTCATCTGACCACTTGATTTTCAACAGACATTCAGGTGCGAGGCAGCAGGTACTGCAGGCCCGTAGCTATAGTGGGGCATTTCGGGGTCTCGCCCCCTGACTTCCACCCAGCTCCCCTCCCCGCCCGGCTCTCTGGGCCTCTCGGAGGACTCCCACCTCTGCGGGCTGCCTGGAGGACTCCTCACGGCCGCCTCTTCCCCAAGTGTGGCTGGCTTCCCCATTTAGACAAGCAGAGTGCAAACGCCACAAAAGTGAGTTTTAATGGTTTATTTTGTGATGTCAGTGCCCCCCGAACTTATTTAAAGGCCCCCTGAATTACAAAATCCTGGCTACAGGCCTGAGGTACTGAGTGATGGAGTGCTACAAGCATCCAGATGAAGTCACATTCTGTCTTCTTCTGTTGGTTTTACAACTGCATGGAAGTTCTAAGAAGACACATGTTTCAGCTGGAGCATGTACAAAAGGCATATGCCTCAGAGGAAGGCATGGCTCTAAATGCCGCAGGAACCAAAAGTACACCCTTACCTTTGTGCCTTCTTTCATCTTTAAACCCCAGCGCTGTGAAACCAGGCAATAGTTTACTTGAAAGAGAGCTCAGATCCACCGGATGGGTTTCTTCCTCTGTATTAAGTTGAAAAGATGCTATAGTTATCCAAAAGATGCTATAGTTATCCAAAAAATCATCTCTTATTGTACATTTAGAATTTGTCTGGGAATGAGATTAATATGAGAATCATGATTTATTTACATTTTTTTAACTTTACAAGTGGACAAGAAAAATCCAGATTCTCAACTGATTCTTAATGCAGTTGTGCTTTAAAAAAAATTAAAAATTAAAAATCCAGCCTTTTAACTCAGTGATGGTCAACCTTCTTGAAAAATACAAGGAGGTGCTACTCTGCTCCCACAGTGCCTTGTTGTGATTTTGGCCTCTCATCCACCTTGCAGAGAAGCAGGAAAGAACCGAACGAGGGACAGGCAAGGAGGAGGGATGCAAACCCAATTAACGCTCCAGCTGCCTGTGCCACAAGTGGGACACTCACATAAATCTAACACAAATAGCTGGAAGATTAAGTGGAGTCATTTATGGTAATTCAGGCCAGAGGTGCAAGGGGACATGCCTGAAGCTAACCACACAATTCTTTACTCTAGCATTAGAGAAGTTTTTAAAACAGAACTTGGTCATGGATCAGTAAAAGCACAGCTACACTTGGATGACCTAATCTAGCTTGATCTCGTCAGATCAATGAAGCTAAGCATTCGTATTTGGACGGGAGACCACCAAGGAAGTCCAGGGTCGCTACACAGAGGCAGGCAACGGCAAAGCCACCTGTGAATGTCTCTTGCTTGAAAACCCTACGGCAGGGGTGTCGAGCTCATTTGTTACGAGGGCTGGATCTGACATAAATGAGACCTGGTTGGGCCGGGCCACGAGTGTCATAAAATGTAATGCCAGGTAGCGGAGATATAAACTTTATAAAGGACACAGACAAACACAATTAAAGATTTTTTAAAAACTTTAAATAAAACTTGCTTAAAACACTAGCGCTCTTGCAATATTTTATCTATTTAACAGTGTCTGATAACTGACACCTCTGCTCTGAATTGTTGCATCAAAATGTTTGTGCAGTAGCAATCTTAAGTATGCTGTTCAGGTGTGTATCTGTAAGCTGCAACCCTACTTTTGATTTATTGACATCTATTACAAAAATCTCATGCTTAGTGTTCTGAGCCTAGGACTCAGGGGAAAACACGAAACGGCTGGGCATTGCAACCTTTTGTATGTAAGTTACTTCGTGTGCTGGTCAAGAACATGAGAAGGCACCCTAACACAGACTGAGGGCCGTGTGTTTGTCTACAAAACTATACTCTTCCCCAGAGAAATAACTACAACTTCCTAGAAAGGGGGTGAACTTGGTCTGGACACACACTCTCAGCCTAATCCACCTCACTGGCTTGTTGTTATTCCTCCTCTAAAATAGTTCACATTGCTTTCTTACTGAGAAAGGCTGGGTCATGAAGGCATGAATACAGTGAAAAGGGGGAGGGGAACCCAGTGGCACCCAGGAGAGCCCTGGCACAAAAAGCCTAACAAAACACACACAAACTGTAGCAAGGCACACAAAAGCTCATATCTTGAACAAAACTGTGTTGGTCTTAAAGGTGCTTGGTATTTCTCCCATCTGATTGAGGTAGCCCAGCCAAGCAAACTCTCCCTCATTCCCTCCCTCCCTTCCTTCAGGGAGGAGCCTCAGCCAGTGGAAGGAAGGAAAGAAAGGCTTCCTTCCCTGTTCTCCTGCAGCCTGGCCAGGAAGCCAACTCTGGCTGTTCCCCCCTCCCCTGGGGAGGAGTAGGGGGAGGAGCCTCAGCCAGTTCTTTACCAGACTCTCTCAATCGCACAGGAGAGCCTTTCATATCTATCTCTCCTGTGCGATTGAGAGAGACTGGTAAAGCAAGCTGTAACATAGCAGCAGAACTGCAAATGGAAGTAGGAAACAGCTGGGACCTTGTGGGTCTGACTGGGGCCCTCTGAGGGCCTGATGCAGCCCACGGGCCGCATGTTTGACACCCCTACCCTACGGGGTCCTCGTAAGTTGACTGCAACTTGACAGCACTTTCCATCACCATGGTTAGTTTTAAAAAATATATTGAGAATGTCAGAACAATTACCTTCCACTTCTGGATCTGATGGATTGACTACGCTGAAGACCAAAGAACCATCCCCATTCTTTTTCAAGTAGCCAATCTGCACTTGAACACACATGTAAACAAAAACAGACATTATTTTTACGTCTGCTGTTGAGTGAACAAACATCCAAGTTTTAAAAGATCTAACCCTCACATTTTGGTCTCACGGCGAAGGTTACAGAAGACCAGCCCTGCCATAGTGGCCCTTGGCCCCTGTGTACTGCGGCTGACCCTGGGACAGCATCTTCCTGAGCAAAAGGGAACAATCTTTCCCTTCACCTTCTCTGCACACCTTTCTTTGCAGGCCTGGCTACATCCTCAGTACCTTGACTTTCTGTTTACATTGGATATTGCTCTTAATTAAGGAGCAGCTTTCAGTGTTGCAGTGCTGGACTTGTGGAATTTTGCTGCCTTATGATATGTTGACGGCCAAGGTAGCTAACAGATTAAAAACCTCTATAATAAAAGCACACCTTGCTAAAACCATACAAAAACGCATCATTCAAGCAATTAAAGCCAAGTTAAAAGACACATATAATATAATATAATAAAACACACATATATAAAAACAACCATTACAAAGAGAGCAGATCCCTGAGGGAATGCCAGACAGAAAAAAAGAAGTCTTCACCTGCTGGCAGAAGATGGCAACAAAAGGGGACAGGTGAATCTCCCTGGGGAGAGTGTTCCAGAGTTGTGGGGCCATGTCCGAGAAGGCCCTCTCCGGGTTGCCACCCGCACAGAAGGCGGGGGAGCCCCCTAAAGCAGAACCTCCAAAGTTGACTATACCAGTTGGTTAGTCATAATGGTTAAACAGGTTCTGCATATCCAGGGGCAGTCTACTTCTGGATACCAGCTGCTAGCAGCTCTAGATGTCGTGCCGCTGACGTGGGCCTCCCAGGGGATCTGAACTGCTCGCCTGACACAAGAGGGTTCTTCCGTGCTGTGTGGACCGTGTAGGCTTGACATTCAGACATCATTATGTGCTGCTGGAGCAGCTTAGTTATATGCAGTCTGACACAAATCGGCTCCACTGCACACAACTGTTGCTCCTCAGCATCAAGAAGGAAGGCACAGATTGGGTTGATAAATGGCAGACTCGACATGTGCAGCCTCTGTTCCAAAGTGACACGCAACACAAAGGCAGCAGGCAGGTAGGCGCCCAGAGGGTGGGGTGCGGCAGACCTCCCTGCCCCCCCCTCGTTATATGCCAGCATTTCTCAAAACGGAGCCCACAAGTCCTTTGTTAAGGACAGATGGCAAAGCCCACGTCAGGCCTGTTCAGCTGATATGAAAATGGAGCCTTCTCAGTCTTCTAGGTTGGGGAGCAGGGATTTGATTTCCCCTCTTTCCAAAGATGCACAAAGCAGTTCTCATCCAATCATGGGAAAACACAAGCTAGAAAATGTGCTGATTCGCTGCTGAGATTCAGTATCTCAGCCCTAGAAACTCTAATCGGCATGGCGTGGCACCAATGAGCCACAGCCCCAACGCAATCACCATCATTCCTCTGGTATAAAACTGAACTTTCCTCACTCCATTTTCCAACACAAAGGCTTTCACTAGAGGGCGGTGGCATCTCAGTCTCTGTGTCAATGAGAGCATTCAACCGAATACCAGCAATTCAGCTATTGGGTCACAATGACCCTTTCCTAGTTTTCTGAGCAACTTCCAGGCTGCATCGTACCTGTTCCAGCGGCCTCTGGCTAGACATCATTAGCCAATAAGGTTAATGTCCCTGGCACAAAGTCCCTTTCAATTAAGAGGCAAGGCTGCTTAGAACTTGGGGCAGGGTCTTCTGAGTCGTGAACCTGCAGTGTCAGCGACCCTCTGAGACCTGACCTTTTGGCCACGGATGGAGGCCTCCACGGGAAACCCTGCACTTGCTGCTTTGAGAGGGGGCACAATGAGTGCCAGTGAGGGAGGAGGGGAGGGCCTGGAGATCCGTGGAAATTTTAAAATCAAAATGGAGGCCTCCAGGTTGCTAAAATCTTAAGAACCACTGGAATCTATACAGTCGGAGCTCTACTTAGGGATACTGGTGGTCTAATGTTCGGGTTTAAAATAAGGATGGGAAGTTGTGCAATCCTCCTCCCACATGCCAAAAGGACACATCGAGGATTTCTTAATATAAAGAGTTAGGGTTGTTTAAGATGGTCAGTAGTCATTCAACCCAGTCTGCAGGCATCTACTGATTTTCATTTTTCAGATTTCTCCAGTCTGCCTGCTTTGAATGGAAAAATCTGCCTCCTGACATTCAAACTGGGGCCTGAACAATGCCCTGACTTTGGGCAAACATCCTACTCTGGAGACAGCATCCACGTCCATAAGGCTAGCACATGACAACTATTCACATTCCACCTGCATATCAGGTGTC
Organism: Gekko gecko; assembly: GCA_029375565.1. Classification (NCBI taxonomy): domain Eukaryota; kingdom Metazoa; phylum Chordata; class Lepidosauria; order Squamata; family Gekkonidae; genus Gekko; species Gekko gecko. Next base: position 11,579,800 of record JAPDNY010000011.1, read on the forward strand.
CGCTGTGCAAAACTGCTTAAAAATGGGATCCGAGTCACTGTTCCCAAGCACCCTGATGGAATGACCACATGACCATGACATCAGCCTTTGGAGGCCCTGCTTTGGAGTCCCTCGCCTTCTGAGACCAGGCAGGTGGCCACTCAGGACAGGGCCTTCTTAGTCACGGCACCAAAGCTCAGGAACTCTCTCCCCAGGGAGACTTGTCTGTCTCCTGTTGCCATCTTCCACCAGCGGGTGAAGACTTTTATGCTTTATTTGGCATTCCCTCAACACACCCCTTCCTAACCAATGCTTTCCCCCCCCAAGATGGGTTTCAAGGTGTTAGTCTGTCTGTATCAGTAGAAAAGAGCAGGAGTCCAGGAGCACCTTAAAGACTAACAAAATTTGTGGCAGGGGAGGAGCTTTCTGTATCTGAAGAAGTGAGGCAGGGACTCAGGAAGGCTCATCCCCTGCCACGAATTTTGCTAGCCTTTAGGTGCTACTGGACTCTTGCTCTTTCCAATGTTTTTTATGTTTTGTATGTATTTTAACACTGTTTTTAACTGTTTTAAAAATTCTTTTAATGATGTAGATTGAGGGAGGTTGGTTTTAATGTGTTTTATAATGTAATTTTTATCCTGTATGTTTCAAATTGTTAGCCACCTTGGCAGCCCTTGTAAGGGCAGAAAGGCGAGATATAATCTTTGTAAATAAATAACTGAAATCTCCATAAAACAGCGGTGGGGATCCAGGGGCAAGACCTTGCTGTTTGGAAGACATCGGTTGATCCTGTCCCGAGCTTCATCTGCCGCATGTTCCACCAGAGCCAGGACGTGTTCTTCCGCCGTGCTGTCTGTCAAGCTGCAGGCATTTCCCTCCGGTTCAAATATACAACTGTAACAAAGAGCCAGTTGCACAAGTAAATATGGAAGCAGAGCTCCCCCCCAAATAACAGCAGGGCAAGAGTTTTGAGTGAGGGCTGGCTCCTGTCTACCTAGGTGAGGTGGGCAAGGCTCTTTCAGCCCCAAGTTAGAAGTTTCCTTTTGGCCCAAGTGTTTGTTAAATACTGAGGTTTGTTTAATTGGTTAGTACTGTTGAATAATTTTATTGCTGAATATAATATTAATCTACCGCTCTTTTAACTAGTGATTAATACTATTTTGCCATTAATTACTTTATTCTGCTGATTTTACATGGATGATTCATTTTGATTTCTTTTTTGCCCTTTCATTAACTGTGGGCATTTCTACAGAGTGTCTGCTGGCTGGCTGAGCTGGTTTCATTCCATAAACCACCTTGTACTTTTGTTGCAACCATTCCTGTAATATATCTGTTTATGGAATAAATAAATGCAACTATTCTCCAGGGTCAACCAGCATTTCTGGTTTGCTAAAAGGGGCCTCGATATATATGTTGCTTAAGATTGCAAATATGGATGGCATGCATTTTACTATTCAGCGCACACCCCAAAAAATTGTTTGCGTTTAAGGAGAATGCCAGAATTTCTCAGCTGGATAAGGCCATGGTCTATCTGGCCCGCCATTCTGTGTCCAACAGCAGCAACTCAGACACCTTTGATAATTTACAAAGAGGCTTGAAAAAGAGATCTCCTGGTTATTCCTACTCTCTCTGGAACAGGCTTCACTGTCCCCTCGCCCAGCCAGACAAGAAGGGCTTGTTTGGGATTTGAACCCGAGATCTTTTGCACCCCAAGTGAGGACTGTATCCCTAGGCCAAGAAGCTTAATGTTTTAAGCCTTAACAGTGCAGAGTCATGTAGCACTATTTAGCTGCAAACCAGCACCTTTGGTTAAAAAGAACTGCATAATGGGAAATTGGTAGTTTAAATTGGTCTTGACTTAGATCAAATGACCTTGCTCAAGGGGGGAATTGGCTTCTGCCTGCTTCAGAGAAGACCCAGAAGTGCTTGGGAGAGAAAACTAAGAGTGCAATCCTGTGGGTTCAACTGTTCTTAAACTGGAGTAACCCTGCATAGGATTCCACTGCAAGTCATTCATCGCTGACGGTTCCTTGGAACCTTCCATCATAGAATGTGGAAGCTGCACAACTAGGACCCTTTGCCTGACCGTGTTTTAAAAATTCACTTGCCAGTACAAATGTGAAGGGCTACAAGTGTCAGCACATGTAGCTGCCTTATACTGAATCAGACCCTTGGCCCATCAAAGTCAGGATCGTCTATTCAGACTGGCAGCGGCTCTCCAGGGTCTCAGGCCTTTCACATCTCCAACTACCTGATCCTTTTAACCAGAGATGCCGGGGACTGAACCTGGGACCTTCTGCATGCCAAGGAGATGCTCTACCATTGAGCCATGGCCCTTTGCCATCCAACTGTATCCTAGCCCCACCCAAGTGTATCATAACTTGCACAGGGTGGGATGCCTTGTATCCATTTTTTCCCTGTGACTCCTCTTTCTCCTTAAAGCATTCCCAAATTACTTTGCTTCTTCTGAATGGCAGGATAGTCAGCCACCAGGCAACTGTCCTTAGATGCTTAGAAAATCCTATTAAAAGGGTAACTTTCACTGTATTCTTACAAAAAAAGGAATCAAAATATGAAGTTATTTGACTGATGGTTAGAAAAATCACATCTGTAAAACAAGACCCCCACCCCCTGCAAAGCCCAGTATAAACAACTTCCCTTCTGGAAAGCATTTCAGAACATGCCAGAGCCAATTTCACACTAACGTGGCCAGTTCTGCTCAAGACAGGAGATGAATCCCACAGCAGCAAAAACACCGATTGTCAAATAGCATCACAGTTTGGAAGCTGTTCGCCTAAAGACTACCTGACAACCGACCGAGCAACTGAACAGTTACTTGAAAGACAATACAGAGAATGCACACACACACCCCCCAACCTGAAAATTAAGCATCTTGGAAAACATGCAACTACAATGGGGGGATGAGGTTTCTCAAACAGGCAGATCTGCTCTGAGTTAGAGTTGGAAGAACCCAAAGGTCAAATAGTACTGCAGGACAGGATGGCTTTCCAAACTGCTCTGAAGGCAGCTATGAAAACTGTTCGTTTTTTGAAGCAACAAAAATAAAATGAACAAAAGTACCGGCTTCTGTATTAACTGTCCATGCATTAACAGCAAGAAAGCAAGAAAAGAATTATCCTTAAAAGTGCTAAAAGAAAAGAAAAGCTGATGAAAAAGAAAACATCGGTTGGTTCTGAAACTGTGTTTTGGGGGCCTCCTGAGGTTCCTCAGAGATTTAGGATTAGGGTAGTTTTAGAGGGTAGCCGCGTTGGTCTGAAGCAGCTGGATTCAAGTTCAGCAGCATCTTGGAGGTCAACAAGATTTGGGGGGTGGGGTGGGGATGGAGCTTTCGAGAGTCAGCAGCACTCACCCCATCAGTATCTGGCAAAGGATGCATTGGCCGAAAGCTCACACCCCAAAATATTTGTTGGTCTCTAGGGAGCTCCTGGACTCGAGCCTGGCTGGGATCAGGGGTTCGAAGCTTAGAAGACCAACCGGTTCACCTGCGCCAGCCTTCCCCTTCCACACACAGCCACAGCAGAGCACTGGAGATGCTCCAAGGGGAGCTTGCAGTGCGCGCAGGAGAACAGTGAAGACGGGACAGGTCAACGCTCCATGTGAACAGGCCGTGCGCCCTCACAGAGACCCCCGGGGCCTTTGCCAGTGCTCTGGAGTCCCGCAGCAGAGACGCAGGGACTCCTTACCCCACAAGGATATGCCAAAAAAGAAGGGGACCCACGAAGGCAGGAAGTCTGCAGATCTCATTCTCAAGCCAATGAGGGGAAAGAGGCACCACCGAGCAGACTGCAAAAGCCCCGCGAACTTGTGTTTGGTTTTTTTTACCTAATCACTTCTTTACTTGGTTTTTTGGATTTCTTGGTGGTCTCTACATTCACGGGAACCACTTCGGGCACAGGCTCCTCGACAGCCGTGTCTTCGTCGCCCAAGAGCGCTGCCTGCTGAGAAAAATCCATGTCCTGCATAAACGACATGCTGCGCTTCAAAGCTAACAGCCGTTCCTAGAATTAGAAAGGACAGAGCAGCAGGGACTTTACACCTTTCCCTCATAGCCAAGGTGCTATGACGATGGGATGGGATGGGGATGGCCGTGGCGTTGCGCCTAAGAGCTACTGCTGCGATGGGGATGCAACATGGAGTCGGTCATGGCCGCGCGAGACCTGAACATCGGCAGCCTAGGAAAGAAAATGACGCGTGCCGAGAGAGCCACCTACCTGCAGGTGTGACAGGCCACAAGGAAGGCGACAAGCAGTTGCTCATACGACAAATTGACCTTCTCAAACATGTTTTTATATTTTCATAGTGTTTTAAAAATAGGTCCTGTATGCTTTCCAGTCTTCTCTTTGGGACCTTTTTTTATATGTTTGGGAGCAGGGGAAGAAAAGAGGGGGCTTGTGTGTTGTTCAGAGGGACGGGAAGCTAGTAGGGCTCTTGGGCAGTATGTGATAGATCATAAAACATCTGGACAGGTCACAGTGGGAGGGGCTGTGGATCAGCGGTAGAGCATCTGGTAGAGCAGGATACCCTGTAATAGTTCATTCTCATGGCTGTGCACTAATCTTTGTTTGACAGATTGATGCAGATAATCAGTCTCTACGTTTAATACATAAATAATTGTGCTCAAAATGATCAGCTACTAGGGAGAGGTCGTGGCTCAGTGGTAGAGCATCTGCTTGGCATGCAGAAGGTCCCAGGTTCAATCCCTGGAATCTCCACTTAAAGAGACCGGGTAGGTGACATGAATGATCTCTGCCTGAGACCCTGGAGAGCAGCTGCCAGTCTGAGTAGACAAGACTGACATTGATGATTTAAGGGTCTGATGCAAGACAAGGCAGCTTCATGTAGGGGAGGGGGCTATGGTTCAGTGGCAGAGCATCTTGGCATGCAGAAGGTCCCAGGTTCAATCCCCAGCATCTCCAGTTAAGGATCAGGTAGGAGGTGATGGGAAAGACCTTGGCCTGGGACCCTGGAGAGCTGCTGCCAGTCTTGAATTGGCGCTGCTGACCTAGATGGACTGAGGGTCTGATTCAGTAGAAGGCGCTTCATGTGTTCATTCATTTACTTTAACTGTAGCCCACCTTTCTCACTGAGACTCAAGGCAGATTATATTCTGTAAATCAATGCCGTATATGGGGGAGGAAAACTAGTCCCATCCATTGCTTTGTTTACAGAAAGGTAATGAAAAGAAGTCTTGGCATTCCAAAGTGATTTATTCAGGGCCCTTTTTGTAGCAGGGACTCCTTTGCATATTAGGCAACACACCCCTAATGTAGCCAATCCTCCAGGAGCTTACAGGAGCTCCTGTAAGAAGAGCTCTGTAAGCTCTTGGAGCATGGGCTGCATTAGGGGTGTCTCGCCTAATATGCAAAGGAGTTCCTGCTACAAAAAGAGCCCTGGATTTATTTAGAAAATTCAGTCACAAAACTCCTTTCAACAAGTTTAAAAATAATATTTCTTGATTGGAAGCACATTTTCCCAACCATAAACTGTACTTCATAGCAAGGTTATTTGCTCTGAAAGAGGAATGATTTATCAAGGAAATCCCAGCCAGCCTTTCAGTACAATCACGGCTATGCATATGCTGCCATTCTGTGGGTGCCCAGAAATCAGCTTGCTGGGAATGTTGGCTTTCATTTAATAAATGGGTGGCTGGTTGTAAAAATATGCTTGCTGGCAGGTCCACACCTGGGGAACTCCTGAAGTTGGGGGGCGGTGGAGGTGAATGTTACAGCGGGGTATGGGCTTCAGTGCTCCACAGTTCACTGATCCTTTTTATAACTAGCAGAAGCAGAATTTATTATGCAAAAATAATAAAACTCTTGCAAGGGTGCTTAATATATAAACACAGTGGAGTTCTGTTTTTCTTGGTGTGGAACTTGGATTTTTTTTGCTTTGGTAGTGCAGATTATACGCAACCCTGAATATCGCTGCCATAAAGGGCACTAAAGACAGATGGATGAAATAATGCTTTGCCCACTACAATAGTTTTAACGTGTATGATTGGTCTCGTGCTTGCATGCTCTTTTAGCTGTCTTACTTTGCTCATCATCTTGAAGCCTGTATGGAGGATCTTCTTGGCCAGTTTGTAGTACACGGTGTCTGGTCGGTTGTACGTCATTGCGTTGTCACACATCAGTTTAAAGTCTGCCTGGAAAACACAATGCAGCATTGCCATGGTTTCAGATGCTAACTGTATTTGCAGATGCTCAGTCACCACTATGTCACTAAATTTGGAAAGAATGGGAAGTAAGGCTGATGAAGAAATACCAGTTAAGCCCTAGATGACCTGTGATCTGCTTAGTGCATTTCTTTTTGGCCAGGTTTTAGGCCTAGTTGTTACAGAACAGCTGACGAAGTGGTAAATCTGTGCCTGGACAAGGCTGCAGGTGGGGAAATATCCTCGCCGCACAAAAAATAGCATTGCACACCTTTATTCTCTGTGGAAGAAATTCTTTTGTATGGAGGAGCAGTTATGTAAGTCTCTGTCTGTGGTTTTAAGTGGCATAATGTCATATAAGGGGGACTCCTGAGCAAAGCCACTTCTTAGCACAAGCACACGGGAGAGACAGACAGCTTTAAAAACACATCTGATGTGCACTTGTAATTTTACAGATATTCATAAGATGTTGAACCTCTTCCTGTAAGAAGAACATAATGTTAGAGTGGCCCCTAAGTTTGAAAATATGCTATCCACTAATTTGCAAAAGAAGCATGCACAAACAGGCAGACCTATTTACATGATCTAATGTAAAGGCATTTATTTCTGTTTTACTGCATACAAGAATTATCATTACTGAAAGTTTACCACATTGCTATTCATTCACCTTGAATTCCGTTACTGACTTGTATTCATTGTTTGCTATTTTGTCTTTCATAGTGCCAAAGTCCATGGGATGCTTTATTATCATGGAATAGCCAGGGGCAATGGCATCTGTGACTGGGAAAGCAAAAAACCCATGAGGATCTTTCCTAAAAAAATAAAGAAACAGAAACACAGGAATTAAATGTTTAACACGATGCTCAGGAATAATAGTACAGGCTTCTCCCCCAAAAGCCATTTTATGTCAGCTACAGAACATCAAGTGTCATGTTTCAGAGAAAGGGAAGTACTCCCGAGTTCCACTTTTGGAGAAACAAATTCTTGTGTATTAAAAACACGCAGTAAGTCCTGTCTGAAAAGCTGCCTACAATGGACATCCAAAATCAACGTAGATGGTTCGATCCTATGCCTGTGAAATTTTAAAGCAATACTTCGGCCCAATCAGGTGCCTCGTGAATATCTCAAACAGGAACAGACTCCAAGAGTTCTGCACATATATCCACATGTGAGCACACAAAATATCTGCCCAGTTTCTGAAAGGTATTAATCTAAATAATTGCATTACTTCATCCACCTCAAATTCAAAACGAATGTTTGGAAACAGCAGATCACAGCTTCTACTGGATCTAAGTCAGAAACTGCACATATCAGCAAACCTGTCTTTTGAATGCAGGTCTGCCCCAGCCATGGAGAAGCAGGGGTGGGGGAGGGAAGAGCAAAAGGGTCTGCAAACGAGGGCGCTTTCCCCAGCCTCCCCACAGCCTGTTCTTCCAGGCACTTCTCTGTCATTTGGACCCTTACATCTCTTCTGTTCTTAAAAAAAAAGAGAGCTCCTCAACCATTTTATACATGAGCAGAGCAGAGGTGCATTTCAGAGACAGTTTTGCTACCATAACATCTACATTCAGACTGTGTCAGAGAACAAAATCATGAACCAACCTAGAACACAATTTTCCTAAACATTAAAGCCACACAAGATCACACACCTAGCTCTAAAAATTCAACTCAGCAGTCACCCACCAATCTCTCTGCAGAATATGCAGCCTCACCTTTGTAACTGGCGAAGAAAATGTTCCAATAACTGCTGGATAGGTGTACTCTCATTTTCTGCTACAATCCAACACAAGGAAAAACAGACAATTAATTATTTGACAGCTCTTTTTAACTGCTGCCTAACACAGGTTACCTGTATGATGTGCTACTCTGGAGATCCATGCAAATGTTTGTGGCTCTGCAAAGATCACTTAGTATACAAACCAGCATGTACATTCCATTTACCACTGCCAGAACAGAGGATCAAGGGCAGACCCCTGAGTCTCGAGTGTGGGTGTTGCTAGAAGAGCTGAACTCTGATCAAATCTGTGTCACAAATTGTTTCAAAGAGATGTGGATAAGAGTAGTGTACACTAGCAAAATCATCATTCAGTTTATTGGGAAGGGCATGCTCATCATTAAATATCAGGAGTATTGTTATAACATTAGAAAGTTGTTCCAGAAATACTGGAATGATACTCCTGGTATTTAATTAAAATTATAATCATGCCCTTTCTGGCTTTCCCATGCAGAATTAAAATGAGGGGGAGAAAGGCACCCGGCTGATCGGCAACACATGGTCCCTTTAAATTTTAAAAGGCCACTGAGACTCTGAAACTTACCATTTAAAGGTCCCATGTGCCACAAATCAGCTGTAGAATGCTGGAAAAAAAATCTGACCTCTGAGCTCCGGAGGCCAATTCTGTCACCCATATGAAATAAATAGCCCTTTAGTCCGTAGGGTCTTTAATGTCTATGGGTGGTACATCAAGCCTCCTGAGGACTCAGAGGAGCCCCCCATGCACAGCTGTGCCCCCCATTTCCCTGTTGTTCTACTGGGTGGGCTCAGCCTTAGAGGTGCTGGCCTGGAACACAGCCCCAGAGCCCTCAGAAGGGTCAGAAGTAGCTTGAAAATCTACTTTGGCACAGGCTCTCACCCAAAGAAACAAATAAAATACAAATAAATAAATAAATGGGTAAGTCCAGTGCCAGTCACAGACATTTTCCTATGGGGGCAGGCCTGCCCTCCAGGGGAAGGCTAGGTCCACCAACCATTGTTTAGAGCACACCCACTCTGCAGTTAGTTTTAATTTTAAAGGGCCGTTATTTTCATTGGGGTAAACCTGGCCTTTCCCTTGAAAATAATGACCCTTTAAAGGGCAGATGCGCCACTGACAGGATCTCCTATTCTCACATTATTGGGAAGGGTGATAATGGAATTGTGAATCATGCTGGGGAGTCAACAGTGGTGTTGGATACTGCCACTCAAATCCCCATAACACTGGGCATTGGGTTGGCAATACCCCCCAGTGACGACAGCTGTGCAACATGGCAGATGCCAGTATGGACAGATGAGTAACTGTACCAAGCCTATGTAGCCAAGCCTCAAGGCAGTAGGAGCACAGAGATCATAAGGCAGCTGGCATCCTGGATACAGCAGAGTAACACTGAAGTTCCCTTGCTCCTCCATATCTCTTTTTGAACTTTATTGGCTGAGACTGCTATCCAGATTCACTGCGATCTTGCCCAATGCCTTATATAAGATCCTCACGTATCAAAAACATAGAGAAGTTTTCAGGAAAGTTTTACGGAAAGGCTAAAGGATGGTGGATCAATATTTATGATGTAAAAAGACCAAGTGAAAGACAGAAATGGTTCCAGCTTAAGTATTTTCTGAAGGGTCTTGAAGGACTTCAAACTATTATTTATGTATCTCAGAACTCCCAACACTCTGAAGAAACTACACCATGCAACGGAGAACTCACTGTATTCATTACTGATCCTGTTTCTTTGCAGAGGAACATATTATGATTGGCCCTTCCAAAGATGAAAAGAAAACACTGATAAAAGATGAGTATGTATTCCGTGTGAAAAAATGGTACCACCGAGAATCAAAAGGGGCAGAGAATAATAAAGGATTTAAACAGTTTAGCATGTCAGCGTTTTCTCACAGACATTATTTTTCTGTAAGTATAATCCTAATTATATTTTAACTCATCCAAGGAGCACAGGGTGGTATACATGCTACCTTCCCCCATTTTATCCTGAAAACAACCCCGTGAGGTAGAACTTAGCACACTATCGGGGGGCGAATCGATGTTACGTTATAAACACATCTACTTTTAATTACTCACCAGGCTGAGTTCTACAGGCCCGGACTGGACGATCAGGAGGTGGGTCAACCTCTACTTTTTTCCCGGGATCAAAATCATCGGTCTCACCCTCTGTGTCACACAGTTCCTTCTCTCTTTTTCTTTTCTTCTCTTCCTGATACCGAGAGAGGCAGAAATATGAAATCTTGGCAATAGCAGCTTGTACTGGCAAACACACAAGACTGCGTATTCACATCAAATCTTCATTAAGACGAGTCAGGACTTTGTTAATCTGACAAGTTCAGGAGGACAGATCCCCCCCCCCGGTGGCTCTACTGAAATGCCACAGCAAACTCTGGCTTGTTTATCTTAGTAACGCTGTAAACATAAACCCTGATTAATCTATAAAACATACATACTGTTGTCAAACGCTGTCTTTAGTTTGCCATAATTGTAACGGGGAAATTCCTGCCGGGTGTGTGCGTGTGTGTGAATGACTGAGTGTGTGAACTGCTGCTCTGCTTTCTATCGTAGGCATCATAACTCTTTCCAAGATACCTTCCTATCTAGGGACAACCTTGGGCCGCACTGTGCCAGCTTGCTATTATAAATAAAGAAACAGTATATTCTCAGGTGGGGGGACAGTAGGTGCAAATGCTAGGCGGGATAGTTAAGACATATAATTGGATGCACGCGGGGGGGGGCCTTGCTTGAACTGTTTATATCTTTGAATTCTCCCACCAGAACCTCAGTTCTGACATGGTACTGATCTAACCTGGAACATGATTATTTCTCAATAAACAAATCACTGCAAAGAGAGTGCTGTTGAAAGTAACTTCTTCCAGGAGTCTGACAACTGTTGGGCATCAGGGAGGCTCAAACCCAGAAGTGGGGGCCTTGCTCTGTCAGCTATCTGATCTGCATACTTGCCAGAACCACAGGCCCAAACTTTTCTGCAGCACAGCACCCTTCTCAAATTGGCCAGTCGAGGAACCACACCCTTTCTAGAAGGATTTAATGGCAGTTTCTGAGATCAGCTGACTGAAGGGTCCAATGAGTGCAAGTCCTGGAGGTATAAGGCTGTTCCCATCAGGCTGGGTCTTTCGGTTTGAGCAACCTGTTGGAAACGTAAACCCTGCCTTATTTCTGCAGGATCCTGACCACTACCTGTGCCCAGTGCACACCATGATTCCACAGAGCTCTGGGGGCTGTTCTAGACAAAGCCGATCATCAGCAACCTTCCCTTCTCTTCTGCTATATGGTTGCTTCACTGCATTTCCTTGACATTTTTTATTCTGGGAAAATAATGAATAAAGCTTGAGAAGAAGCCCATGATCATGACCAGGGCAATCAGCTGCTCTTTCCTAGGATATAACGGTGGCTTGAAGGGGGAGTTCTCTTTATGAGGAGAAAAGTATGGCATCCATTATGGACACAGGTGGGGTGTGGACCTCTTCTGAATAGTAACTTCTACTGTGTACCTTGGCAAACCAAAGAAAGGCATGTGCTTAATAAGCGAAGAGTTTTTGTCCAGCTGCCTTTTAAATTTCTCCCTGGGAGAAGCTGAATCTGCACAGTCCTGCTTGGTGCACTAGCAGGCAAGAGAGGTTTGGAAAGATGACAGAAAGTGAGAGGGGCATGTCGTGAGAAAGCACCAGCACAATGCTGTTTGAGCAGTTAATTTTTTTAGCTGTAGTGTGTAACCAACTCTGTATCCTGAAGGCTGAGAGGAACACTGCTACTAAGCCAACTCGGATCTCTGAAGCTGTACACATCATGAAACTATAATAAATAATAATTGCAACAGACAGACAAGGCACAAAGTATGACCCAGAATCCCAGTTTAGCACCACCAACAAGCCATAATTTGATGGGAAGTTGTGAGAAAACTGGAGTTTCATAAAACCATGGTACATTATCAGTAATTAATTGTGATGCTCTAATGCAGTCGTCATGGGCAAAATGGACTCCAAATGCAAAGAATTAAAGGGCATTTATAGCTCAAGCAAGACATACAGACGTTTCTTAGATAACCCCACCTGTTCCAAAGGCAAATGATTACAGACAGAGATGGCAGAAATACCTAATTTTTATCACTGCAGCAAACCTGTATTGGAATGTATCAATCATGCTCCTCTATGCAAACAAACCTGCCACACAAAAAAACCAGGGACAAGATTCTAACCTAGTCTTCTCCTTGACAAGTCATTGGCTACACACGTACTGAATTGTTTGTATGAAGGGGCATTCTATTGTGTGAAGCTCTCCTCTTACCCTCTCTCCTCAGCAAGAAGTTGTACAAACCAGACTGAAGTTTACCAGTGGGTGCTAAACCAAAGCATTTAGATGTAATTTTTTTTTAAAATTCCGAGGATGTTGTTAATAATGGAAAAAAGGAGATGTGAAAAATATTCATGTCTAGGCAAAACAAAAAACAGAATTAATCGTTTAATATAAACACTGGAGAACATCAGGGTTATTGGAAACTAGAAAATACCTAGCATTAATGTTCTGAAAAGAATCTAGGGACAAAAGTCATCAGCAGGCCCATCCCATGCTGATTTCCCAGGAATTAAGTTCCACCAAGCTCACTGGATGACAGCGTCCATAAGACCGTTGGCTTTGAATACACAATCTGTCACGGCTACCAGAAGGGGTCAGGAACAAGTAACTTACAGCTGTACTTACAGTTTCTTTTTAAGAGGTAACTTTAACAGTTTATTTTGCAACACAACCAGTATGGTGTGTCAGGTGCAGAAGGAGATCTTCCCCAGTGAAGGCTGGAGCCTTAAATTACTATGGCTTAAAACTGTCCGGCACAATCAGTTTTAGTAGTTTTAAATATCTCCCCACAAAAAGTTAAACTGTCAAGTCTCCGCTGACTTAGGGCGACCCCTCGTGGGGTTTTCGGGACAAGAGTTGTTCAGAGGGGGTTTGCCCTTGCCTGCCTCTGCGTAGCAACCCTGGACTTCCCTGGTGGCCTCCCATCCAAATGTCGGACAGGGCTGGCTGCTTAGCTTCCGCGATCTGACGGGATCGGGCTAGCTTGAGCTATCCATGTCAGGGCATGGTCTAGGGCAGGGCTGTCAAGCATGCGGCCCGGGGGCCAGATCAGGCCCCCAGAGGGCTTCTATCAGGCCCGCAGTGGAACTGGCCACCTCCTGCTTCCAATTCTGCTGCTGCATCATAGCTTGCTTCACCAGACTCTCTTACTCACTCAGCCATTTCATGTTTTCCCCTGGGGTCCTAGATGCAGAACTCTGAGTGTGAGATTTCGGTGTTGAATGTCAGTAAATCAAAAGCAGGTTTGCAGCTTACAGAGCTAACGTTTTAAGCATGTTTTTATTTTAAGTAAAAAAAAAAAACCCTTTGTGTTTGTGTCCTTTATAAAGTTTATATCTTCGCTGCCTGGCATTACCTTTTATGACACACATGGCCCGGCCGAACAAGGTCTCATTTATGTCAGTTCTGGCCCTCATAACAAATGAGTTTGTCACTCCTGGTCTAGGGTATACCCCATTATATCAATCATTCCTCGTGCTGGATCGTCAAGATTCTGCTAATCTGGAACGTCAACACAAAAGGCAGTTGATGATAAGCTTCCCTGCTGAAAGTTTGACCAAGTTTGTCACGAAGCTGTTTACCTTTCTTTTCCGTCTCTCCTCATCATCAAGATGCTTTTCTTTCTCTTTATCTGACTTCTTTTTCTTCTTCTTCTTCTTCTCCTTATGTCGCTCTCTCTCGTGGTCCGATCGGTCATCGTAATAACTGGAATCATGTCCTGATCCTGAAAGTTCAGTCACCTCACTGCCTCCGACTTTCAGTACCAGTTTCAATGGCTTTTCCAAGGGTTTATCCACATAATCTAAAAGTATAAAGCACAGATATTAATAAAAGATTTCTATCCCCACATTCTCCAGCATGTTATTTAGCACAGTCACTGCTTGCTAATACTGCTCAAAGAAAAATCCTATTCAGAGATGATCTAAAGATATGATTTTGAGTTGCTTGAAGGATAGCATTCCCACGTATGGTAACCCAACAAGTTACTGTAATTGAAATAATTGCAACGGAAAAGAGGCTGAAAATGCACTCACGCATCAAAAGTTGAGACACATGTAGGGGGTCCCCTATTAAAAGTTGCCTACTTTCCCCTGGTAGGTCTCCTGAACCTTTGATAGTTCTGTGACATCCAAAAATAAAAACTAATGTAACAGCTTTTTTCCTCTCCAGTCTCTGCATCTGCAGGATGGGAAATTTATCACATTTGACTCCTGATCTTTCTCCAGAGGAGCTCCAAATCCAAAGATTCATCCACTACAAAAAACAGCAGCTCCCCAAAACTGCAGCCTGTTGAATTTCCGCCTTTCGTGCAGCTGTGGCAGGGCCAACATTTGGCTCTGAACCGCTTCACACAAAACTCTTCTGAGGCATGCATCCAAAACATTACATGTGAGCGGGACACACAAAATCCAGCCACTCTGAGTGCTGGGACTGGCAGAGGCTCATGAGAGGACAGCAGACCATCGGGTTTCCTTGCACAGGAGGGATGCAGGACAGAAAGCACCAAAGGGACAACTAAACGGGAAGGGGGAAGCCCAGAATCTTCCATTCCTCTAAACAATCAATCCGCCTTTTCCTGTACAGCCCTTTTTTCTGTGCAGATTTCCAGAACTAGGGAGGGCTGCGGCTCAGTGGCAGAGCATGCAGAAGGTCCTGGCACTTCCCGGTTAAAAAAGGTGATGTGAAAGACCTCTGTGTGAGACCCTGGAGGGCCACTGCCCATCTGAGTAGACAAGACTGATCTTGACAGACCAAGGCTCTGATGTTGCATAAGGCAGCTTTGTGTGCCTGTGCATGCGTGCTCAACTGGAGGCCAGCCGGACAAAGGCCTTTGGAGGCTGGTGTGTGTGCAACACTCCCACCCCCACACCTGTGGACTCCCTCCAGTCACCACCACTCACCCCTGCTTTACATGCAACTGGGGCACCTCAGTGTTTGTTCTGCTACCTTCCTGGGAAGGGGGTGGACTTCCTTGCCAAGGAAGGCAAACCAGGGTTGCCATGTCTGGGTTGGGAAATTCCTGGAGATTTGGGGGGTGGAGCCTGGGGAGGACAGGATTTGGGGTCCTCTCCAAAGCAGCCATTTTCTCCAGGGAAACTGATCTCCATATGGATTCAGGTTGGTATGAAGCAGCAGAAGAAAGTTTGAGTCCAGTGGCACCTTTAAGGCCAACTAAGTTTTACTCAAGGTATAAGCTTTTGTGTGCAGGCACACTGTACCCGAAGAAGTGGGCATGCAAATGAAAGCTTATGCTTTGGATAAAACCTTGTTGGTCTTAAAGGTGCCACAGCTGGACTCGAACTCTGATCTCTATATACTTTGCCATGACAATCACCTTGCGCCAGGGAACTCAGGTTGCTAGCTCTGTGTTGCCAGATTCCTGGAGATTTGGGGGTTCAGCCTTGGGGAGGGTGCGATTTTGGGCGGGGAGGCAGTGTGTAGGGTTGCCAGCTCTGGGCTGGGAAATACCTGGAGGTTTGGGGGGAGTGGAGCCTGAGGAGGGCAGGGTTTGGGGAAGGCAGGGACTTCAACGGGGTATAATATCATGCAGTCCACCTTCCAAAGCAGGTATTTTCTCCAGGTGAACTGAAATCTACCACCTGGAGATAAGTTGTAATGGCAGGAGATCTCCAGCCTTTATCTGGAGGTTGGCAACACTACCTCAGTGGGGTAAAATGCCATAGCCCACCCTCCAAAGATGCCATTTCTGTCAGGAGGATGAACCTTTATCGCCTGGAGATCACCTGTCATCCCAGGAGGTCTCCAGAGATCACCGGGAGACTGACACCCCAGAGGCAAACCCAGGCCTGAACAGAACGGCCAGCCAGCAGCAATGGGGTCGGGGAGAGGGGTGCGAGTGGGAGATATTATTGCTTTGCGTAGCTTTTAATGTTATTTAATGGAGTATTATTATGCTTGTTTGTGATGTAAGCCGCCCCGAAGCCCTGCATGCAAGCAACGCTCCCTCTCAGCGGTGGGGTCTTGTGAGCAAAAATCTTACTTGGCGAGCCCCTGGCATTACCGTGGTGAGCGAGCGCTTTGGCCGCTACGTAAACCAGTTTGCTCGGGAGCCCTCCTCTGCCCGAGCGGAGACAAACAACGTGTGAGCCGGAGGCTAGAAAACGGTGAGCCGGCTCACACTAGGCTCAGCTCAGAGGGACCACCGCGTGCAAGTCGGATTCAATCAACAAACAACGAATAATCAACGGCGGGCCGAGCAGGAAGCGGCGCCCAGAAAGGGTCGCCTCAGGGGCGGCGCGCGCGCTCGTGAGCGAAGGGGGGGGAGGAGCCTACGCGGGAGCGCGCGTCCCCCCCCTCCTCCTCCTCCTCCTCGCCGCCGCCGCCGCCCCCCTCGCCTCGTCCCCTCGGCCGTCCGGCCACCCACCGTCGTAGGGCGCGGCGCCGGTCCCGGCGGTGGCGACAGCGGGGGCCGGCGCGGACCGCCACTCCGCCTTCTCCGCCTTGTGCTTCTTGTGCTTCTTCCCCATGGCAGTGACAGGAAGGAGGGCAACAATGGCCGCGGCGGAAGAAGGTCGTGACGGGAAGTGACGTCGGGGCCCCCTCCCGGCGGGCTCGGCGAGGCGCTGTTGGCTGAGGGGAGAAGCGCGCGCAGTTCGGTTGGAGGAGCCCGCGAGGCCCAGGCGCCGCCGCCGCCGCCGCCCTGGAGGGTGAGCCGGGTGGGTCGGGTGGGCTGGGCTGGCGGCCCGGGCGCGATCAACCCTCCGGCTCCGGCCCTTCTTCTCCTTCTCAGCGCGCCTTTTTTAAATCCTGCCTTTCTGGCCAAGAGCTCAGGGCGTGCGGTTGCCAACCCCAAGGTGGGGCCTGGAGATGCCCCGCTGTTACCATTTGTCTCCAGGTAGATCCAGGCGGGTCTGAAGCCACCGGGCAGAGTCTGAGTCCGGCCAGGCACCTCCAAGGCACCCACGGGACGAAGCCCCAGAGCGGAATCCCGTTGGTCTCCAAGGTGCCTGGCTGGACTCCTCTCCCGAGACGGCCGGGACCCCTCCCCCCGCGGCTCTGGAGGGTGGACTCCAGGGTTGCCAGCCTCCAGGTGTTGGCTGGAGATTTCCTGAGGTTACAGTGGGTCTCCAGGTGGCAGAGATCAGGTCACCTGGAGAAAATGGCCGCTCTGGAAGGCACTGCACCCCGTGGAAGTCCCTCCCCTGCCCAAAACCTAATCTGCTCAGTCTCCCCCCACCAAAAAATCTCCGGGTATTTTGCAGCCCAGAGCTGGCAACCCTGGTAGATTCTCTAGGGCATTGTGCCCCACCGAGGTCCCTCCCCAGCCCCACCCTCTCCAGCCTCCACCCCCAAAATCTCCAGGTACTTTCCCACCCAGAGCTGGCAACCCTACCTGGAGATCGCCTGGAGTGCCAACTGGTCTCCAGACTATAAAGATCAATTCCCCGGGAGGAAATGGCAGCTTCAGAGGGTGGGCACTATGGCGTTATGCCTGGGAAGAGATGGGCAACTAATGCAGGTCTTTCAGTGCAGGGGTGATACAATCCCGGCAACCAGCCTCTGACAGTGGCTTGATGGCCACATTCTGGCAGCCATTTGAAGTTTCTGGACTGTTCAAAAGCAGCCCAATGTAGAGTGCAGGTTATATTCTTAAAGGTACCATGTGCATGCACTAATGCCACATCTGCCAGCCCAGGACTGTCAAGTCATAGCTGACAACTGAGTTGACAGAATGAATTCTAGTCCTCCAGTATACTTTTTGTGTCAGACTCTTGAACAAACTTACTCCCAACAAAACTCTCTTGGCAGCAATTTGTTTACCGAGAGATGAGAATGTGTCAAGCTAAGACTATTTGTGTCAGAACTGACCCTCTTGGCGCCAGTTCTGATATTATACAGAGTTCAGACAGCCCCCCCGATGATCAGTCCAATCACACCAATCCATCCAGCCTGCCTAAATCTACTATGCACTGTTAGCCCTCCCCCAATACCTGCAAGCTTAGCATCTAACAGTGTCTGCTGTCCAAGGCCAAGCACACGTTCTTCCCAGAGAAGGGATGCCCCGCCGAAAGCAGTTACAAGCTCATGTGCTTTTTGCAAAGCATCCTTCACATCCACACACTCCAACCACACACATCCAATCAGAATGACAGAAGGTAATAGGTGTACAGAACTAAAGAATAGCAAGAACTGTGGCAAACGAGAGCCGTTTAACATTTTGCATGTACTAGTATAGGAAGAATAGAAAACACAAATTTAGCTCATATCATTTATTTTTATTTTTTGCCCCACCAAAGGAGGCAAGAATAAATGCCACAGCTGCCTGTGCCCACTTTCTAAAAACACTTCGTGGGCACCAGGAAAGGTGTCAACTGCTGTTTGGGCACCATGATGGGGGCTTTGGTATACAATAACATTCATGAAGGTAGGGAAGGGCAACGGGCTGCTAGATCCTAGGCACGTTTGCTGAAAAGTCCCCTTACTTCCAGTCAAGCGTACATAAGGTTGCTGCCTAACATGGCTGAAAATTGATAGAACATTCCTATGAGGAAGAACTAAAATATTTACGACTGTTTGGGAAAAAAGATGACTTGTGAGAGGTGGGTGATTGAGGTTTATGACACTGTTAATGGCTGTATAGCACAGGGGTTTTTCCCCTCCCGTAAAACTCCAGACACCTGCTCAAGTTGATTGGCAATAGGTTCAAGAGAAGCAAATGCAGCTTTTCACAGTGCACAGTTAACTATGGATTACTTAGATGTTGGCGTCGCTCTTATTTTGGCTGGCTTTTTAAAAGGATTAGACACATTTGGAAAGATGAAATGTTTCTAGAGCTATTAACTGTGGGACCTAAATGAAATTTCTGTGTTTAGAGGGAATATACCTCTGAGTACCGGATGTTGGAGACAAAATGGGAAGCGGCTAGCCGTCTGTGCTTCTTGCTTCTAGTGGCATGTGGGTCACAGTTGATGGAAAGCTGAACTTGAGACAGAATTGTGGTCTTATCCATTCTTATTTTCATTTCTGTTAAGACAGTCCAGGTGAGGACCAACATGTGAGCCTTCCTTTGACCTGGTTTATCTCTTCCGTCTTGGAAATCTGAGCATTCTGAGTAGTAGTTCAAGGTCATAATCTGAATTTGCTGGGCATTTCTAATGCAAAATGTCAGTTGCACTCCATTCTCACCTTGAAATGAGGGCTTAATTTGGAATGCTGGGAGACTTTCTCGTAATCCTTTGGAAGCAGGAAGTTGGTGGCTTCAGTATGGCAGCCGTGGAACATGAGGCAGAAGCCATCGAGGTGCAATGGGCAGCTGGAAGCCTTACAACTGGGGTTTGGAAGGCCATTTTGAGGCAGCCATGGTGGAAAAGCGCCATACTTAGCGGGGCACAAGAGCGTGAGATGCTCTGAGGTGTGTTTGGATAAGTTTTATTCCACATGGGTAGACCAAGACAACTCTTCTGCCCTTCTGGCATCCAAGGAAGAAATCTCTGAATGTCAAGTGCTGGCTGATGTCCTTCATTGATGAGGAATCAACTTTTTAAAACTGGGTTTCTGTATGCATTGTCATATCTGTCCTGATGCTCATGTAAAGCATGTAAAAATGAGGCCAGAAGAGAAAATGACTAGTGCAATATACAATGCCCACAATTCTAAAAGGCAAGACACTTCAAGACGTTTTTGAGACATCACCAATACATCCCCTTTGTCTTTTAAATCAGGTTTTCATAATATGGACGAAGTAGCAGATGACTTGAAACAGGAGCCTCTGAATGATTGTGAGTTCCTACAGATCCATGTAGAAGTTCATCAGAAACCAAACAGGTATTTCTTTTACAGAAGGTGTCTCAATGTAATGATGCCATATACTGGACAGGGACTTATTCTTTTGTCCCAAAGGGGATGGTGCCTGGTGGGACTGAAAGGGGTCATTTGATCTTCCCCGTAGGGCATGAGAAAGTTAGAAGAAACAGCCTATCTTACAGTTATCCAATTCCAGTGGATATGTCATTAAACATACAAAACTGCTCTAGAGCGACTCAGACCATTGCTCCATTTAGCTCCATCACTTCCCAAGACTGAAGTCTACTGTCTGAGATCTTTCTTAGAAGTCTGGAATTGCATCTGGAGAATTTTGCTTGCGGATTCTGCCACTGAGTGATGGCCCCAGTCTAGAAGATGATATTGTGGGAAGGAGGGAGCTAGTACATCGCTTTTGCTTTTCACATAGGGTTTACCTGACTGGCTTGTTTGTAGCTGATAAGGACATTTCCACCCAGGTTTCTTTCCATCTTCCCCTATCAATCTGCTAGGTAAAGATCTTCTGTGCAAAGTAGGGTTTACTGTTTTTGATCACCAGCTGGTGTCTGTCTTAAGGGCTGTCCCTTCAGGCTCAGCCTAACTTAGGCCTTTTATGCATGGGTGCTTTCTCTTGCTTTCACTGTACACGTCTGTCGGGTTTTCTTTGTCATTCTGCATTTCTCTTTGCTTTCACTATGCATGGCTGTTGGGTCCCCCCCCCACCATTCTGCGTGGATTTTTGTCCCTTGAGCGGTCAGTTTGCTTTCCAATTGCTGTTTCCCTGGGTTCTCTAAGAGTGGTTTTGTGGTGGTTTTCCCCCTTGCTCTGCTTCCAAGCCAAAGGTAGTTCAAAAGCATACACATTTCCTCAGCTTCCTCCCCCCCCACACTTAGAGGCCACTCCACTTCCCACGTTGAGGTCATTCCTCCCACTCTGCACCTTCCACCATCCTCCCCCTTCATTGGTGTACAAGCTCCGCTATTGCTTAGGCTTTCCATCTTGTGAATTTTTGTGGGTATTTTTTACAAGCGGGTTCAGTCTAGCGATATGAGTTTAATGCTAATCTTGGATCACTGGAGAAAAAAAAATCATTGGCAGGGAATGCTGTAAAAGTTTGGCTAGAGGTAGCACATGTGTGTGTGTGCAGTTTAATGTTTTAAAAGATGTGTGCCCTTCTCAGGAGGAGATGCTGAACACGCGGCCATAGAGGCAGCGGCGGGCAAGATGGGAAGGAAGGGAGTCAGCGAGCAGCCAGGTGTGCATTGTGCTGGTGGAGCCCCCTCGCCCAGCGTGGGAATGACTGCCCAAGCATGTCCCCCTCGCCAGCCAGCCCCACAGTGGGACTCCGGCAACTTAATAGCCGCCTGCCCTTGGGCCAGGCTTCCACCTGGTGCTGGTGACTGCACAGCGATGGTGGGGGGGTGTCTTTCCAGAGCTTCTGTGGACAGGCAGGTTCGCTAGTAGAGCTGGAGGAGGCTCGTGGCTGGAAAAAATGACAAGGGAAAAACGTGCTTCTCTGAAAGGGGGAGGGGAGGGGAGGGAAAGACCAGCTGCTGTTCCCTGAAGTTGTGATCCATTGTGCCAGAAGTGTTTTTAAAAAGGATGGTGTTTCAGTAAATTATACAGGGAACAGCAGCCGGTCTCTCCCACCCCCTTTCAGAGAAGCATGTTTCCCCCTGAAAGTGAGATCCTGAGCAGAATGACATCTAAGCTTTGTAAGCATTCCCTGGAAGTAAGCCATCTTGAAGAACCACCGAACCGTCATCAGCACTTTATGAAAACGTATTATTTATAATGGATTGTTTTAGATGATTTTATATTGTTTTAATTGTATTTATGAACTGACTGTGAGCTGCCCTGAGCCTGCATTGCGGGGAAGGCGGGGTATAAATTGAATAAATAAATAAATAATAAAAAATTCACAGATCTTACTCCAGCCCTGCTTGCATTTTGGAACCCTCCTTTCCCACTGCAGTTTCAGGGCACATAAATGCACTGCTCTTCCTTTCTTGTCCCCGTTGAATCGTAGACCACGTATCTAGGGAGAAGTCACCGATCTCACCCCAGCAGAGAAGTCACAGATTCCAGCAATGCAGTTCTGGATTCCTTCCCCCCCCCCATTCCTTGCTCATTTTCTCTTTTAGAATGCTGCTCCAAACCATCAGCCCGACATTGCAGCTCAAAGCCCCCATCTCCCATTGCCTTCCCATATACTGCAGATCCTACTGTGTGTCCCCGTCCCCCCCGCAACTTTCTGGGTCTGTGCTGCTAAGACCCTCCAGCAGTCTGAGTCATCAGCATCTTGCAGGATCCAGAACACATTGGAGGGCAAGGGGGCTTCATTTACATTGTATCATTCACTCAGACTCTGTCCAGACCCCCACTTCAGTGGTTTTGCAAGAAGTCTTAAGTCCAGCAAGAATCTCATTTTGCTAGGCTCATGCCGCTTGTAAAAATGTTTAAAAATGCAAAACGACAAGGGGAAGAAGTGGTTCTTGCACACACATGGTGGAAGAGGCAGAGTGGGCCGGGGAGTGACCTTGGAGGGCAGCAAAGAGGAGGGAACCCCAGAGCAGCTGTTCTCTAGTCAGTTCAAAAATACTTTGGTCAGTTTCAAGATTTTTAAAAAAGACTTTGCCTACCTGCCCTTGTGTTCCTTTTCATTCAAGGAACTGAAGCCTGAGGATTGAAATGGTAGGTGCTTATTTGATCCTTTTGCACAGCTGTGATAGGGCAATTGTGTAAATTTAAACCCTTGGGCACACGCACACACACACCCCCATGTCACAAGTGACATTCCCCAGCTAAGAAAAACTGCAGTTTTTGGTTGCAGCTGCAGAATAAATACACAGAACACACAATAAATACACCGGGGGAAAAAAGAATGGTGCATACAGCAGGCACACAAATCCGAAGCCAGGCTTAAAGGCTTGACTGCTCCGATTCTCTGCAGTAAGCTGTGCGAGCAGAAAGGGCCATAGACACTTGAAAGCCTTTTCACGTTCTGAAATCCAGCAGGAAATTCTTTCTGCTGTGCCACTGCTTTTGGGATCACAGCAGGGCATCCAGGGTGGCCTCATCTGATCTGCACAGATGGTTAAAATTAGCTTAGATCCTGCTAACCCTTTGCTGGGGGTCGCTCAGTATCCCTTTGCCTCGAGGCGGAGAAAAGGGATACCTCCAGTCGTTATGGCTCTTTTGGACCAGGGCTTCATCGTGCCCACCAAAAGCCCATGCAATACCCCAGTCTACCCTGTCAGAAGTCAAGGAAAAGCACTTATCAGTTTATGCTGTAAGTTCTGCTGTCGGGCAGCTTGTTCAGTCCCTTGAAGGATGCAGTCAGGGTTTTGTGGGTTACCTTTTGGGTATATTCTGGGGGAGATGTGTGGCTACTGGTAGGAGGATAGGATGCCACTGAATCCTTTCTAACATTAATGATTTGGCTAGTTAATAATATATTTTTCTACTTTTAGCACTGCGAAGAAAGAAGATATCAAGGGGAGTATCCTACGATTACTAAACAGGCATAACATTGTCTTTGGTGATTATAAGTGGACCGAGTTTGATGACACCTTCCTAACCAATAACGTGCAGTCTGTTGCAGTTGTGGATACAGAGCTAAAGCTGAAGGAGAGACAGGTATTAAGGATTCCTTATACTAATCAAATATACAAAACTTAGATAGAATTCACTGCCGCAAGAAGTGGTGGTGGCGGCTACGGGCATAGACAGCTTCAAGAGGGGATCAGATAAACATATGGAGCGGAGGTCCATCAGTGGCTATTTGCCACAAGGTATAGGTGGAGCCACTATGATTGGGGCAGTGATGCTTTGAATTCTTGGTGCTTGATTGTAATCAAAGTTTGAACCCCCTTTTCCAAACGTTACAAAAGATGTGCACTGCATGCACGTTCCTAGAATTCACATTTCCATAATCAGAGATGGTTCGAAGACTCCATTAATGATGTATTTACAGCTCGGTCCCGGAATAAGCATGCAGCAGAATGAATTAAGAGGAATCCAGGGGAGGGGAGAGAAACCCAAGGTGGACTGTACTGCTTCAGACTGCTTTTGTCTTTGGAGGTTCTCCTAAGTAAAAAAGTCCTCGTGGATAGAAAGCTGGCACAAGAGAGAATAACTAGGATAGATGGTTTGTCTGATGGGCATTTATTTTTTACTAGCAGAGGGAGCATTTTGTTTTGGGAGAATATTGAAAAAGTAGTATCTATCTCAATACCTCAGGATTGTACCACTCCATTCCATTGCCTTTTCAGACCAGGTCTCGTTTGCTATAGTTAAGGACAAGGTTAGTTTGGTTGTGATTTCTTTTGTTCAGATTCCACCTTAGAAAATTATGTAAATGAGATCCAAATCTGATGTTGTGTTTTGCCTTTACCCAGAGCACAAGTCTCCTCTACTCCTTTGAGTTTGTACAATTCTCTTCAAAGACTTGTTTGCCAGAGACTAACTTTGCTTTCCCTTCCCTCTGCAGCCTATTTACTTAAGTGAATGCAACCTTTTCATTCATATTTTTCATCTTAATGAAGAAGGCCCCAGTGCTGAAAACCTGGAGGAAGAGAATGAAAATATCATTGCTGCCAATCACTGGGTGTTACCGGCAGGTACTTCTGTTTGTGTGTGACATTTAAGACGATCTTCAAAAGTTCAGAATATCATAGGTTGCGCATCTGGAAAATGGAAGTATTGTCTGAAATAATTATATGGATAGAGTCTGACTTAGGTATGAACTTCAGTGGCAGAAAGCAAGATAATGAAAAGTGAAGCTCTGCTGAATTCTGAAGTGAGAAACATATCTTTACAAGGACAATAGACTGGATTTGTACATATGCGGGGTTCTTCAGGGTTTTGAGTTATACAGTAAGGGTTCTCCTAAGGGGGGGTTGTGTAGTTGCTATTAAATAGTTTGTCCCAGTATGAGCTCAGAGCAAGTGTTCTATAGTGGTTAGAATGTTGGACTAGGATCTGGGAGGCCCAGGTTTGAATCTCCACTCTGCCGTGGAAGCCTGCTGGTTGACCTTGAGCCAGTCACACACTCTCCGCCAACCTACCTCACAGGGTTGTTGTGAAGACAAAATGGAGCAGCGAGTGATGTAACCTGCTTAGGGTCCTTATTGGGGAGGAAGTAGATGAAAGAAATAGTAAATTTATTTGGTTGAATTCCATGGGACTTAAAGAAGGCTTTAGACTGTATCAGGATTGCGCCGTATGAATGTTTTGGGGTGAAGGGTCATATCAGGAAAGAAGGGAAAGCATTGTGGTCTGAGAGCAGAACAGATTTAATTATTTAAACGGCAAAAGATCACTGGACTGAAATTGGATGTTTTGATTTTTTTATAGCTACTTATTGAATTTAGTAATTATGTTTTGCAGCTGAATTTCATGGTCTGTGGGAAAGCCTTGTTTATGAAGATAAAGTTAAGTCAGACGTAAGTTGAAAATATTGTTTAAGCTCTGCACCCCCCAAAGGGCTTGGAGTTGCTTACAGCAGGAAAAATACATAGCTGCGCTAGAGCAGAACGGCCAAATAGAACAAGTATATTTCAGGCTGGCCTTGGAATCATATCCTGGTTTGACTGGAAGGGCTCTTGCCCTTCAGCTCGCACCTCTGTCCACACCCAGGCTTTATAAAATAACTGAGAGCGGGAGGGGAAAAGCAGCCTTCGGCACAGAGGTTACACAGCTGGAAAAGATGTTTCCCTTCTTACTCCTTCCTACTAAAATAGTCAACTATCTAACAGTTAGATTTGAGTCCAGCAGCACCTTAAAGACTAACAAGATTTTGCGAGTATAAGATTTCAAGAGTCATCAGACATGAATAGGAAGAGAGATCTCTGAGTCTTTGTATCCCAGTCAAAAGGTGGAAGGGGTATTGTAAAGAAGGAACTCAGGATGCACAAGTACAATGGATATTGTAATCAGCTTGATCAGAGCAGAGGGGACATGCTATGGAGGGCAGAAAATAAGCCGCTGTAGTGAGATAAGAATCCTATATCCATGTTCAGCCCGGGGTGGTGGTGGTGTTCCATTGTTCTGAACTTGTGAATGAACCCAAGTTCAGCAATTTTGGCATTGTAATCTCCCCTTGAAGTTTCTTTTTTGGAGGACTGCCACTTCCCTACAGATGCATTTAAATAAATTTTTTAAATTTATTTAATTTTTAAAATGCTGGAAGATCTGATCCTGGATCTCTAGAGCCGGGGTTCCCAGTGTAGTGCCCATGGGTGCCATGGCACCTTTGTCACCTTTTCCGGCATCCCTCAAGTGTTTTTAGAAAGTGGGTGGGGCCAGGTTGGGACTTTAGCCCAGTGAGGCTCCTGATTGGCTACTGGAGATTTGATTGGCTGTGCAGGCTTTTAAAAATGTTGCTTTAGCAGCCGCTGCCACTACGGCACAAGGATCGTCACCAGATGATTGAAGGTAAGCTGTGGCAGCCATTTTGTGGGTTGCTCCGCCTCCTGCAGTAGCCATTTTGTGGCTGTACCCACCATGCTGTTGTCAGAATTCCGAAGGTGCCCAGAGGCTCAAAAAACTCAGGGGACCCCCTTCTCTAGAGACCTGCATCACTGTGCTGAACCTTGCTGGAGGGTCTTCAGGCGCAGGGCGGATGGCCACCTGGTGGCCCCAGGGGAGCTGTGGATTGCCTGCACTGAGCGGGAGTTGTTGGAGACGGTCTGTGTCCCTCCCCTGCCAACTCTGGAGCTTAGTTTTGATTAAGCCTGCTTCTTCAAGAAGTAACGGGAGTCCTGTCTGGACCACACCAACACTGGCTCTCAGTGTGGGGGAACCTTCACAGAGCGACTGGTGAGAGATTCTGATAATCTGTCTCTGGCCACTAGTCCTCGAGCCAGTTTGGTGTAGTGGTTAAGAGCAGCAGACTCTAATCTGGGGGAACCGGGTTTGATTCCCAACTCCTCTGCATGCAGCCAGCTGGGTGACCTTGGGTCAGTCACAGTTCTCTCAGAGCTCTCTCAACCCCACCTACTTCACGGGGTGTCTGTTGTGGGGAGGGGAAGGGAAAGGGATTGTAAGCCACTCTGAGACTCCCAAGTGAAGAACGGGGTATAAATCCAACTCTTCTCCTTCTTCTCCCTCTTCTCCTCCCTCTCCCTCCCCTTCATCTAGAAGGCTTGGCCAGAATTCCTGACAACCCTCACGGCGAGCCCATTGTAGTCCAAGATGCTTTGGGCTCATTCCCAATATTCTTCAGATTTTTAGAACTTCTAGCTGCATGACATAGTAACCTTGTAAATATTCCGTTATTACCCTTTAGAACAGTGCTCTAAATTCCTGACCATATAGGTAGATATATAGTGATATATCTATAATCATCCGCTTACTCTCAGCTTGAAACTTCTGTATCAAGCATCCAGTTATACTACGAAGTCTTAAATCGTCTGTTCTTTTGCCTGTTTCTTTCCCTGTCGAATTAGTTACTCGATTATGTGACCACAACGTTACTGTTCTCGGACAGAAATGTCAACAGCAACTTGATATCCTGGAACAGAGTTGTTCTACTGCATGGTAAAAGAGGTCTCTTTTTAACTAAGTTGTACTTGGTTAGAAGGCTTTTGGGAATTGGCTAATTGGCTTTTGGGAATTGGCTAATTAGAATCATAGCATTTCTTTAGTGTGTTCAAAGTACTTTGCATGCATCTATTCATGTATCTTTACAACAAACCCATAAAAGTCAGTATTATCATCTTCAGGCAGCCAGGGGAAGGGGGGGATTGAGAAATTATGGTGTAGTGATTAGCGTGTCAAATTAGTTTTTGCTAGATTTGAGTCTAGTAGTACCTTAGAGACCAAAACGAAGTCCCGGGTAGAAGCTTTCAAGAGTCAAAGCCTCGGCTCTCCGAAGCTCATCCCCTGAACGTCTGGTTGGTCTCTCTAAGGTGCTGCTGGACTCGAACCGAGCGGTTCTGTTGCAAACCAACCATGGCTGCCCTCTGAAACTGTACTTGGGTCTGGAGAGCAGGATTCAAATCCTCCTTCAGTTCTTAAGCTCACCGGATGACCTCAGGACAGTCCCTCCTCTCTCGGCCTGCCCTACCTCATGCGGTTGTCGTGGGGATAAAAGGAGGAGGGGAAGGCCCCCCGTGTGCTGCTCTGAGCTCCTCAAAGGCAGGGCAAAAAGGCGAGAGGCGGATTTGCTTGGGCCACCTCGTGAGCTTGCGGCTGAGCAAAGATCCAAACTGGAAATTATCCAGCTCTTCCTCTCAGCCAGCACGGCTCTTGGTGTGGCTGGAGGGTGTTCTTTGACTGGACAGCCTTTTGAATGCAGTCGTGAAGTGGTCCGTGGCAGAGAGCCTGGTGGAGCTGGTGCCACGCATGGAGCTGCCTTGTACTGAGTCAGACTCTTGGTCCGTCACGGTCCGTCTTGTCTACTCAGACTGGCAGCGGCTCTCCCATGTTTCAGAAATAAGTCTAAAAGGGAATGCAGTGCTGCAGATACCAGGAAAACAAAATGCACCGTGAAAAAAGCAATTTCTAAAAATTGCATATAAATAAAGACTTAGGGAAGCTCATTTGTCTGATAATGATTTTAAAGTTAAATGCCGTATCAATAGAAGGAAACTTTACAAAGTGAAACTTTGAACATATGAGTACAACAGGTCTTCTGGAGTAAATCTTAAGCATATATGTGTGCCATGTCAAAGGACAAAAGACAAGCCACAACAACAGAATGCCAGTCAAACCGGGTGGCTTAACAACATACAAAACAGCTCAAAGAGAAAATCCGGCACGAAAATGACTTGTGTTTTCTCTGCTTTTGACATGCAGTGATTTTAACGGCGGGTATATCAATGTCTTTCTGTGGATGATATGACTTTCCAGCAAATTAATGTGTCTCCCAGGTAAGGTAATGTCCGATCTTCATCCGAGTCAAGGATAAGCCATTTTCATATGGATCTCCCAAACTTCATGAAAACTCATTCCAGTTCCCATGCACGAGGAGCCAGCTGCTTCCAACTCATAAGGGTTAGCGGGAGCTCTGTTTTGCATTTTGTTGTGACTTGTCTTTTGTCTTTTGACATGGTACGCATAGATGTTTAAGATATATTCCAGAAGACATGTTGTATACATATGTTCAAAATTTCACTTCATAAAATTTCCTTCTATAGCTATTGTATTTAACTTTAAAATAATTATCAGACAAATAAGCTTACATAAGTCTTCATATACAATTGTTAGAAACTTTTTCACAGTGTATTTTGTTTTCCTGGCATCTCCAAGGTTTCAGGCAGAAGTCTTTCATATCACCTACTGCTTGGTCCTTTTAACTGGAGATGCTGGGGACTGAACCTGAGACTTTCTGCATGCCAAGCAGAGATTCTACCACTGAGCCACAGCGCCTCCCCTCCAAATTGTGTGTGGGGGGAGCGAGAACTTTCATCAGAACATCAAGAGACAATGGTACAGGCTACATATTGGTGGACTGGTAGCTCAATAGCTCTTTTCTGTCTCAGGAAGGCTACCTCTGTATGAGAGATATGGGGGGGAGAGGCCTGAGGGCCTCGGTGTACACGTGCACCTTTGTTCCTACCAGATACACACACACGCACAAATACACACACACACACCCATGACAAAGGATTTTCCTCCATAGAAAGACCAGCTGAACAACTTTCACACATTTGTGTGCAACGTGTAGTTCAACTCTGAATAACTGCAATACTAGCTCTGTTTTTGTGACTATTAGCAATAGGTTGCTCTGTACAATTGTCCTAAAGGTAAATACTCCATGGCTGGATTTGTAAGGTTAGGGCGGAAGCAGGTAGGTTGGCTGGATCCTCGCTTCTTAGAAGGAATGGCTTGTCACGATACTCTTAGAATATTTTGATAATTAAATAGATCCTGTGATTTTTACTGCAGGTCCTCCAGGAACTGGTAAAACTTCCCTGTGTAAAGCACTGGCTCAGAAGCTGACCATTAGACTTTCGCACAGGTAATTCTGATCAATACCTTTTCATATATTAACAGTTAAAACAGTACTACTTTCATCCCCTAGAATTCTGTTTTCCACTTTCAGCCTGTCTCATCCACTAGCGTTTTGTTTCATTGTTTGAAGGACCGCCTTCCCCTGCACGTTCTTGCCTGGAATTTTAGATCACAGAGGGAGTCCCTCCTGACTGTCCCACCAATCAGAGGAGCTGATCAAGCGTTCACGCAAGAGAGGGTCTTTTCAGGGGCAGCCCCACAGATAGGGCACAATCTCCCCAGGGAGGTGTGCCCCGCCCCCCTCACATTCGGTCTCCAGAAGGCAGTTTTATTTAGAAGAAGAGATTAGATTTATACCCCGCCCTTCACTACCCGAAGGAGTCTCAGAGCGGCTTACAAGCTCCTTTCCCTTCCCCTCCCCACAACGGACATCCCATGAGGTAGATGAGGCTGAGGGAGCTCTTTCCAGAGCTGCCGGTGAGAGAAAGCTCTGAAAGAACTTGTAACTGACTCGAGGTCACGGCAGCAGCTACATGTGGAGGAGTGGGGAATCAAACCCGGTTCTCCCAGATTAGTCCGTGCTCTTAACCACTATACCAGACTGGCTCTTTAGGACTACATTTGACTAGTTTAGTTTTTATTTATTGGCAGTCCTAACTGGATATTTTAAATTATGATTATTAGGTGTTTTTATAATTGTTTTATTTATCTTCTAAACCACCTTGAGTTCCACAAGGTAGAAAAGTAGCTAATAAATGTTTTAACAAATAATAATAAATAATAATTTCCCAAGGATATAAAATGCTCATTTAAGTAGGACACCCTTCCCACTGTGTTTTCCTTTATGAGCTCTTAGACAGAAGAAGTAAAAGTAGTACTAAGCAGAGCCAGTTTGATGTAGTGGTTAAGTGCGTGGACTCTAATCTGGGAGAACCGGGTTTGATTCCCCACTCCTCCA
The DNA here is from genome assembly GCA_029375565.1 of Gekko gecko. Lineage (NCBI taxonomy): Eukaryota > Metazoa > Chordata > Lepidosauria > Squamata > Gekkonidae > Gekko > Gekko gecko. Next base: position 11,610,485 of record JAPDNY010000011.1, read on the forward strand.
CTTGCAGCTGCTGGATGACCTTGGGTAAGCCATAGTTCTCTCAGAGCTGTTCTCTCAAGAGCAGTCCTTGAAAGAGCTCTCTCAGCCCCACCTATCTCACAGGGTGCCTGTTGTGGGGAGGGGAAGGGAAAGGAGTTCGTAAGCCACTCTGAGACTCCGAGTGAAGGGCGGGGTATAAATCCAATCTCTCCTCTTCTTCTTCTCTTCAGACAGACTGATGCAGGGGAAAGAAATGTGGGCTCTGACTCATGAAAGTTTGTGCCGCAGCTAAGAGGCCACAAGGCTTTCTCTGGCTGCAGCAAACCTCTCTAACATGACAGTGACGGAGAACCTCTTTTGTTTAATAACCTCGGGTTGGATCCTGTACTTTTGCTCTGGACGTGCTTCTCTCCGGGCACTCACATGGCAAGTCTTGTGCTAAAGAGCTTGCGCCACCTCCTCCTGGGCACTTCTGCTTGCGCAATTCCAGTGTTTTTCAATGATCCCAGAGTGCCTGGTGCAGTGGTGGTAGGTGGCCCGGGAGCCACGCATGACTCTTTGATACACCTCCCGTGGCTTTTCCGAGTGCTGGTCCCCGTGGCACCCCACGTGCTAGAAAAGTGAGCCAGCTTCTTTAGAAATTCAGATAGTTTCATCATTATTACGGTCCCGAGATAAAACCATGAGTAAGTTTTATTTTTAAAACACGACACGTCTCCTGCATAATGATTACATCCAGGGTGTGGAGAGGAGGCCGGATCCTTCACATTCGGCTGAGGGAGGGAGCGGAGCAGAGTCTGCCGCTGTGGAATGCTAACCCATAAAACAAGCAGAAGACTTAGCGTGGAGAGAGGTTTGGACATAGGGAAGAGGCCCTGATTTTATAACATGCACCCTAACAAAGAGCTCTGGAGAACATGAAAGCTTGCACACTGTTTTGTGGCTTAAGTCTGACCTACAGGCCCTTCCCTTCACTCCCGATCCAGAAGGGCTGACTAAGATTCAGTGGTGCTGGGGAGAGGCAACCCTGCACGTTCAGAGGCACTCTGGTTAATTTAAAAGGTTGCATTCAAGTGCGTAAGAATATAAAGGGAAGCCAATGTGGGATCAGGCCAATGGTCCATCCAGTCCAACACTCTGTGTCACACAGGGGCCTGCTGTTGTTTGGACTGCTGTGCAATGCTCCCTCTAGGCTATGGAGTCTTGTGAGCAAAAATTCTACTTTGTGGGCTACTGGCATTAAAGTTGTGGGTGAGCGATTTGGCTACTGCAAAAATTAGTTGTTCTGGAGCCTTCCTCCCTGAGCCAAGACAAAACTGCGAGCTAGCTCACACAAACTCAGCTTAGAGGGAGCACTGGTAGAGATTAGCCATGTGGCTGTTCTGGCTGCTGAGAATTGCAAACATGGCGCTCTGTGATCTGTGGCGCTTGTGCCACTGGTCTGCTGCAAGAGGAAGCAAACACAGCAGAGGACTGGCACTGCAGTGCCTGCGGAGAAGGGTGCAGGGGGCAAAGGTCTAGGATCCAAGCCAAGTCAGTAAAACGGAGCCAGGCGGGGGGACACACCGTCCTGGCTACGGATCAGTGAACTATCTTTTTAATGAGGGAGGTTCAAGTGCATATTTCTATGCGAGAGTTCAGGAAATGCCTGGCAGTGCTTAATTTTGACTGGATTGTTTCTTGCAGATATAAATCCTGGAAGACTTAAGATAGTCAGAAAGGCTAATAGGCAACAACCAACAGCAGCATGATGCTGCCCTGGATTTTCTTTCTTTTGGGGGGGGCAGGGGAGTAGAAACCAGCTGTCATAAACAGTTCCTCCTTTTAACGTGTGTCAACTTTAATTTGGCACTTTTAGGTACAGGTATGGACAGTTAATCGAGATCAACAGCCACAGCCTCTTCTCTAAGTGGTTTTCCGAGGTAGGCCTCTATGTAGCTTTTTGGTGATGTGGATAGTTTTGCTTTGCACCAGGGAGTTGATGTTTAAGAATGCTGCATATCTGTCCAGTTGCTTACTGTTGGGGGGGGTGGGTGAAGGGGAGGGCAACCGCAGGCGTGCAGGCCCCCCGTGCTGCTTGTGGCTGTGGCAGGGAGGGAGTTTAATCCTTCCTTCCTGCACAGTTTTGCAGTGTGGCACCAGATCAGTCTGGGTGGGCAACTTCTCTCTGCAGGTATCACCTTCTAGCTGGTGAAGTACTGTCTGCAGGCACTACTTTCCGGGCACTCTGGGACTTTCACCAGCCTTCCTAAAGTGTTACATGCTTTCCAAAAGGGAACACCTCATAGAGAACCTGAGATCTGAAGTTCTGTGTGGCGTAGGGGTGTGCAAAGATAATTGTAATTGGTATTTTTCAGCTTGGGTCCGTTGGACCCAAAAACTCAGTATTTCAAAAAAAATTCCTGGATCTCAACACCCAAGAAGAAAAATACCAATGATAAAAAGAAGCCCACTCACCCCTGGGGCTGGCTTGGCTTCTCCGGCAGTGCAGTTTTAACCACCCCACAGGAGAAGCTGGCCCCAGGATCTGCATGTGGTGGGGAGGTCTCTCCCTGCTGCCCGCAGACCCGGCTGGGGGGCTTCTCCTGTGACGCATTTTAAACGCAGTTCTCAGTTCTCTCCTGCTGCCCCGGCCGATCCTTGGCTGGCTCCTCTTGCAGCCCGGTTTAGGCCATAGCTGCAGGAGAGGATCGGCGGGGGCGGGAGGAGCGGAGAGCCCCGTGTCGCCTGGCCTGCAGCTGGTTCCTCTCGCAATCCGGTTTAATCGGCTGGGGCAAGAGGAGCCAGCCCCAGCCGAGGCGTCACAGGAGAAGTTCTCTGCTCCTGGCACCCGTTCGGTATAGCTGAATATACCCAAAGCCACAAAAAAAAATCAGCTTTTATTCGGGCTCAGCTATACTGGTAGCCAGTCAGGTCCTCTGATCTGTATTTGGTTGAAATAATACTGGTAAGGGATTTTTCAGGTATTTTTCTGGCTCGGTTTATGCCGAATGCACACCCCTTGTCTGGCAGTTCTGTCCTTGCTGCCAGGAAAGCAATTATGGCTCTAGAAAGTGAACTGCCCCTGATCACTACACAGTAATTGTTACTTGCCAGACGTGGCCAGGTAAGTGGTATCTTGTAAACAGGATTGACCTGGAAGATGAGAAAAGAATGTATCCATTTCCTTTTTTTTCCTAGAGTGGCAAACTTGTTACCAAAATGTTCCAGAAAATTCATGAATTTATTGATGACAAAGACACCCTCGTGTTTGTGCTGATCGATGAGGTATGACAGCAGTATCCATTTTACAATAAAAACTTACAGCGATACAAACCATTTGTGTGGAAATAACACGGCTACAGTATTTTGACTGTATTTCTGCCTGTCAGGAAGATCATCATTTTACTTTATTATAATATTTCAAATGCACTTGCACTTCCGCGGGGGCTTTTGTTGAGAAAGATGGCAGAAGGCAAATTATTTAATGGGATATACAGAAGCTTCTAAGCATGGCTGAATGTTGAATTTGTTCTACAGAGGTGCGTGCATTAAATGCAGTATTGCGTTTGGCTTATGATTCTTTGTGAAACTGACAGTCCTCTTTTTTTTTCGGGGGGGGGTGTAGGTGGAAAGTCTCACGGCTGCACGTAACTCCATCCGGGCAGGTACTGAGCCTTCTGATGCCATCCGCGTGGTAAATGCAGTCTTGACACAAATTGATCAGATCAAAAGGTAACATTCCTGGTATTAAAGGAGTAGAAATGAGTAAGGAGACTTTCAGGAGATATTCTTGTACCTTTGCAAAAATGAAACTGCTTGGAAAGAGATCAGGCTGGGAAACCGATAGAATTAAAGAGCAGTCACGAGGGGGTGAGAGACTGTATGCTTTGCCGTCTTTAATTTGAATTGTTCTTCTGATAGTTAATGAACAAACATTGTGTTGTATTTTTTCCTATGTAAAAGCTTAGGGTTAGTTGTCTAGAAGAGAGCAAGAGTCCAGCAGCAGCTTGAAGGCTGACCGAATCTGTGGCCGGGGAGGAGCATTCCTGAGTCGCGGCTCAGGCCATCCGCTCTACCTGAAGAAGGGAGCTCCTCCCCTGCCACGGATTCGGTCAGTCTCTAAGGTCCTGCTGGGCTCTTGCTCTCTCCTGCTGCTGCGGACAGACTAGCGGGGCTTCCCGTCCTGGTTAGTGGTCCAGGAAGAAAGAAACGTAGACTCTTAAACCCACAATGCATTTCAGGTAACCTCTGCAATGATTTCTTCCTCTGGAACTGGAGCTTGAAGACTTTGGTCATCCTCTGATAGGAATCTGGGGACACTTGAGCATTTTCAAAAATGTTAGCTGGGTTGGGGCAGGCGACTTCTGTCTGCAGGCAGCACGCAGCCCTTGGATAGTTTTGTGCAGTCCAGGTGTGCTTTGTAAGCTTCTAAATCCTCAGTTTTTGTTTTTTTAAAAAAACGACGACTTGGTTCCCACACAATTTTTACAAACAGAAGGAGTGGGGGGGGGGGGTTTCACACCCCCAACCAGCCATTCCTGCTCTTTCCACGGGGCCTCTGTACCTTGGGGACAGCACCCTGGGGTTGTGTTTTGGACTGCGGTGGGAAGTGGGAGAAGGTACAGAAGTCACGTTGGGCTGGCCAGAGTGCCTTCTGCTAGGGCAGGTCGCTACAGGGCCCCAGGCAGAATTTGTTTTTATCTCTTACAGCTGCAATAAGAAGAACCTGGGATATGTAACAGGAGGGGAAAATCATGTACGGTCTTGGTTCCAGACAATCCACATATGCCAAGACTTTGTACTGAAATAAGACTGCTGAATGTCTCAAGTGTTAGGGAATCCGATTTGCATTAAGCATGTGAAATTGCTGTTTGTGGCTTCCTTTTTCACTAAAGGTTTCCGAACGTCGTTATCTTGACCACTTCGAATATCACGGAGAAAATTGACATGGCTTTTGTGGACAGAGCTGATATTAAGCAATTCATTGGGCCGCCCTCCACTGCAGCGATATTCAAAATCTACCTCTCCTGCTTGGAAGAACTGATGAAGGTAAGAACATTGTTCGGAGCCTTAATTCCGCTCTGTTAAATTCCTATGCATTAACTCCATAGAGGCGTTACTCTAATCTGTCCGTTACTGTGGATTAAATCCTTAAGAGGAATGACTGGCATCCCGAAGGACGTTCATATAAATTAATTTGTACAGGCTTTATGGGCAATTTGACTGGGCCAGGAGAAAGAATGGCAACCTAGCATCTCTCTCCTGTCTGATCAATATCACTATATGGGTTGTAGATTCCGGTCGGGAGCCGTGTTGGTCTGATGCAACAGAAGAAAGTGTGAGTCCAGTGGGGCACCTTTGCAGACCGACAAAGTTTAGTTCTGAGTCTAAGCTTTCATGTGCGGGCACGGAAAAGCTTATGCCCAGAATTGAATTTTGTGGGTCTTAAAGGTGCCCCTGGGCCTGGACTTTGTTCTGTATGGGTTGTATTTATCCTCCCCCAGCTACAGTGCACAGTCAGAGCCAAGAAGTGCTGCCACTTGGCACAGTACAGTTAAAACGACAAAACAAACCCCAACCCTTGTGACCCACCAGAGGTCCATCACCTTTAGCGTTTTGCTGCTAACAGTGGCTACTGGATGCTTTTAGGGAAGCCTGCAAATAAGGTCTGAAGGTATCTGCCTTCCCTCCCGTTCTTTCTCCCCGGCCTCTGGGATTCAGGAGCAGGAGCCAGTGCAGGGTCGGGGTTATAGTGTCTCTGACTAAAGATCTGGGAAACCCCAGTTCGAATCCCCCCTCCGCCACGGAAGCTCGCTGGGTGACCTTGGGCCAGTGGTGTGCACTCAGCCTAACCTACCTCAGAGGGTTGTTGTGAGGTTACAATGAAAAAAAGAGGGGTAAATGGGGTATAAATGAAGTACATAAAATAAAACAGATATATCTGGAAGGAAAGATCCATTTCGCTACCATGACAGACTCTAATATACCAATTCTTCATTGACCACTGCTTTATTTTGACAGCTGTTTGAGCAATAGTGACTGTCAAGTAGCAGCCTCTCATGGCCATGAATTCCATAAGCTCATTAAGCATTGTGTGGAGAAGTACTTGCTTTCTGCTTGTCCCAAGCCTGCTGCCACTGTGGTGTCAAGATTCAAAATTTTAAGAGGTTTCTTTTGAATTAACGCATCCAGGTAGAAAAAGCCCAGCAGGAACTCATCAGCATATTAGGCCACACCCCCATACCTTCCTTGGCTTGCCCGGGCACCCCACAGCTGTGGGGAGCCAGGGCAAGCCCCACCTGAAGGGAAGGGAAGGCAGTTTAAACTGCCTTCACTTGGCTTGACTGGGCATCCCGCGGCTGCGGGGCGCCTGGGCAAGCCAGCCCTTGGACAGGCCAGGGAAGGCACGGGGAGGCATTTAAATGCCTCCCTGATCCTTCCAGGGGCCCCCTGGCCCACCCGCCTTGGAGTTGCCCGGGTGGGTCTCTCTCCAGGCCTTCCCTCTATAGCCACACACATGCAGAGGTTTTGGCTGTAGTGGGCGCGGCCAACTCTGAAGCCAGACGGAACTCCATTCCTGTGCGTTCCTGCCCCAAAATAGCTCTGAACGCATCCCATTTTCACACCATACTTAATCAAGCTGGAGTGGTACTCCAGGATGGCCAGTACTATAACTGTTCTCAAAAATATGCTGCACAAATAGTATCGATGACTATTTGCTTGGCACTCAAAGATCATTCTGGTGCATTTGACATCAGAAGCAATGAAAATTTCACAGGTCAAACGAGGCCTGGGGCTCAAGGAGGAAGAAAGGAGCGAAATCTCATTGCTAAGAACTGAGTGTCATTCCGTGCGGCTGATACGCTGGAGCAGCTTACCCGGTTCAGCATTCAGAATGCAACGAATGGACAGGACAGATTTTTGAATCTGTTTCCAGAAGGCTGCTTTCCGAAATGCAGTGTAGTTTCAGCTTTTTACTGTTCTTACAAATGAGATCTTTCCCCCCCCAGTGTCAAATAATCTATCCCCGACAGCAGCTGCTGACACTCCGCGAGTTAGAGGTGATGGGTTACGTAGAGAACGACGTGTCCAAACTGAGTCTTGTTTTGAAAGAAATTGCAAGGTAGGACTCCTGGAATTCATTAATCTGTCTCTGTCCGTCTCCTGAAGCCGAAATCACCTGTTTTCAGGATCCAAGCCAAAATAATAACTTCTCCTCTGTTGGGTGTTGATGTATTTATAGATGATAACTGATTGTGCCGAATGCTTTGGGGATATCATAAGAAATTGTCAGGCTTCTAATAGCAGAGGTTCTCAAAGAACATAAGAACATAAGAGAAGCCAATGCTGAATCAGGCCAATGGCCCATCTAGTCCAACACTCTGTCACACAGTGGCCAAAATATACCAGGTGCCATCAGGAGGTCCAGCAGTGGGGCCAGGGCACTAGAAGTCCTCCCACTGCCGCCCCCTCCAGCAACAAGAATAGAGTGCATCACCTGCCCCAGACTGAGAGTTCTCATTCTATACCCTGTGGCTAATAGCCACTGGTGGACTTCTGCTCCATATGTCTATCTAATTCCCTCTTGAAACTGTCCATGCTTGCAGCTGCCACCACCTCCTGTGGCAGTGAATTCCACATGTTAATCACTCTTTGGGTGAAGAAGTATTTCCTTTTATCTGTTCTAACCCGACTGCTCAGCAATTTCATGGAGTGCCCACGAGTTCTTGTATTGTGAGAAAGGGAGAAAAGTGCTTCTTTCTCAACCTGCTCAATCCCATTCATAATCTTATAAACCTCGATCTTGTCACCCCTCAGCCGTCGTTTCTCCAAGCTAAAGAGCCCCAAGCATTTTAACCTTTCTTCATAGGGAAGGTGTTCCAACCCTTTTATCATTCTAGTTGCCCTTCTCTGCACTTTTTCCAATGCTATAATATCCTTTTTGAGATGTGGTGACCAGAACTGTACACAGTATTCCAAATGAGGTCGCACCAATGATTTATACAGGGGCATGATGATACTGGCTGATTTGTTTTCAATTCCCTTCCTAATAATCCCCAGCATAGCGTTGGCCTTCTTTATTGCAGCTACACACTGTCTAGACATTTTCATTGAGTTATCCACTACGACTCCAAGATCTCTCTCTTGGTCAGTCTCTGCCAGTTCAGACCCCATCAACGTGTATTTATATTTAGGATTTTTGGCTCCAATGTGCATCACTTTGCACTTGGCCACACTGAACCCCATTTGCCACGTTGACGCCCACTCACCCATCCTCGACAGATCCCTTTGGAGTGCCTCACACTCCTCCCTGGTTTTCACCACCCGGAACAACTTCGTGTCATCTGCAAATTTAGCCACTTCACTGCTTACTCCCAATTCCAAATCGTTAATAAACAAGTTAAAAAGCATCGGACCGAGTACTGAGCCCTGTGGTACCCCACTGCTTACCACCCTCCACTGAGAACGTTTCCCATTTATACTCACTCTCTGTTTCCTATTTATAAGCCAGTTTTTGATCCACAAAAACCTCAACTGAAGAGGCTTGGCTTCTTTTTTTTGCTTGAGAACCAAAAGGTGATGTATTCTGGTGTTCTTTTCCTCTGTCTAAAACTGGGCTCTCTCTTCCTAGGGGAGATCTCTTTACGTGGAAATCTAGCGTGTCACAGAGAAGGCTTGGCTTGGAGCCCTGCTCTCTAACATGCTCGTTTTCTGTGTGTAGGGATTTTTTAACTTAATGGAACAGTCAATGATGTAGTGATAATAAATCCAACTCAGGTATAGATTTGCTACCTTATCTGCTGTTTTCGAGAACACCGGAGCTGGATATTTGGTTGGTATTGCTCTGTTAGAACAGAATAAGAAGTAGAAATCCAAACTGTGAGACATACTTTCGCTGCGTACAGCCAGCGTGGCTCAGTTGAGGCTTCCTTATATCTTTGCATTTGGCAGTGACCCCCAGCGTCTTAAACTCTTCTCCTCTGATACAGGAAAAGCGAAGGACTCAGTGGCCGCGTCTTACGGAAACTTCCTTTCCTAGCCCACGCACTTTACGTTCAAGTAAGGTTATACCCCCTTTGTTTTTGGATCCCTCCTTCTGTTGCTGGGGTGAGGCAATAGGTGAGAGCCAACGTGGTGTAGTGAGTAGAGTCCCAGGTTCGAATCCCATTCTGCTAGGGAATCTTTGCTGACTAACCTTTGGCCAGTCACACATTCCTTCCTAACCTACGTCACAGGATTGTCACATGTGGCTGTATGAAGCTGCTTTATATCAGATTGGTTGTCAGGGTCAGCGCTGTCTACTCAGACTGGCTTCCTTCAGAGCCTCAGGCAGAAGCCTTCCATATCACCTGTTACCTGGTCCCTTAAACTAGAGATCTGGGATGGAACCGGGGACCTTCTGCACGCCAAGCAGAGGCTCTTCCGCTGAGCTGTGGTCCCAGAATGATAGAGGCTGGTTTGGCTCCCCACCGAGGAGAGAGGTGGGGTATAAATGAAGTAAAGAAACACACGTGGGCGCTCACTGCCTTCCTTTGGCCTGGCCACGGGCTGTGGCAGGAGGGATATGGAGCACAACTAAGGCCACAAAGGCACGACAGCTGCTCCTTGTGGGTCTCGTTCAGGCTTCTGCTGTGGGCTCAGGTTTTGTCCCTTTAATGTAAACAGTTTTCTCAGCATTGCCCTGTTTGAACAGCCTCCGTGCATTGACCCTGGGAACCCCCATGCTGTGGGACTGGGCGCTCTTTGCCGGAGCTGTAGGGGCACCGTTCCTGTCGCTGATTTTATTTTTCTCTCTCTTTCCTTCTAGTCTCCTAGTGTTGCAATGGCCAGGTTCCTTCATGCTCTGTCACTGGTGGTGGACAAGCAATTTGAAGAAAGAGCCAAACTCTCAGATCGTGTTTGACATTTGCTTTCCTCCTCCGCGTTGCCCTTGTGGGTGCAGGGCCCTCCGCGGAGTTATATCGTGGGGATGCTTTTGTCCCTTGGCAGGATCCTTTGGGCTTCATCAAAAAGGACCGATGGAGATTTGGGATGAGGACAATTCAGGTCCCCGAGCTTTTGTTTTCTCAAACAACAATTATCCCAGGTGTAACTTGTGCATGAGATATTGTATGACTGAGCAATTCTTCTTCCTTGTCATTGTAGATACCGTTTTGTTTAATTCCTGCTACGACTCCTGTTTTTCCACTCTTTTTATGATTACATTTGAGAATTGTATTAAACGTTTTCTACTACCTACCTTTGATCCCGTATCATTTTGTATCTTTTTCTTTTTGTCAGCCAGGTTATTGACAGTCACTTAATTTTTAAAAGTCAGATAGAAGAGAAGAAGAAGAAGAAGAAGAGATTGGAATTACGTTTGTCTGCAAGCTGAATTTCACAGTAATTCAGTTTGGTGTCATGGTTAAGGGCGCGGACTCTAATCTAGAAGAACCGGGTTTGATTCCCCACTCCTCCACTTGCACCTGACTGGATGACGTTGGGCCAGCCGTAGTTCTGATAAGAGCTGTTCTTGAAAAAGCCGTTTCTGTCAAGAGCTCTCTCAGCCTCACCTGCCTCACAGAGGGCGTCTGTTGTGGGGAGGGGAAGGGAAAGGAGTTTGTAAGCCACTCTGAGACTCCAAGTGAAGGGCAGGGTATAAATCCAATTTCTTCTTCTAAGTAAAGAATGTGTGAAGAGAGTACGGGCAATTTAACTGACAGAAAAGAGGGCCTTGTTTTACCCTCCTTTGGTTTACGTACATAAACAGAGAGAGAGAGGCCAGGAGGTAATGATACCCTGTCACAAGGATGCACGGAGGGAGAGATGTAGTCTTCATCTTCATCACACAGCAGCAGGAGGAGGAGTCATTAATAAGGGGGTGAGCAAAAGTATATTTTTAAAAATAGCTGGCGTTGTCTCTGTTGCAACACTCTAGGGCATATTCCAGAGAGAAGGCAGCTTCCCTGTGTGGCTGGCTGACGAGGGGAAGAGGGAGCTCGATCTTCTGTCCGAGCCGGGATGAGCGGCTTCTTGACGGGAAGACTGAGAAGCACGTGTGGGGGATCCCCCCCGGCTCTACCTTGCTGTGCACAACAAAGGAGTCCCCGGAAGCCCACGGCTGGACTGTTGCCTAAGTCCAGGGTTGCCAGCCTCCATGTGGGGCGTGACGTTCTCCTGGAGGAGCACCTAATCTCCAAACCACAGAGAGCAAGTAGAATTCACTGCTGCAGGAAGTGGCGGCGGCTACAAGCATAGGCAGCTTCAAGAGGGGATTGAATAAACGTATGGAGCAGAGGTCCGTCAGTGGAACACCCTGTCTGGGGCAGTGATGCTCTGTGCTCTTGGTGCTTGGGGGGCAACAGTGGGAGGGCTTCTGGAGTTCTGGCCCCACTGGTGGACCTCCTGATGGCATCTGGTATTTTTGGCCCCTGTGTGCTACAGAGGGTTGGATTAGATGGCTGTTGGCCTGGAATCATAGAGTTAGAAAAGAACCTCCAGGGCCATCTAGTCAATGCAGTAAATTCACAAATACCTCTCCTAACACCCCCAGTGACCCCTACTTCATGCCCACAAGATGGCAAAAAAAACCCCTCCAGAATCCTGGAAGGTGTTGTTGTTGTTGTTGCCATCTTCTGGCCATCCAGTCCAACACTCTGTGTCACACACAGGGGCCAGAACCCAGGGGCCATCAGGAGGTCCCCCAGTGGGGCCAGAACTCCAGAAGACTTCCCACTGGCCTGGAGAAAAATTGCTCCCTGACCCCCAAACTGCCCCCCCAAGCACTGCCTCCAAATCTTCAGGAATTTCACAACCCGGAGCTGGCAACCCTAGAGAAGTCCCAGTGTGCACTGAGAAAAAGACCTATCAGAGGAACTCAAAGGACAAACAGAAATACAAGCAGAATTGGGTTTGATCCTGTGCCTTATTCAGCCCATGCAAGCCGCACTTGGCAAGGTTTTGGCAGGCTCCCCGAGTGCTGCCTCCCCCCCCACAAGCTGCCCCCTCCCCTGGTCCCAAAGGCCTCCCAATCTCAAGGATTTTGGGGGAGTACAGCAGGAAAGAAGAGGTGTTCCATTCTGTGAGAGCAGCTCCACTTGCCAGGCATCAGGTCCGACTCAGAATAACTCTGAGACCTATTTGAAAAGGGGACATTGACATATGATGTATTCACAGCTGAATATGACGGTCCACACGTTTTTAAAAACTCTGGAACTTTTACGCGTGTGCAAAGAATGAGCAACTATCAAACACAGGGACATAAAAATTGCCACCATTTGCTCCTGTCTTGGAAACTGTCCTACTCCTTGGCGGCAGGTTCCCTGAATGCTACAAAGAGCAAGTGATGCGCTTTATGTAGGAACTTTATGGTAATGTTTGGAGAGAGAGAGACGCTCTGTGAAGGGCCGCAAAGTCATCCAAAATGGCTAACTTCAGAATGGCGGGACTGAGAAAGTTCAGACCATCATGGCAAATGAAATGGAAAAGGAGAGAACGTGCGTGTGCCTCTACACAGTTGCTCCCTAGACACTTGGAAATGCCGAATGCACATCCCTAAACTCAAGCTTCAGCCTACTGAAAAATCGTCTGGGCCGTTGCAGGCTGTCGCCACCAGGGGGCAAGCATGCCTTCCGTAAACGTCAGGCACAGCCGGAGGACAGGAAGTCTATTTATAGTGGGCAGAGCCTACAGATAAGACTTTTGTTGTTCTGCGGGCTCCAACCCTTCTGCATTTTGCACAAAATGTATCTCGCACTTACCTCAATCCGCCTGATTTGTTGCATAACCAAATTGCATTATTCTGGGAACGATTGTTCTAGGAAATAGTCAAGGGGGAAAAAAAGCTTCTGTGACTTTAATAAATGGGAAAGTCCTGATTAATGTGCAGGAGCCTCTTGGTATGAGCATAGCCTCAGTGGGCAGCTGCATTTGTCTGCAGGAGAAGGTCTGGATTCGAGTCCAGAAGCCCTTTAGAGACCAACTAGATTTTCAGGGCAAAAGCTGTAAGGTGCTGGAGGACATGAATCTAGCTATTTATACCAGCAGACTTTATTCCCTAGGAACATAGCTTTCCTACCAGTGGCTTTCTGAAAACATCCAATTAAATGTAAGGAAATCAGCCATCCAGTACAATGAAGCACCCATTTAATTTAACTGCCAGTCTTGTGCTTAATGACACCGAATGGCATCACAGGAAATTAACCTTTTATACGTAATCCCTAATTTTAAATAAACGGGAGGACGGGCAGAAGTGTCATGCAGCAAGAAGTCTTGGGCTTTTTCAGTTTCTAAAGTTAGAAATTAGGTTTTAGGAATGCAATCCATTTTTGCTTGAACAAATACTGTCGACTCGACAAAGGCTTGAGAAGTTAACTCCACCCAGTAGCCTGAGCCAAAATAATTGATTTATGGTGAGCTTTCTTCAGTTTGTGCCTTTCTGCATGTGGAAAAAGGCATGCTTTTGATAAAGCTAATCCTCTCTGCTTACAGTGGGGGAAAAAAGAAGTGCCGGATTGCATTTGTGAAATTAGTCAGGAGCTTCTAACGTCGGGAGTGGGGCTGTAATGGCTCAGTGGCGACAGAGCTTCTGCTCTACATGCGGAAGGTCTCCGGTTCAGGCCGGCGTATCCCCAGCGGCCTCCGTACAAGGCAGCTTCATGAATGGAGCCGATAAGAATGATGTCGTCTGTTCGACTTCTTGTCTTGTGGTTGTGGCTGAGGTAACTGAAGAGCGGGGCCAATATCACTGGGCCGCACCTCCAGGGCTGTTTCGGGATGTTGGAAAGGGCCCAACAAGCCCAATTCATGGCAGTGACACCTCTCTTGACAGGGCTGGGGAAGGTATTGCCCGGTGCCATTTCTAGGGTTTACAAACACTAAATATGCCCTGTTCCCTTCGGCTCTGAGGCAGAAAAATCAGTTGAGGGCTTTTTCCTCCTGCCAAAATACCAGAACTCGAGGGCATCCAACAAAACAGATGGGCAGTGGATTTGGGATACACAAAAGGAAAGACTGTGTCTCTGAAGGAGTGGGCGTGCACATGAAAGCGTATACCCAGGATTAAATTTTGTTGGTCTTAAGGGTGTCCAGCCCCACTGGACTCAAATGTTGTTCTGCTTCCCACTGTTGTTGAACTTATTACCTGCCTGGTCCATTGTGGTAAGAGAGAATCTTCTAGGTGTCCAAGTAGAGAAGCTTTTGGAAGAGAGTTGGCCTTTGGAAGAGAGCCAGTTTGGTGTGGTTAGGAGCGCAGACTCTAATCTGGGAGAACTGGATTTGATTCCCCACTCCTCCACAGGCAGCTGCTGGTGTGACCTTGGGTCAGTCATAAGTTCTTTCAGAGCTGTTCTCTCACAAGCAGTTCTTGAGAGAGCTCTCTCAGCCCCACCTACCTTACAGGGTGCCTGTTGTGGGGAGGGGAGGGGAAAGTAGTTTGTAAGCCGCTCTGAGACTCCTTTGGTAGTGAAGGGTGGGGCATACATCCAGTCTCTTCCCTCTTCTTGGCTTTTAAGTGGTTGACACACAGTAGGCGGATATGGTGGTGCTGGAAAGTGCCATTAAGTGGCAGTTGACTGATGGCGACCCCGTTGGGTTTTCAAGGGCAGAGATGAGCAGAGGGGGCTTGCCATTGCCTGCCTCTGCTTGGTGGTCTAACCAGTACTAGCCACGTCTAATCAGGGCGGGCCCTTCTTAGCGTCTGAGATTTGATGGGATTGGGCTAGCTAGGTCAGAGCAGGTGTACGTGCTGTCTAGAAATTTTTTTTGTGGACTAGTAACTTTTGCTAAAGCTAAAATGACTAAACTGAGGCTATTGTACTTTGGTCGTATCGTCAGAAGACAGGAATCTCATGAGAGAAAAGAATAATGCTAGGAAAAATTGAAGGCAGCAAGAAAAGAGGAAAGCCCAACCTGAGATGGACGGACTCAATAAAGGGAACGACGGTCCTTGGTCTTTGAGACTCGAGCAGGGCTGTTAGTGACAGGACGTTTCGGCAGTCATGAGTTCACAGGGGTGCTGTAAGTCATAGAGTTGGAAGGGACCTCCAGGGTCATCTAATCCAAGCTGGAAGTGATGTGGTGGCCCTCAACAGACACCCGGCAACTTTTGTGAACTGATTTGCCAGTCTGCTTTATTAGGGATTACAACAAACAAGCAAACCCTGGGATATGGATGACTGGGACATTTTGTAAAGATCGTATTATATTATAGATAAAACTTTACAGTGTTACAAGGAAAAATCCATCATTCTCAATGAGCACCTGGACATAAGCTCATTTCGTCCCATTCTTCCTCAGGAGTAACCCTGTTGTGTTGAAAGGTGTCAGCCTCTTGACACAGCTCGATGTTATGTTAGGAGCAAACCAGCGCTTCTTTATTTTCTTCAAATTATCCTGGGGGAAAACGCCTGGTATTTAAAATGAAAAGCAACACGGAGCTGAATGGGATATTATTTTTTAAAAATTTAATATTATTTTGTATTTTTTAGGGTTTTTTTTGGAATTTCTGGTTCCATTTCAAGGGATAGCAGCATAGACCAAAAGATACTGCAGCATCCCAGAATTGTCCCAACA